>CM035162.1:49699452-50299452 GCA_020205615.1 Panax quinquefolius
GATCCATTTAGCATATTGGGTCAGGTTTCTGGGCTTCTTGCTTCACCGCACAGCCTTCATTACCACGCCGCACTTCGACTTCCTCCTCCGGGTCAAGCTCGAGGGGCTTGACTACTTATCACCCACCGCCGGATGTCGCAAATGGACTAGTTCCAAGATTTTCATCCTTCGAGGGGCGATAGGTCGATCTACCTTCGAGCATCTCTGTACAGAGAGACCATCCCCGTGTAATGCCATTGACTTGCGAGATAGTCGTCGTCACCATCCCGATTGTTCCGCAGAAAGTATTCCTATGGATGGAGATGATTTATCACCGCAGAAGATCTCGCAAGACCATAGTGAGTCGGATGATGTAGAGCCCATGAGGACATCGATACCTACATCGAGGAGAGTTCGTTATTTTGGGTTACCGACATTTTTCAATATTCTCTCAGTACGTTGCTAATATGATTTAGCACTTTACGATGCTTTTAACGTAGTATTTATCTAATGACCTTTGAGGAGATTAGGCTCGATAGCGTTACGCTGCCCGCCTGATGGGAGGGCGCGCATCTGTTAGAGAAGGCGAGGCATTAGCTCTCCGAGATGCCATTGTTATTTAGCGAGATAGAGGCCGATCGATCGTAGAACGGAGGCGATAGTTGAAGCGAGGATAGTGCCCATGATTCTGCCCGGGATGTAGCGTAATGAGATAATCAGTGCGGTGAGATCCCTTACCACCGTAAGTGCAAATTTGCGAAAGATAAGCGCCCTATTAATGATCATATGGTCACCATGCGAGGATGAGGCACATAGATTTGTTGGAGTCGATGTGGATATTCTACGATACGGAGACCACCTCGCCTCACGTCTTCGAGAGGGATCACGATGTTGGGCTTATGATAGGCTACATATACTGACTTGTAGATGAGGGTATGTATTTACATACAGACTAGTTTAGTCATTTTTCATGTTTAATTTACATTGTATATATATCAAACAACATTATATATATGATGAAAGGAAATATATTTTTGAATCACTTCCCTTTTAGATATGCTTCGCTATTTGCTTGATAATTTGACTTGCTTCAAGGCTTATTGGTCTTGATGTATTACGAATTCCTCTAGGTGGATGGACATTGAGTTGTCTCCGGATAGTTACGAATGGATCATCGATCTATGTAGGTGGATGGACATTGAGTTGTCTCGATAGTTCAGATGGATCATCGATCTACATGTATCCCTACCATCTTTGGTGTCTTGGATTGGTTTTCATGATGGAAATGTGGAGAGGTGTGGCTTCTCCTCTCGAGATTGACCGCACTACAGATGGTCGCCAAGATTCTATTTAGAGAAGCCTAGTTAATTCCATCTCTCGATGGATTGGTGTTAACTTTTCAAGGTATGACCATGGCTTAGATGGTCGCTTCTAATTTCCTATTTGGGAGGAGTTCAGGTAATTCCATCCCTTTTGTCCGAAGACAAATGAAATGTAGTGGATTGAAGTTTGATCCCGGTACCTGTGACAAGGTTTGTGTTTTCGTAGGGGTGACACTGCACCATGAATGGTTACTACGTACTCCTATTGAAGAGGAGATCAGTATCGTCAGTTCGAACTCGGTGTAAGAGGATCAACGTTGTATATAAAATGAAATGGTGTAGGAATGTTTTTTTTATTTGTTTTGTGAGGAGAAGATGGTAGAAATGTTTTGTTGTTTTTGTTTTATTAACACCGGACCATATGAAATGGTCGCCACGCATCTATTGAAGAGGAGATCGGTCGACGTAGATTCGCCCTAAGGGCGAGATGAAAAGCGTAATCCGTATGCAAAGTCAGAGTGTGGGGAAGAGAAAGTTTAATTCTAGGTTGAGGATAAATCATATAGAATGAGAAGTTTGATCCCGGTATGGGTATGGCAAATGGCAAAACGCAAGAGATTCAAATCCGCGGTATGGGATGACCTAAGTCGGTAGAGAACGAAAGGAAAGCCAGTGTCATGGCTTTGAAAATATGTTTCCTCGAGGGGCAAAGTGTAGAAAGTTGTATGTGGTAAAGGGTTAAAGAACCGGAATGATGGTGATCGATGGTTCCACACCGTGGTGTTCGCGTAATTACTTCATATATAATCGCTTTTCGCGGTGTCCAAGTTGAGTAGTTGTGGAAATTCATCGTCAGTCCATTTCTTGCAATCTGAGAAGCGTCCTGTCAATACTTGACAATAAACGGGCCTTCGCTTAGGGAGAGCGAATTTTCCTTAGATTGATCTTTGGTTGTCAAGGATCTTCTTCAAAACCAAGTCGTGTTGTTTGAACCGACGTATACGGGACTTTTTTGTTGTAGGATCTGGCGATCCTTTGTCGATATAACTCGACCATGGAAGATAGTCACGGTTCGCCTTTTCATCTATTAGAGACAATTGGTGATACCCATCTTGTACCCATTGGTCTTCATCCATTGAAAGCATCTATCAACACTCTGAGGATTCCATTTCAACTTCTACGGGAGCACCGCTTCCATCCCATAGGTTAAAGCGTAGGGGTTGCCCCAAGTGGAAGTGTGCGATTGAGGTTCTCAGAGGCTATGAGTAAGAGGTAATACAGTCGGGCCAATTTTGTGGTTGGCGGACATCTTTTGCATAATCTTCTTGATGTTTTTTGTTAGCCGCTTCAATGCACCGTTCATCTTCTTGGACGATAGATGTGAGTTAAGATGTTTGATGTTGAATTTAATGCATAATTCCTCCATCATTTTGTTGTTGAGGTTCTTGGCATTATCGACACAATCACCTCTGGTTGTCCATATCGATTAAACGACATTGCTTCGGATGAAAGCAATGATGACTTCTTTAGTAACCCTAGGGAAGGAGGTCGCTTCTACCCACTTGGTGAAGTAGTTCGATCGTGGTGAAGATAAATCTATGACCATTATCGGCTTTTAGGCTCAATGGGCCCGATAACATCCATTCCCTACATTAAGAAGGGCTAAGGTGAACTCGTATTGTGGAGTTCTTTGGAGGGCGTGTATAGCATTCCCATGAATCGGCATCGATAGCATCTCCCATTACGGTCATTGCAATCAGCTTTGAGAGATAGCCAATAATGTCCCGGCCCCGAGGACTTTTCGACAAGGAGGGGTCCACTCATGTAGGGGCCACAGACTCCACCATGGATTTCATCCAAGCTTTTGGGCTTCGATCTTTGTCTAAACATCCGAGGAGACCTAATCCTGATCTCTTTTGTAGGCGCATCTCCACTGCAGTAGAATTTCATGCAAGTCGATGGATCTCGCTTTTCTTCAAAGGGCTGCTCGCCTCCGGGTGTAGATCCATCTCGATGATATTCCTTGATATGTCGATACCAAGGATGTTGGATGGGAGGTAGCCATCCGATACTTCTCCAACGTAATTCTATAGGTGGAGCCTTACAGGAAATTGTGACGCTTGGCAAATGTTCCTTTGTCTCGATATACGAATTAAGGAGGCCAAAGTTGCTAACGCGTGTCCGCAAAGTCATTCCTATTACGAGGAAATGTAAAATGAGATTTTTTAAACTCCAAAGCCATCTTCAAACCTCGCCAATGGTAAGGCAAAGAATATAGTTCCTGGTTTGATAGATTCAGTGGATTGTCCGATTACCAACTCAAGCTCCAAAGACAGGTTAATCGTTTAATGCCCATTGAACGGGCAAGTTTTAGCCCCATGGAGATAGCCTTCATACTTAGTCGTATTATTGGTGCCGACAAAACTTTAACTTGATGGCAGCGTGGATATCGCCTCCCGACCGAGATATTAGAATCGCTCCGGCTCCGTAACGTTCTATATTAAAGCTCCATTAAAATACATCTTCCATGATTGGTATCGCATCTTGATGGTGTTGCTTTGATCGTCATTACTTCTTCATCGTGGAAATATGTTTCAAGGGTTTGAAATTCCCCAAAGGTGCGGCGTGCCATTGATCCATGATTCCTTGACCTTTGATGGACTTTTGAGTCTTATATACGATGTCAAATTATTGTAGGATCAACTGCCATCTGAACAGCCATCAATTTAACATAGGTTTGTTGAACACGTATTTGAGAGGATCCACGCGGGATATGAGATGGGTTGTGTGACCATGGAGGTAATCTTGTAACCTCATAGAAGCCCATGCTAAAGCATACAACACGCCTTTTCGATCGTAGTGTACTTGTGTTCTTTGATTCTTTGAGGTAATAGATAGCTCGTTTCTTGGCCTCTATCATCCTTTCATCCCAAAGATGTAATCCCATGGAATTGTCACTTATGGACGATGTACATGAACAGGGAACATCATCCTGGGTGGTACCAACAGGGAGCTTTGACTAGTTGTTCTTTAATTGTGAGGAAGGCATTCCGCACTCATCATTTCATTTCATGGAGGAGTTCTTCCTTAATAGCTTGAAGATTGGTTCACTAAGTTATTACGAGTTGAGAGATAAAACCGCTAATGAAGTTGATTCTTCCCAAAATCCCCGTATTTCCTTATTTATGCGAGGAATGGGCATTTCAGTGATGGCTTTGATTTTGGGTGATCCACTCAAACCCTTTGTGGTGACATTAGAAATCCTAGCAACTTGCTCTCGATTTAACGCCAAAGGCGCATTTAAATGGATTCAACTTCAAGTTGTACTTACGTTAAAGTTGTTGAACAATTTTCCGAGATGGTCTCAGATGGTCATCCTCCTTCCGGACTTGACAATGATGTCATCCACGTAGATCTCGATCTCTTTGTGCATTAAGCCATGGAAAAGAGCCATCATAGCTTATTGATAGGTGGCTCTAGCATCGATGAGGCCGAATGACAAACTGTCTATAGCAAAAGGTTCCCCAAGGCGTGATGAAAGCAGTTTTCTCACGATCTTCCTCAAAGAACCATGATCCGATGGTACCTGCAAAGCAATCAAAGCAAAGGAGTACATGTCCTATTACGCAAAGATTGTCAATGAGAATGTGGATAAATGGCACGGAAAGCTATCTTTAAGCTAAGCTTTGTTCAAGTCCCGGTAATCCACGCAAACTCGCACCTTCCTCCGTGTTTGAGCACTCGCACGATGTTGGATATCCACTCGGGGGATATGTAGACATCATGATGATGCCGACTTCAAATTGTTTCATAATTTCTTCTTTCACCTTTAAACTCCACTCGAGGTTTCAATCGCACCGAGCTTTTTGACCGGCTTAAATCCCTCTTTAATGGGAAGGCGATGAAGGACAATGTCGATGTGGACAAACCCACCATGTCTTCATGAGACCATGCAAACACATCCTCGAATTGGGTTAATAACGTAACCATGTCATTCCGTTGGTTTGGGTTAAGGTATGCGAACCAACTGGATTAACTTAGGGCTTTCTAAGGTTCCAGATTGAAAGAAGTGGTTTGATCAAGGTTGGGTTTGGGTTTGTCTTTGACCCATTCTTGAATTTTTGAGGCACCTCAATGTCATCTTGTATGTCCACCAAGGTGAATTCATCTCTACATCAAATGTACAATCCTTGTGGAGAAGAGGCACTGTATCAGCAAATACAGACACATCTAAATTCACAGTCCTGAAACAAAATATACTTTCACTTAATATATATGAAATGTGTTGATCATACACACAAGTTAGATATATCGGCAAAATAAACTGCTAATCACATGCAGTATGTAAAAAGTAGCGCGCTATTATATCTACTGTGGCATAAAGAGTTTTCGCCGCTTTACCCTTTGATGACCAATGCAAGAAATGTTGTTCCAATTGGCAAAAGGCAAAGTCCAAGGTGGATCGCAGTTGATGGAGGGATTGTCATCATCCTCCTATCCCGAATAATGATCGGCCATTACGTATGGGCAATCATCGTCTAGGGTGTATCTCATTGGTATGTTCATCATGAACGATGATGTGTATGCCTGACATCATTCAGATGACGTCTTGCTTTATTCTTCGTTCCTCCTCTTCCACTGCGGGATTTGGAACAAAGACTTCTTTCTCCTTTATCGGTATCAGCTTGGGAAATAAAATAGCCATTACATTGGCTGGCACTTTTATTGAAAGTTGTGTGGACTCAGAGTTTGAAGACGAAGATGAACACTGCATAGTTGAAGCTGAAGGAATCTGCTGATGCTTATGAGGATTCCTATGACTAGAACTGGCAGAATAGCCTAGCCCAAATTGTTCCAGGTTGCACGGTTAATCGATTGGGTACTTGATACCTCGCAATCTTTACCCAAATTTCTTGTCCCATCTTATGACCCAATGACATCATTTCTTGAGTAGCCAACATTACCTCGGCAGAAACTTGGGTTGGGCAATGGCGTTCCAATAGCATGGTATTGGGTATTGCTTATTTCAAAGCATGAAAATCGATTAGCTCCAACATCCGCATTGGCATTGATGAATGGTATGTCTCCGTCTTGAGGACACTCTCGGTTCAACGTTGACCGTGACAGTGCTATTGTTGATAATGTATTTCAATTGTTGATGAAGGGTGGAGGGATTCGCCTTGACCATATGAATCCATGGTCGTCCCAAGAGCGAGTTGTATCCGAATCTATCTTGAGAACATGGAAAGATACGCAGAATGTGTGAGGACCAATTTGATTGGCAAATTCAATTACTCCAGACCAAATTTCTTGGGTTCCATCAAAAGCTTTGATGCTAGTATAGCTACTACTCAATTCGGTTGAGATTGATATTCATCTTAACCAAGGTAGTGTATGGGCAGATATTTAGAGAGGAACCTCCATCTATTAAGACTCCACTACCATATATCCGGAGGACAAGCCCGCAATGCAAATTCTTACACGAATGACGTGGGTCCTTGGTAATATGTCATCATCAGTGAAGGATATCACATTGTTGTTGAAAATATGATCAACCAGATGTTAAAATTTTTATGTATCAACTGATGTCGGTAGATAGGTTTCTTCTAAAACCTTCAGCAAGACCTTCTGGTGATTCTCGGAAGTTAGGACCAACTCCAAAATTGATATTTGTTGTGGAGCTTCTTTCAAGCTTAAAACCACCATGGCTTCGTTATGACCCATAGCGCGGAGGAATTTTTCAATCTTCTCCATGGGTATTTTCCCCTTTGATTTGATGGTAGGCTCCATCACTCGGTGGGGAAGATCTGATGGATTTTCCTTTGACATCTTGAAAGGGTTGTATGTGAGGTGGCTCCTTCACCTTCTCCATAATTCCACTGAATCAAAAGTAAAAGCTAAAATAGGATATTGTGCTCGCACTCGGTAAGTTGATTAGCTCGGGAGCGCCACTTTCAAAGGGTGGTTTATTCCTTTGAGTTGAATTATTGGCATTGCGAGTGATTTGCTAATCCCATCGGGCCATTGGATATGATCGCTACCACACTCTTCCACTTAGTAGGGATGCATCTTCACTTGCATGTAACCTGATATCGTTGTTCTGCCAGCGCATGACACCACCTTTTGCCAATTAGATTTTGGATAAGGTGGCGAGTGCCCAACATTCTTCTATGCTATGACCCATGAGACTGGGAGTGAAATTGACATATTCCATCGAGTTGTATCGTCTCGAAGCAGGGGGTTGATTGGAGGTGGAAGGAACTGATCCTTCCTTCATTGATTAACATATGAAGAATTTCCCCATAGGTTGGCCCAAATAGGTGAATTCCCTTTTGTTTGGCGAAATCCGTGAGCTTGGCATTTGCTCTCTTCGTCACTTTGTCTTCAAAGATTTCATTTTCCGAAAGTGACGAGGAATATTCATGACAAGGGGTAAGAGAATGGCTTTCTCTGGCCGATTAAGCGACGTGTCACTTGATGCCGATAAGTCACCGCCCGTTAATTGCTCAATTTTCTTGCGATAGAGCTTTCATCTTTCGTTCCATTGTGAACTGGAACTCTTGGCATAATCCCATCTGGTCATCACCGTCTTTGAGGGTGCAGGAAGATTCACGGTTGAAATTGGAACTCATCCATCGCTCCAATTGATCATGTTGACCTCTTCTTCTTTGTGTTGAGGAAGAGGGTTGTCTTGTACGTGAGGCTGATCCGGTTTGGTGACCACGATCTCCCGTTGTCTATCAAGTCACGGATCTTGTGTTTCAAGGCCCAATAATCCCCGAGTATCATGTCCAGTGCCCCGGCATGATAAGCACATTTCTTAGCAAAGATTGAAACCCCGTCCATTAGAAATTTGGTGGTGGAAGAAGATGCGTAATTTTCTTCTGTGTTGTCAGAAGATTTAAAATGTTCTCGAGGGTATCCCCTAAGGGTGTAAACACTCGAGGACGTTTGACTTCTCCACCTTTTGGTATTGGAGGGTTTCTGATTTGTGCTTGAAAGGGATTGTAGTTTCTCCTTTGAATAGGCATGTTCTGATTGCCTTTTTGCCCCTGTAGTATCAGGGAAACATCTTCTTCTTTCTTTTATGGACCCTCCGGGGGTTGTTCCCATAATTTCCAGATTGGATGTGATCAGCAACAACTTTGAGTGCAGCTAGGTCTTGAATCTTCCCGGACTTCAATCCCATCTCAACCATCTCCCATGTTTGACCATTTAGGAAAATGGTTCATTGATCTTGGCTAAAACTCTCTCATAGATAGGAGCTTCTTTTATATCTATGAACGTCATGACCATCTCTGATTCTATCATGGAAGGACTAACTTGGGCAGCCAGACGTCTCCACCTTTGAGCATACTCTCTGAAAGACTTGTTAGACTTTTTCTTGATCTTGGTAATTTGATACCGATCAGGAGCCATATGAGACTGAAAGCTGTATTGAGTGAAGAAAACATGTGCTAGCTCTTCCCAGCTATGGATCGTTGAATTGTCTAATCTTGTGTACCATGAAAGGGCTTCTCCAGTTAGACTCTTTTGGAATAATTGCATTCTGAGTTTTTCGTCCTCTGCATAAGATCCAAGTTCTCCAATAAACACATTTAAATATGTGTAAGGATCTCCTAACCCGTCATATTTTTCAATGTCAGGAGTTTTAAATTTTTTTGGATAATGAACACCAGGGAAAATACAAAGATCAAAGATATGAAACCTCCGTAGTGTTCCAATTCCTTTGATAGCACGAAGGGTCTCTTCCATTTGGAGGACTTTCTTTTTGATGTCACCAGTGTCTGGGTCTCCAGTGGGATGGGCAGCATCATGAGTTTTGTTGGTCGTATTGAACTGTAGTTCAGGTATGGTAATGACCGGGATTCCTCCTTGTGTGGAGGATTCAACATGTACGGGTATTTTTGGACCCTGATTAGACTGGTGTAATTCTTTGAGTAGAACAGCCAAATCTGTAATTTGCTTTCTTAATTCGTCGAATTCTTTGCGAGAAACTGGATTAAGTTCAGTCTTGTCGAATGACGACATGATTGACTGTGGGCCTGTTGCCTTTTTGGACTTTGACCGGGTAGTAGGTCCGATTGATTCCCTGCGAAAGAATTGCATAGTTTAGTCTTTAGGGAATGTAGATAATAACATGCTATGTGATGTGTCCATTTTAGGAATTTTATCCTGCACAACGGATGTCAGCTATTTGTAGCATGTTAATTAAAATATGTATGTGTACACACTTTTTCATATTTCTCATTACATAGACATGAAATGAATTTATAAGTAATTGTGTTTACAAGTAATTTTGAAATGAGAGAGCATGAAGAGACTTTCCTCCGTTTTGGGTTTATCAGAGGCTGACCTATCTTAGGTTACTCTCGTGGCTTTTTGGCATGAAGGTTCCCAAATCATCGCAATCTACTTCACGGGAAGTTAATCCGGTCTTTCAACTAGAGGGAATTTGGGTGGTGCCTTTCCGAGCCTCTTGAGAATTAGTCTTCTCACGAGTCCAAGAATCAAACAAGACGGATAGCCTCCTGGTGGAGGGACCACACAACATACATTCACTTACATCTAGTCTCTCACCATGAAAATGATGACATGTGCGGAAGCACTAATATCAAGAAGATATGGTGCAAAAGCACTAATATCATAAGTAGTTATAGTCTGAAGCACTAAGTGCAAATAAGGAAATTCATTCGTACACATTCATCATATGTAAATACAACATCCACACACAAGCAAGAATATAACAATTTTGAAAAGATTGAAATAGCGGCTTAAGTCCTCTTCTTCGAGTCCCGGTGAGTCACCACCGTCGACGTCGGGATTTTTGGATGTCCTTCTCGTTACTTGTTCTTTGGTGTTCTCATTTTAGGTGAGATTTGTTTGAAAAAACAAGTGAAAAAGGTCCGACATGTATAATGTCGACGATGGACCTATTAAGAGTTGCCATTGGTTTTTAAATGGTTGTACCAACACAACCTGGAGAAAAGGTTTGCACATTAACCCAATTGATGTGACATTTGCTTATCTGCCTATGAAACCGAGATTCATTAGGGTCCGGAGACTTGGTTATGCGGGGGGAAGGTGTTAGGCACCCCCCGACATCCGTGTTACCACGGTGACCGCCTCTTTTCAAGAAATTATTATCTGAATGTATGTGTGTGTGGGTCAATGTGCTGTTATTTGGAAGTAGTGCGAGGCCTCGTTCGAACCTATATACAAAGGGTTTGAATTTATGTTAAAATTCAGTTTTTAGCAAGATATAGCAATGATGTTTTATAAAAAGATTTTTCAAACCCCTGATGCTCAATAGTAATTGAGACCTTTTACACTCCCATTTGATTAAGTGTTCGGCATGATTGATTTTATTTTACGAATGCGAGGCATCCCGTACGAAAATAATGTACAAAATAATGCCGACTTTCTCATGGGTATGGAAACCATCCGAGGAAATTCGAGAAAACACGTAATAATTCTACAAGTCGCCATAATTTGAAAATGTCCATCACGGAAGCGAATCTAGATTCAATGGGATGAATCTGTGATCACATGATTCCTAAAGCGCTACGCAATCTGACGCAATTTCTATGAAAGCAAGAAGGTGGTATATAAATAAAATATATATATATATATATATACGACATGATCACCAAACACGAAGCACCTCTATGGGAAATCGAAATAAAAATAAAATGACCAGAGAAACTCACCAAAGATGTAATACGGCCAACCGCCAGCGAAGGAAACTCTAAAGGCGGGACAAAATGTAAATAAAGTTGTAAAGCGATCAGCGCCACGCAAGTAAACTCTAGAGGGGACAAAAATGTAAAGAAAATTGTAAAAATCAATCAACCACACTTAAGTAAACCCCGTGGGACGAAATATATATAAGTGTGTGTATATATATATATATAACAATAAACCGGATGTAAAATACATTATATAAAATTTTTAAAGCAATTTCAAACCCTAAAACAGATCCATGTATAAACAACCGGATGTAAAAATTCAATTAATTCAGAGGTTAGAAATTATACCGATTAAGAAATGAAATTGATACGATCGAATCTCCAACGCAATCCACTTAATTAAGAAACTGGAATTGATATGATCGAATCTCCAACGCAATCCAAACGAAGTTGCGTCTCTCTACAGATTCACATCGAACGCCTCCGCTGAATCATCTCACGATCTGCAGAAGAAGGAACCGCTGCAGATTAGCCACCAAGGATGAGGATTTTGAAGCTATTTTCTCTAGTCTCTCTAAGAATGGCTAGGTTTTGTATTTTGACGTAAAACCTAAAGTGACCGATATATATATCATATATATAGTAGTTAGAGGAATTAATCAAAACCTAATATTATTAAAATCCGAATTTATATATATCTTAATTAAGTCTTACTTAATTAATATACCTATATATAAATTATCCTATTAATTTAAATTCATAATTTAAAATTCTATCAATCATATCGACATATTTAAATCTTTACAATTTAAATTAATTTCTTTTAATTACGTTCTTTTTGTGTGTGACCCTATAGGTTATTATTACGCTGGCAATAATTTTAAAATCATATTATAAAATTATAAAAAAGTGAGTGCATCTAGTAATGCATCATCGCTACCCAAGTAATAATAAGATCGATGATTCGATGCAACCTTTTCGTGACCAATGTTTCAATGTAATTTAATCCTTTTAACCTTAATATCCTAGATTAAACTCGAGTCATGGAATGTGTCATACTCTTCATAATTTAACTGAAGTTTTGTTGATCAATGAGTAGACTATATGAAACAAATCACTATTTGAGCATGGCCATGCATTTCATAGTCCTACTCAATCAAGAGGCCTATGGATATCACCCATAATATATAGGATGGTTAAATTCCATCTAGATCACTCATATTTCTCACACGATTCATGATGAACCCAATAATCACCTTTATAGTCCACCCTATTAAAGGTGACATTTGATGATATCAAAGTACATAAATTCTCGTGTAGTAATATAGTGATTTCAGGTCGGAGGACCATTACATCATCATCACTATGAGAATTGCTAATGACACTTCGCAAGATAATGCTCCATATAGAATTCTCATGGTGGGTCCGTCCAAAGACATCGTTCTTCATCATGTACCTATGCATCGACTTAATATCTCATATATTTACGACCAATGAGATTTGGTCATCAATAATCCACATACTAGTCTCAATGCATCATTGTTGTCCCATCAACAATGATACTCGATTAGGGACATTTAAGAACAATGATACTAATTGTAATTATATAATCTCATGTTCAAGTCACATACTTGAAACTATATAATTTGTATCACTATTCTAAGGAATTTTATTATGTTAACAATTATATTACGCAAAGAATAAAACCATAATAAAATCATATATTTATTCAATCAAATATAATATCAAAACGTTAAGCAATTATATCAAATAATCGCCTCTAGGGCATAAACTCTAACAGCCTCCCACTTGCACTAGAGCCAATCACTCATGTATCTAATACCCATGGAACTAGTGTGACATCGTGCTTCTCGTCTGCGATAAAGCCTTGGTCAATGGATCTCGCAACATTATCATCCGTGGCACTCTTCCTATATGTACATCTCCTCTATCAATGATTTCACGGATGAGATGGTACCGCCTAAGTATATGCTTCTTGATCATTGGTGAGATCCGGGTTCCTTAGCCTCATGCAATGGCTCCATTATTATCACAAAGATAGAGCAACCGGATCAACAATGGTTGGAACAACACCAAGTTCAATGATGAACTTTTTAATCCATACGACCTCCTCGTCGTTTGCACTAGAAGCAAGAATATACTTATTTCTCGTTGTAGAATCACCATTTCTCTCGCTTGCTCAACTTTTCCACCATTAACAAAGACCACCATTAAGGCAAAACACAAAACCCGATCGAGACTTATAGTCATCATTGTCACCGAAACTAGCATCCGTGGTAACCCTTTATCGCCAGTTCATTTTTCACATCCATATACCAAGAATGAATCCTTAGTCCTTTTCAGTACTTGAGGATATTCTCGATCATTGTCCAAGTGACCTTCACCGATTCGACGGGTATCCGTCGTCATGCTCAAAGCATATGAGACATCCGGACGAGTACATATCATTGCATACATGATAGATCCAATTGCCAAGCATAAGGGATCTTTCTTATACGCTCCTCATCATCTTGTGATTTAGACATCGGGCCTTAGATCTTTACACCATGAGTCACGAGTAAGTTTCCTTTTCGCTTCTTGCATGTCGAACCATTTCAACACTTTATCAATATATGTACTTTGACTTAGAAGTCGAAAGCATTTTTCTCGATCTATCTCTATAGATCCTGGATACCTAAAATGTAAAAAGATCGCCCCAAATCTTTCATGGAGAAACATTTTCCTAACCATGTTTTTACAACAGTAAGGAAGGAATGTCATTCCTAATAATTAATATGTCATCAACATATAATACTAGGAATACAATGTGACTCCTACTAACCTTCTTATATACACAAGGTTCATCTTCATTTTTAATAAAGCCAAATTCTTTCGATCGCTTCATCAAATCAAGATTCCAACTCCGAGAGGCTTGCTTCAATCCATAAATGGATCGCCGTACTACATACCTTTCCAAAGATCCTTTCGAGTGACAAAACCCTCAAAGTTGTGTCATATACACATCCTCAAGGAGATTTCCGTTAAGGAAAGCAGCTTTGACATCCATCCGCCGATTTCAGAATCATAAAAAGTCAGTAATAAAGAAGTAAGATCCCGATGGATTTAACCATTGCCACCGGAGAGAAGGTTTCATCATAGTCAACACCTTGAATTTGTTTGAAACCTTTTGCTACCAAATCGGCCTTTATAGGTTTGTACATTACCATCCATGCTTGGTTTTCTTCTTGAAAACCCACTTGCACCGATTGGTTTTATTCTTCTGGGTGGATCAACCGAGTCCATACTTGGTTAGTATACATGGAGTCCATCTCGCATTTCATGGTTTCAAGCCATTTCTCAGATCTGGTCCATTCATAGCTTCTTGGTAGAAAGGTGCTCATCTTGATCTATGAGCATCACATCGCCGTTTTGAGTCACAAGATATCCATAATATCTCTCAGGCTCTTGGCGTGTCCTACCAGATCTACGAATGACTTGTGTAATTTGAGCAGGTTCACTTTCCACAATTTCTTGTGGTTCCTGCTCATGTTCCAACTCAAGTTCAATGATATTTTGTGGTTCTCGAATTTCTTCGAGTTCTACTTTCCTCCCACTGTTTCCTTTAGAGACAAATTCTCTTTCTAGAAAAATACCAGTTCGAGCAACAACCACTTTGTTCTCAGAAGGTTTGTAGAAATAATACCCTTTTATTTCCTTTGGGTATCCCACAAAATTACATTTGTCAGATTTGGGTCCGAGCTTGTCAGAATCCAGACGTTTTACGAATGCCTCGCAACCCCAAATCTTCATGAACGACATACTAGGACGTTTCCCAGTCCACATCTCAAATGGTGTCTTCTGAACCATCTTTGTAGGAACACGGTTAAGTGTAAATGCATTTCTCTGTGGCATGACCCCGTGTGCTTATCGAAGATCTCGCAGATGACTCATCATTGATCGTACCATGTCCAACAAGGTTCGATTCTCCTCTCGTGATACACCATTCCATTCATGGTGTTCCGTGGAGTGAGTCGTGATATAATACCACACTCCTTTAGAAGGTCATCAAAGTCTTGGCTTAAGTATTCACCTCCTCGATCGGATCGAAGGGCTTTTATGCTTTTGCCAAATTGGTTTTGAACTTCATTCTTGAATTCCTTGAACTTTTCAAAGGATTCGGATTTGTGTCTCATAAGATACACATATCCATATCTACTAAAGTCATCAGTAAATGTAATGAAGTAATAAAACCTACCTCTTGCTAACGAACTCATGGGTCCACATACATCACTATGTATAAGTCCCAATACATAGCTAGCCCGTTCAGTGTGTCAAGTGAAAGGGGCTTTAGTTATCTTGCCTAATAAACAAGACTCGCATTTCTCATATGATTCAAAATTAAATGAATCCAAGAACCCATCTTTATGGAGTTTGGATATGCATTTCTCATTTATATGGCCTAAACGACAAGCACAGCGTAGATATATCGATTTGAATCATTTGATTTAAATCGCTTTCAGTATTTATGTTATAGATAGGCATTTCTAAATCAAGAATATAGAGACCATTAAACAATTGTGCAACACCATAACAAATATCATTTAAGTAAAAAAACAACGATTGTTCTTTATTATAATGAAAACCTTTTCGTCCAAACAAGAAACAAAATAATGTTTTTGCTTATAGCAGTAGCACAAAATAACAATCTTCTAATTCTAAAACTAGCCCAGTGGGCAAAGATAAATGATAAGTTCATATGGCAAAGTGCAAACAACTTTTGCTCCATTCCCAACTCAGAGGTCAACTCTCCTTTCGCTTAAAGTCCTACTCCTTCTGAGTCCTCAGACATTAACACAAATGTGAGAACCACATCCAAAGATCCAATACCCATGATGTAGAAGTAGACAAGTTGACTTCTATAACATATATACCGAATCAAGTCGATTTCCTTTCTTTTCTTCACTTCTTCCAGATAAGCATGACGGTTCCTTTTCCAAAGTTGTCCAGTTTTCCATGTAAGTGACATTCACCTTCTTTAGCCACCTCACCTTTAGGTTTTAAAGCCTGTTTGGTTTTTGAATTGGGTTTGGCAAAAGATTTAGATCCTATCTTCTTTCGCTTTCCAATTTCCCTTAGCATTCCCTTTTGCACCATCATTATGGGAGCGGGTCCTCGCTTTTCATGTTGTTCTATAGTTCTTAACATGCTCAACAACTCAGTAAGGGGTTTCTCAATTTCATTCATAAGATAGTTCATAACAAATTGAGAGTAGTTGTTGTTCAAAGATTGCAAAACAAGGTCAGTTTGGGCTTCCGGAGTGATTGGAAAACCCAACCTATCAAGGTACTCAATATACCCAATCATTTTCAGCACATGTGGACCAATTGGATCACGTTCACCCATTTTGCAGTGATACAACGCCTTGCTTGTATCATACCTCTCCTGTCGAGCATGCACTTTGAACAATTTATTGAGATGCTCGATCATCTCATAAGCATCCATCAATTCATGTTGCTTCTGAAGCTCAGCGTTCATGGTTGCTAGCATGACACAACTCACCCAGAGCATCATCTTGATGCTTCTTGTAAGCATTATGCTCCAGACGTGGTGCAAAGGATAATTGGTGCCGCAGAATGGGCCCATCAAGGACATATAGCTTGCGCCTTGTTTGAGGACATTCCTCAAGTTCCTATGCTAGTCAAGGAAATTAATTCCACTCAAATTTTGTCCTTTTCAAGGATCGATCGTGAATGAAAGACTATTTGTGTTGTTGTTGTTTGCCATTTGATATCTACAATTTATAAGTGCAAAAATAATAAGTCAAATTGCAGAGTTGATATTATATAATTGATAATAGTACATTCAAAATATACCTCCCACTATTTTATTCAAATTAATAGCCTCACTATTAATTCAAAAGCATTTTCTATTAAATCTTTCTAGTGAGCCAAGATCCATATTTCATTACGCCTTAAGTTAGCTTGGGCTAATCTCTTAAAACACAATTATTTAGGTAGACAACCCTTTGTCAATTATATCATATATAACTCCCGGATAGTTTGGTAAACAACAATTGTTTCTAGTCCATCTAATGGTACCTACCAAACTCTATGCCTCTAAGTCCACAATCCTATTGAGATAACTTAGTTAAGCCTCAGCCCAATGATTTTAACAGTTTGGATATCACAATTATCCTATCGCATCTTACCTAGATAAATAGGGTACTTTGCTTTGGCAAACCTACATCTATCGATCAAGGTCTTGATGAGTGTTATTCATTAGAAGGCATCGATTTAGACTTAATAATTTAATGAGGATTTTATTAATTAATTTAGATCTCACCAATTTTAATCTTATTAAGTATGCACATTATTTATCATATCATATCGCATACAAGCATAAATAAAGTGCAAAATTAAATGTGTCACGCTTATGGCTCAATCCATCGCCAATCTTTTCAAGCTAATGAAAGATCAAGGTCAATCTAAGGTGGTAAAAGATCTTAAGACAAATAGCTTCCTCGATCTTCCTCAAGCATGTGCCTCCTCTCCATCATCATCTTTCCATTGTGTTCTCCATCTTGACATCTTCATCATTATTACATGACATAAAGAAATCGAAGTTACATTCTAGGGGTTTATTGAGAAGAGAATATTACATTAGAATTTATAGAAAGACACTACATGCAAGCCGTATTTCAAAACCAAAACCACTAACCTATGGGTCAAAAGGCCATAATCGGCACCATGCATATCACAATAAGCACATAACAATTTATATATAATTAAAGAAAACTATATATAACATATAGGGACACACCATCATGCGCCATTTATTTGGGGTCCAAGTGGGGGGTCTCCCCTGGTGGGTTCTAAAGGCTAAAATTTTCAAACTACAATCAGATTACGCAGAATTTTTCTATATTTAATCTCTAAAACATTTTAATCATACATTTTAATCCACCAAAACACCCATAATAACAAATCATATATGTCCAGTTTCGATTTAATCATATTAAAACGAATAACGGTACACCCAGAATTTATCATATATGTCAAGTTTAGATTAATCATATTAAAACGATTCTTCATGCTTCTATTTCTATTAGAACAGTTATATTGTTATTCCACCGATTAAAGATACGATTAACAAAAGATCATCATATATATTACCGTAATACACATACAATCTAATATCATATATTCAATTTCATATCGAGTAAACATACATCATCATATATCATATATATCGAATACAATTAAAACACGTAATCAATTAATCTTTTCCCAAGTAGCTCGATACCAATCTTTGGGTTTTAGCACGTAAACGCACAAAAAAATAAAATTTTTAAAGCAATTTTCGAAACCCAAAAACAGGATCCATGCGAAAAATTCAATTAATTCAGAGGTTAGAAATTATACCGATTAAGAAACTGAAATTGATACGATCGAATCTCCAACGCAATCCACTTAATTAAGAAACCGGAATTGATACGATCGAATCTCCAACGCAATCCAAACGAGTCAAGCTGCCTCTACAAGATTCACAAGAACGCCATGAATCGCCCCACGATCTGCAGAAGAAGGAACCGCGCAGATTAGCCACCAAGGATGAGGATTTTTCAAGTCGTTTTCTAGTCTCTCTCTCAAGAGCTGTTAGTGGTTTTGTATTTTGACGTAAAACCTAAAGTGACCGATATATATCATATATATAGCGCTTAGGAGGAATTAATCAAAACCTAATATTATTAAAAATCAATTTATATATATCTTAATTAAGTCTTACTTAATTAATATACCTATATATAAATTATCCTATTAATTTAAATTCGTAATTTAAAATTCTATCAATCATATTGACATATTTAAATCTTTACAATTTAAATTAATTTCCTTTTAATTACATTCTTTTGTGTGTGACTTTATAGGTTATTATTACGCTGGCAATAATTTTAAAATCATATTATAAAATTATAAATAAAGTGAGCTAAGATCTAGTAATGCATCATCGCTACCCAAGTAATAATAAGATCGATGATTCGATGCAACCTTTTCGTGACCAATGTTTCAATGTAATTTAATCCTTTTAACCTTAATATCCTAGATTAAACTCGAGTCATGGAATGTGTCATACTCTTCATAATTTAATCTGAAGTTTTCTCGATCAATGAGTAGACTATATGAAACAAATCACTATTTGAGCATGACTATGCATTTCATAGTCCTACTCAATCAAGAGGCCTATGGATATCACCCATAATATATAGGATGGTTAAATTCCATTTAGATCACTCATATTTCTCACACGATTCATGATGAACCCAATAATCACCTTTATAGTCCAACCCTATTAAAGGTGACATTTGATGATATCAAAGTACATAAATTCTCGTAGTAGTAATATAGCGATTTTTGTGCCTGGAGGACCATTACATCATTATCCCTATGAGAATTGCTAATGACACTTCGCATAATGCTCCATATAGAATTCTCATGGTGGGTCTTTCCAAAGATATCGTTTTCAACATGTTTCTATGCATCGACTTAATATCTCATATATTTATGACCAATGAGATTTGGTCATCAGTCAATCCACATATTAGTCTCAATGCATCATTGTTGTCCCATTAACAATGATACTCGACTAGGGACATTTAAGAACAATGATACTAATTGTAATTATATAATCTCATGTTCAAGTCACATACTTGAAACTATATAATTTGTATCACTATTCTAAGGAATTTTATTATGTTAACAATTTATATTATATTTATTCAATCAAATATAATATCAAAACCAATAATAAAATCATAAATATATTTATTCAATCAAATATAATATCAAAACAAAGTTTGACACACGTTAATATATTAAATGCAATATATATCAAATAATTAAAGCAAGAAACGCCTCGCATCAAGTCTAAGCTCCATTGAGGTATAACTCGATAATGTTAGTCAATATATATATATAAATATATATATAATATATGTATATATATAGACTGAAATGAAATCACGGACCAAAGTCCGGGCAAAAGCAAGCAACACGACTCTCAACGTGTAGAAGGGTGTGTGCAGAGATGAAGAGAAAGACTCTAAAGTGTGTGAGAAGGCTTTAAATTGACCGCCAAAGAAGACTTCTATATCTTTAAAGTGGGTAAAACACCGGCTTTTAGAGGTTATATATGAGCTCACATGTGTTTAAAAGGGAAAATACACTCGCATGGGGTGAGTGCAGAGCAAATTGGGCATGGCTTCCTCGCCTTTATTTTATTTTCAAAATGGGCAGCCCAAGCCTCTATTTATAGCAATTTTTTTTTTTGCTAAGTTTGTTTATATATAAAGAGTAAAAGATACTATAATCATAAAGGGCATAAATTCAGACGTTTGGGAAGGATCATCATGGGACCCATGAGGAAAGCCTAAAGACTAGACTAGAACAATCAAGGAACAAGCCTTTATCCACCATATTAGAAAGCAAAATATAAAAGTACAACCATACAAAGAGCCAAAGCCAACAACAATGTCAGAGAAGAAGGCACCAAAGAACAATAACCCGTGACTCTCCCAAAACAACCTCAGAGTCAAGAAACCCATGTCGAGCGTTGGGTCCTTACCAAACCATATTCCGCTATAACCATGTGTGATAGATGGTGGAGGTATGGGCGCCTTGTGGAACTTCAAAGAGGAAGAAAGAGCGGGCCTTGATCACAAAGAATAATATCGTGGTGCTAACAATTGGGGAGGCAACTTTAAGTTATAATGAACCTTAGAATTCCTGTTAGCCCAGATTTTATGTAGATGTAGTAGCAAAGGATAGCTTTAAAATATCATCAAAGATAGAATCCCCTTGAAATTTAAGATGTATTCCACAGATTGTCCCAAGCGGAGGAAACCAGTCCAATTCCCCAATGTAAAAAACCGAAGAGAGGACGGTGGTGGAGAAGGGACAGCAAAGAAGAGATGGGGAAAGACTCAACAGTAAAGCTCACATAAGGGACAAATCGGAGGGAGGAAGCTAGAGTAGCCGAGAATAAGTCATTGGTTTGGGAGTCTTCGTGAAGGGCCAGCCATAAGGTAAAGGAGAACCGGGAACATGCAAGGGATGCCATAAAAGATTTGCCCAAGGGATGGGGGAGCTCTTGAACGGATGGAGTCCCAAATGGAAGAGGCTTTTAAGGAAGTAATAGTTTTGTTATCCCAAAGGATAAGGTCACCCCATCGAGGGAGAGGGATGTCGAGAAAAGATTACGAAAGGTTTGGACCTCATGGTGATTGCTAGTGGGGAGGGACCAGGAGCCCATATCAATGATGCTAGAAACACGAGTGTAAATAGGGATCCCTACAAAGGTTAGATAAGAGAGCCTCGGAAGGGTTAACCGGTTGGCCAAGGAGCCAGGATCATGCCAAAGATCGAAGGTGGTGCCATTGCCAACCTTGTAGGTAAGGAATTGGAGGGTGATAGGCCTAAGGTTGAGAATTTTTCGCCAAATCCAAGAGCAATTTGAGGAGTTGCAATATGCCGTAAATTTCTAAGCTTTAGGACATTGATCTTTTGAATCCATCTAGCCCAAGAAGAGGAGGGGATGGGGAAATGACTTTTGAGTGGAAGAGAATGAGAGCCGAGTTCCATTCTAGAAGGTTCTTAAGGCCAAGACCCTTTTCCCGAGAGGGGAGATAAGTTTTTCCAAGAAACTCGGCACCATGAGATTGGAGGGAAGGCCCTTCCAAAGGAATCTACAAAGGATTGAATGAATAGATCAAGCACCGGACTTGGGGAGAATGAAATGGGCAGCCCAAGAAGATTGAATGGCAAAAGAAATGATTTGATTTGTTGAAGCCTTAGGGAGTAAGAGAGAGGGCTCAGGGGTCCATGAGGTAACTCTGGCCGTGATCCTATGGATTAGGGGCATGCAATCCAATGAGAGAGCTTTGAAGAAATAAGTGGGACCCCAAGAAATTTGATAGGCGGTGGTACCAAGGGGAAACCCAAGCAAGGAGCAAATGTCATCCTTCACCTCATCATTAACAAAGATTTGATGTAGAAAATAGTGACTTTTCAAGGCATTCGGATTAAGTAGGAGAACATGGAGAAGGATTGGATACAAGAGTGAATGATAGACACCGAAAGTGCAAGTCACTCTTGGAGAAAACTAAGAGGTCATCAATGAAGAGAGGTGGTTTATATTGCAAGGCTCAGATCTCCAAAGTGGTATTTGAAATTATTAAGAGAGTTTCCTTATTCGTAATCATAGAAGGCTTCCCATGGCTAGAACGAAGAGGTAGGGAGAAAGTGGATCACCTTGTCTCAAATTTCGGGCACCTTTGAAGTAACCGACAAATAACACCATTTACTTTGATGGAGAACATCAGGCAGGACGCAAGAGTGGACCCAACTGATAAAAAATAGGAGGAAATTTGAGGAGACGCAGCAGATCAAAGAGGAACCCCAATCAAGAGTGTCAAAGGCTTTTCCGAATATCTATCTTAAGGGCACATCTGGGGAGGCCCCGAGGTCTATATGGTAATTACTTGAGAAGCTCTTGGGCAAGCAAAATGTTGTCACCGATACTCCTACCGAGATGAAGGCGATTAGGCATGGTCAATGAGAGAGGGAAGAATCCTTTTGAGCCTATTAGTAAAAATCTTAGAGATGCACTTGTAGAATCGTGGTTCAAAGCAGGAAATGGGTCTAAAGTCCGACATTTGAGAGGATTATCCGATTTGGGGATGAGAGTAATAGCCGTGGAGTTGATCCCACATTGTGGGAGCCGCCGTAATTGAAAAAAAATAGTGAGCAATGAGGTGAAATCCGGACCAATAGTATCCCAACAAAGGAGGAAGAAGTTGACGTTAAAGCCATCAAGGCCTGTGTTTTTGTTCTTCTTCATGGACCGGAGAACCATAAGGATCTCTTGAGTCGAGGATAAAGGCGGTCAGTGAGGAGGATTGATAAAGTAGATATGCTTGGTGATGAAAGGTTTAAGCTCATCATAACCCTGTGTAAGAATGGAGAGGAGCCTAGCGACTCCTCGAAAGTAGGATACAAAGAACATTCTCGAATGCCACTTGGTCCATAACCATTTCACCAAGTATTGTTTATGGCCACGATCTTGTTGTGGTTCCATCTACTCTTGATGATATTAGCGAAAAACTTAGTGTTTTTTGTCGCCTTGGGCAAGCGGATGGCTCTAGATTTTTGCATCAACAAGGATTCTTCAAGAGTAAGAGCTTTCAAAGGGACTTGTTGCATATAGATTCATCAAGTTAAGCAGAGAAGCGTTCAAGGGGTCATCATGGAGAGAAGACCGAATGGCATCCAGCTTCTTGTTGAAGAGTGTACACATTGTTAGAGAGGTTGCCAACAGAGGAGTTCAGTGGCAATGAGGGCCTTCTTAGTTCTCCTTAGCTTCTCCGAGAGGACTAACATAGGATTCCCACGAACATCGACACTCCAAAGCAGGAGGAGATAGTAGAGTTTAATCATTCCAGCTCCAAAGATAAAATTAAAAATTGGAAAGACTTTTTGACTCTACGAAGTTGTAGTCCAGTTGTTGAGGATAATAGGTCGTGATCCCAAAACCGCGAGGCCCAAACACAAGCATGAGAGTCGACATGGAGCAAAGCCAAGAGTGGTTACCCGAGCTCTATCAAGTTTCCTAAAGATCGGATTTGTAGTCCGACAGCCCACCAAGTGAATTTAGGACCCATGGTCTTGATATCCTCGACCCCAATATTGGCCAACGGTCATTGAAATCACCATACCCGGTCCCAAGAGGAATCACCCCATCGGATTCATGAGGTGGGAGATTGAGTTGAAGTCACCAAGGATGCACCAAGCAAGCAAGAAGACAAGGTAGAGAGATCGCGTGCCATAACCCGCTTCTTTCAACAAAGCAGATTTCAACCCATAGACAATTGAAACAAGTAGGGAGAGCCTCCATGGACAGAGAGGATAGTTTTGTAGTGATAGCCGGGCCGATTGAAAGCAAACTTCCACCCTCCAAATAAGGGATCCCATCCACCAGCATTCTTCCATTCGGATGATGGTCATAATTGAAGATCCATTCCGGGCCATGACATGAGATAGCTCTGCACAACCGGCCGCATTGAAGCTTTCGACTGGGTCTCGATGAGGCCAAAGAAAAGAGATATGGTTGGACACCAAAAGTTTTGATAAAGGCCTGTTTAGGCTTCTTATTTAGTCCCCTGACA
Organism: Panax quinquefolius; assembly: GCA_020205615.1. Classification (NCBI taxonomy): domain Eukaryota; kingdom Viridiplantae; phylum Streptophyta; class Magnoliopsida; order Apiales; family Araliaceae; genus Panax; species Panax quinquefolius. Next base: position 49,723,662 of record CM035162.1, read on the forward strand.
TTATATGAACAAAAAGATGTCATGGATAAGATGGGGATTTACTTTGGGAGGGGAGACCCCCTAGGACCCTTGTTCCTTTTCTTTGAACTGTTAGTAGATTCCTTGCCGGGTCGATTTTTTTGCTTCAGATCTCTACATTCTTTTTCGTCAACTTGCTTGAGTTTGTCGACAAGGGATTGGGAGGATGGGAGATTCAAACCTCGAGGCATCAGGGGCGGTTGGATTGGAGAAGGGGAGAATGCATTAGCAAAGATGCGGAAGGGAAGAGGGATAGGGACAAGCCCTTAGGTCCCTTCCGAAACCGAGGTCCGGGCCATCACATGAGGAGGGAGGGGGCAAGGTCTGCAGGAGCAGGGTAGAGGAGGTAGGAGGAATGCCCATCCGCTGAATAGGATCCAGAGGAAGTCTTAGGGACCCATTGGTAGTTAGATTTAGGACATTTAAGATGTGAGTGACCAAAGCATTTGCAAATTGGGACAAGAAGGAGGCCTACTCCAAAGATTCAATATTAATAGTGGCAAATTCTTCACCATGGAGTTCCCATTGAACACCAAAGCATCACGGACGAGGGAAGGAGGAGGATGCATTCATTTCAATGCATATTCGAGCAAAGCTCAAGGGCTCAAGCTTAGATGTCATGTCATCAAAGCAAAAGAGGACTACCACCGTGACCGGCTATGTAGCTAAGGCCCTCCTTTGTCCAATAAGAGAGAGGAATATTGCTAAACTTAACCCAAGGATCGAGTCCCGCCGCCTCAAGTGTGAGAATTTTAAATTGTGGCCACGGACCTTGGTGGGCTTAGACCTTTAACAACCCACTAAAGCCTTGTTCGGGGTGGGGGATTAGTGTCACATCCTAAAACCCCACATTATCAAAAAAAAAAAATAAAAAATAAAAATAAACTTAACCCAAATTGGGATCTTAGAGTAACTGCTTGAGAAGGTCCATCCCCTCTTGCCAAGGTCAAGGATAAGAAGCTTGGAGGCAACATACCAAGGACCGGATGCTAGAATATTGTCTCTGGCCATTAGAGAATCAAACTTAAAGACAAAGAGACTCTCTGCCTTGGAGATAAACTTTAGATAAACCGAGGTTACCCCAAAGTTTCTCGACAGCTTGCTTCAACTAACTTAAAGGGAAGCTCTTGGAATGGATGAAGTGACCCACAAGGCTAGAGGACCAGATATTGATGCCCTCTCAGTAACACCTCGACCGGGTGGTTTAACAAAGAATGGTTAGGAAGATTCCAAGGAGGAAAAAATTCAAGTCCAAATTAACACTACCAGAGCCATCGGATCCCCGATCAAGCGCCACCACTAAGCTCCAAGTCTTGGGGGGTTTCTCGCTGGCAAAAGCATCGGAGCAGATGGAGAATGAGGAGCTGGTGAGGCATCGCCCACTACCACCGCGGAATACTGTAAGGGCCCACCTCTATCTCTCGCATAAGACGAGGACGGATTGTGGACATTACGAGGAGGAACAAAGGTTCTTAAGCGGTAGACACAACGATGCAGAGCGAATCTAAATCGTTGTGTCCTTTCTGTAATAGCCATGAGCTTTGATGAAATCCAAAAGATCTTGGTTTTTCTTACGCTCAGAGACGCATTTAAGCGATCTTGCCGAGAGAGATGGGTGGTCGCTCCGAAGATGTCCCCGCACTGGGTAGGATCCGGTGGTTGCATAGATGTCATTATCGGACACCGAAGTCATCGAGAGCTTGGCCAGGTAAGGGAATGGCCATAAGATCAGATTCCACCATGTCCTCCACCTGGGAGTGACAGAGGGGTTGGAAGAAGGACAGGAGACCCCAAACTCAGAGAAGCCGAGAAAGGAGCAATCGCTTCCTGAGTTACTCATGAGAGATGAGAGTAGTCAACCATGTAGTCTAGGAAAGAACCTAAGGAAGAGTGGAAGGATGCGAACGGGAGTGGGAGAAAAGAAAGGACGTGCCGGAGAGATGTGGAAAACAAAGGAGGAAAAGGGGGGGAATGACAAAAGAGGAAAACAGAGAAAGTAGGTAAGAACCGAGATATTAGGTGGGTTTCAAGTGAGTAAAAAAGAGGAAAGAAAAATTAAGCAGAAGAGGGAAATTTAGCCTGGGAGTGAGTGGGTGGGGGGGGAGGATTTAGAGAGAAGGAGAGACACACCAGAGAGAGATAAGCTAACCCACAGGAGAGATGATTTAGAAATTTAGCATGCAGTGTACCGCTACCGATCCGTAGGTGTACAGAGGCAACCCGGGTGGGCCGGGGTTTTCGCCTGCCTGTCGTCTCGGCACGTGCACTCGTGCAATCAGAATGTCCACTCGAACTTTAAGCAAGTGTAATCCGCATTCGCTTGAGGTATACAGACCTATTTTGACCGCTTTGTCGAGAGTCAGACGATGGCATGGGATTATAGCTTCAGACGGTTATTGAAGATGGGACGATGCCCTCCGATCTTCAAGCTTCAACTTTCATCCGTTACCCAAAGACAATAGTCACCGAGATTGATTAGACTTGTGGGACATCGTTGCTTAGAGATGTTGAGACGACGTGGCGTGACATCGTGTTGGCGAGATGATGATGTTGGCCCTCACCGGTGTTATCACGGATTGGGTTGATAAAGCGCGATATTGCTCAAGCTTATGCCGAGATTGATCGCCGCAATTTGTTGAAGATCTTCATTGTCATCTTTGAGGTGTTCCTGTCTTCCCGATGTTATTGTCGGGTTGGTGCAATGAATCTCGTCGTGAGCGCCGAGATTAAAGCTGGTCGCATTTAAAACAAGCATTTCCGGGGTTATCGCCGAAACTGCATTCCTTGGGGTTATCACCAAGGTTGGTGGCTATTCCCATGGTTGGGACTTAGACCAGATATCTCAGGGTTATCTCCGAGATCAATCGGTCTTCTCCCGGTGTGTTCCCAGATCAGATCTCGCAGCCTCGGGGTTATCTACGAGGTTGGAATTATTACTCCATATTGTGATCCGGTTGATCTTCGAACTTCCGGTGGTATCCCAGATGGATTTGGGTTGTCTTTCGTGGTTCCTCTTAAAAGATCTAATCTGTCCTCCTGCAATGTTAGTGATAGTAGTACATAAAATTTCGAGTGTCTACAGGAAGAATGTGACGATTTGATTATTTGAGTTGTGATTCTGGGGACAGAATCCTTGTAAGGAGGGAAAGATATAACAATCCGGAATTTCAAATTGTAATATTAAATATTTATCAATCATATAAATATTTAATGGATGTGTTTATCGCAGTAATAAATATTTGTCTAATTGATTTAATTTTATTTGGTTAATTATTTGTTAAATAAATAATTAATGATTTAAGGAAATTATTATATTGATATTTAAATGTGATGGTTAATTATTTGTATTGGTCATGTGATTAAATGATTTATTTAATAAATTGTTATTTGAATTAATTAATCAAGTATGAAAACTTAATTAAATATAGTGTGACAAATAACTATATTATAAGGAGTATTAAAATAAATTAAAGTAGTTTTAATTGAGTTTACCCAAACAAGGCTTAAGTATATTAAGTCTTTAATTTTAAAGAGTTTTGCCAAACCTGAGCCTTCTCGCTTTTTGGATTTTAAAAAAATTGAATTTATATTAATATTAATAAAATAAATTAAAATAATAAATATAATATATTTATAACATATACGTTATATGTAGTAACCCATATACTTAATATATGAATTAAGGCCATATCGCTTTTATTTATTTATAAGGTTTTTCAGTTGGGTTTTTGGCCATTTGTTAGTCTGAGAAAGAGAGAATTCAGAGAACTTGAGAGAGAGATTTTGAGAGAAATCTAAGAATTTCAAAGCAATTCTAGTGGTGTTAGTAAGGATTATCAAGCTAATTGAAGGTATTTTATATATATATATATATATATATATATATATATATATATATATATGCATATGCATGTTTACATCATGAATTTCAAACTCTGTGAATTCCATACTTTTTGAATTGATGCTAATATGACTGTATTATCGCATTAGTATGTAATTGCAATGCTAAAGTTTATGTTTAAACAAGAAATTTGTATGCTAAATTTGGATAACAGTAGGAAAATACGACAGTGTATGTCTGTATGTATATTTTTTTCATATGGCTCATGTAAGTACAAATGTTGATGGTCAATTTGTATGTTAATGTGTGAATTGAGGCTTGATTATGCTAGTTCATTAAGAAACGAGCATAACGTAATTTGAACGAAGAAATTTGGACAAGAATTGAAATCACAATGTTGATTTTCGTGAAGGATGTCAAAAATGGAGTTTTCATATGAAAATGAGAAATTTGAGAAATTAAAATAGTTAGAAGTGTTGTTAAATTGTTCTTTGTTGATGAATATATTAGCAATCATGTTTGTAAGACCCCAACTTTTGAATAAAGATTAAATTGTAAGACCCCAACTAATTTTTTTGAATAAAATGAATAAAGATTAAATTTTCTGAAATATATTTTTGAATATTATGGTGTGGATTTGATATAATGTTATAGTTGTGGGTAATATTTACAAATTTTGCAAAGTACGCAAGTTGTTATATAATATTCGATTGGTCTGGGAATATTCGCTTTTAACAGGAATATTCAGACAACAACACAATCATTGGTGGACCCCACAACGGAATTATCATTTGATCGAGAAAACGATAAAAAAATATTTTTTATGAAAATAACTATAGAAGTTTTACCGTTAATCGCTGAAACACCCAAAGTGTTAAAAGTACAAGAATACGCGTGGTCAGATATAGTAGCACACTCAGATTGATTATCGATGCTTACGTGAGAAGTCACTCGCTTATACTCAATTATTGCTACAAGAATTGCCGTGATCATATATCTCTCATATTATTGATTCAATTATTGTCACAAAGATCATTTGCATAATATTTTATATTATTAAATCAATAATTGAGACGACAAAGTTATTCATATTATTATTCGCAATATCGACAATGTCTAGAAGTTCTCACAAGGAGAGGTTTGGTCACCTAATCATACGCCAATAAGAGAAATCCTTATCTGAAAGCCCCTCTTTCCGGAACGACCGTTGTTAAATATTGTGAGTTATAATATTAATGATGAATAAGTTGTGTTGATTAAAAATGAATTTTGATAGTTCCATCAGGTCAGATTATTATTGTTAAGGGAAATCGACATCTATTCCGATGATAATTGATGTCTAGGGGTTATATTGATAACCTGTAATTTATCTGGATAAATGAGCAATTAATTGCTACTAATTCACATGCTTATATAACTATTTGTTCACATGTGTGTACTATTGAATCACATTATTTACTATTAGGGGAGTAGTGCAAGATTGATAATACTTAAATGACTAAGTTAAAATGGAGGTATGTATGGAGGTACTATATCGTAATTCGTATTTTTCACATGATTATACTATTGATTCACATGATTGAACTATTGATTCACATTATTTACTATTAGGGGAGGTGGTGCAAGTTTGATAATACTTGCAGGACTAAATTAAAAATGAAAGAAAAGTTGGAGGTATCAGATCGTAATTTTTCGAGCCCCAAACGCGTGCAATTATCGAAACTATATTTTCCTATAAATAGAAGCTCATTCTTCCTTCATTTCTCACCAATTCACAAAAGCTTTTAGAGCGATTATTATAGAGAGAAATTATAGAGAGAAAGAAGAAGAGAAGTCTCGCTACCTCACTATTCCAAAGATCCAGCTTTTTCCAAGGTAGGGAGTATTATTTTTTTCTTATCCATGAAGAGAACTTCGTTATTCCATTCTTTATTATTCTATTGAATAACTCAGATATACGCTGGCTACCCTATACTTGGTGAAATTCTTCGTTATTCCATTCTTTATCATTCGTTGAACATCCTGCTCTGCTCTGTATTTTACGACTTCGGTTCCATTATTTATCATTCGTTGGAACATCCTGTCTCAAGGTTTCTACGCCGGACCGGTTCCATTTTTATTATTCTCTGGAATTGAATATCCCGTCGGCGCTTTTTACGGAATTCGATTCCGCCTTTATTATTTCCGTTTGAATATCCGTTCGTCTGGCGCAAGGCGCTTTTACGACCGACCGATTCCGTTATTTATTATTCTCGTTGAATAACTCGCCTGCATGGCTCTATCGCATGCCTCGGTGATTTCTTTTGTTATTCCATTCCTTGTTATACTCATTGGTTAAAGTTTTGACTTCTATACTCCATGAAATTAGTGGAATATCCTCGATATTTGCGCTTCATCCAAAGATCTTTTCATGGAAATATATTCTTCCGAGCATTCTTGAATTTTACTCTACAAAGCAAAGATCATGTCGATAATTTGGACATTATTAGTTCCTCGGATAAATTAATTTTGAACTTGTTTTATTGAATTCTTATATCATTGTCATCATCCTCATGTTTTATATTTTTTGAAAGTCATCTGTATTCATAGTGCATGGGGATGGACTTGGTATGATTATGACTCAGAGATTATTCTATGTAATCATGACCGTAATGTTACAAATGATGTGGTAAAAGTCCTCATTGGTCTGTAGTGCATTGATGGACAATTGTTGGCATGATCATGATCATGACCATTAATGAATACACAAATATTCTTCGCCCGTAGTGCATGGATAATTGTGGGTCGGATACTAAAGAATATCCTCGTCAGAAAGTGTAGGTGGGTGATTCGATGATGTGGATTATTTATTGTCGAGTCCCAAATGATAAAAGTGATGAAAACCTTTAAATCATAAAAGATAGTAGATTTTATTCTCTACTGAATCTTTTAATGGATTGTTTGTTCACCGCAGCTTAAACTTGATGGTTGTTATATTATATCGCTTTAACATCGTTGAAGGCTAACGATAATATATTCTCGCATTATCTTAGTCATAATATTTCATCGGGCTAGTTGAGCTCACCCTTTACTTTCATTGTTTTCTTGTGAAATGAGAACGTAGCAGGACTAGTCTGGGAAACGGAGTGATGGACCAGATGATAAGATTAGTAGTCCTCACTATTCAAAGGAAATAGTGGGAAAATAAATGTAATAATATTGAATTTGAGTTTGTATATTGTCTAGACGACAATATTTGTATTAAAACTCACAGTTTTTATGTTTTGTCGCATTTTGCACACATACAGCTTGTATAATTAAGTTGTATTTGTATTCTGCATCATGTATTTGGCAACTCGTAATAGGTGATGTATACCTATTTTGGGGGCGCCACAGCTTGGTATCAAAGCTTAGGATACGATCCCCGGCTAAGATGTGAGACTAGAACTAGAGGGGAGAGACGGGAATTTCTTCGCTAGTATGACCTACCTAAGTTTTTTTGGTATTTAATTGGTTGGTCGAGTATATAGATAATATGTTGTATGTCAATTAACCCTTGTTTTTGTGGCAAGATTGAAAATGGCATCCGAGAATATTGAGAATAGCAATGGAGCACAAGAGACCGCTGAGTCTCCACAGATCAACAATCGTAATAATGTGCATCGTGAAGGCGATAATCCTCATGCAAACAACAACACCTAACCAAATGATGAACGATGGAATGTTCAGAGGCTTTATGCAATTCATGCAACATCAAAGCAGAGAGAGCCCCTGCTCAAAATGCAGGTGGAAACACCGAAACTCTCGAACTGGCCACCGCTAAACAGCTTCAAGGAGCCGGGACCACCCGAGTTTATGGAGAGCCAAAACCACTTAAGGCTAAGCGTGGATAAAGCAGATCACCAAGATATTTGATGTCTCTGGGATGCTCCGAGGAGCAAAAGGTTCCCTTCGCCACCACCTTCATGTTGCGTGAAGAGGCAGACATCGGTGGGAATCAGAAACGTACTCAACCGACGACTCAAGATGTCTTGGGAGAAGTTCCAAGAGCTATTCAACGACAAGTACTTTCCCGAAAGTATTCGCCACATGAAAGAGGTGGAGTTTATCAAGTTCGAGCAAAACAATACGACCGTGTCGCAATACGAGGCTAAATTTTGAGTTATATCCTGGCTTCAGATCCCATTTGGTCGATAATGAGGAGGAGAATGACACTAATGTTTTTAAGAGGTTTGAAACCCGAGATACGCCAATATCTTATTTCTCATAAACCGTGGTTTGTACTCGATGTTGTAAATAGGGCTCGCTTATTCGAGCGCCATAACGAGTCAACGCAACCAAGAGAAAGCAACCAAGCAAAGATGAAAATACCAGTGGTGGTATCACCATCAAGCGTTGACAACAAACGTGGAGGGAATCAACATGCCGTAAATGGTAACCACTTTGGTGGTAATCATGGCCAAGACAATAAAAATGGATATTTCAAGAAAAGGAGATTCAACAATGATGGAAAGACGCCAAGACCAAAGAACCGTGGTTAAGGAAGGAGAACCACCACCCATCATATGCTTCAAATGCGAGGGGAGGGACATATCACCAAACCGCGCGATGCCATCCAAAGCGTGTTATAATTATGGAAGAGAAGGTCACCTAGCCCGATTTTGTTGCTCATCAAGACAAGTTCAACTAGGATGGAGGCACCAAAGGTCCGCCCCAAAAAGTCAAAGCTCAGAGTGCAAGGGAGAGATTTGTTGTGACCTCCCGTAAAGCAAGGAACCCGAACGAGGTCATCACGTAAGCTTATCATAAACTCTAGCTAAGTCTATACCTTATTTGATACCGGTTCTACCCATTCTTTTATTTCTCCTACTTGCGCCAACGATTAAATTTGACCGAGAAATTAGACTTTCGACTTATCTCATTGAAACTCCGCTGGGAGAAACCTTCATTACATCCACTATTTATAAGTCTTGTTTGGTTCAAATTGGTACCCTCACATTACCCGTCGATCTTATTTCATTGAAAATACTTGCATTTGACGTGATTCTAGGATTGATCGTTAACTACTCATCATGCAAAAATTGATTGTTTTCGTAAGGTTGTTAGTTTTCATATTCCTAACCAACCTATTATGCTAATTCAAACAACTAAACCATTAAAATCAATCAATGTCATTTCAAGCCATAAAGCTATTCGCTTATTGAAAAACGGATGTCAAGCTTTCTTAGCTCATGTCACTTGATCTAAACAAAATACGCCGCTTTTGAATGATATTTTGTTGTTAATAAATTTCCCGACGATTCCCTCAAGAACTTCCTCGCCTACCCTCAGAGCGTGAAATTGAATTTTGTATCGACCTTGAACCCCAGACAAAACCCATTTCCAAAGCCCCATATCGAATGGCTCCTATTGAACTTCGTGGAGTTAAAGACCCAATTGCAGGAATTGTTAGACATTGGTTTCATTCGCCCTAAGACGCCTCCTCGGGGTGCTCCTATTCTATTCGTGAAGAAGAAAGATGGGAGTATGCGATTTTGTATTGATTATCTGGAGTTGAATCATGTCACCATCAAAAATAGGTACCCATTGCCACGTATTGATGACCTCGTTTGACTAGTTGCAAGGCGCCAAATTCTTTTCAAAGATCGATCTTCGCTCGTGATATCATCAATTGAAGATTAGAACCGATGACATTCCAAAGACGGCTTTCGTAACTCCCCAGACGGCATTATGAATTCCTAGTCATGTCCTTTGATCGACTAATGCCCCGCCGCTTTTTCATGGATATGATGAACCGAGTATTCAAGGAATATTTGGATCATTTTGTGGTCGCCTTTATTGATGACATCCTCATATATTCCAAAAGCCGTGAAGATCATGAGCAACACTTGAGGTCGACACTCCAAAAGCTTCGTGAAAACAAGCTTATATGCCAAGTTGAAGAAATGCGAAGTTCGCTTCGAGGAAGTCAGCATTCCTTGGGCACGTGATATCAAATCATGGGATATCCGCTGACCCAACAAAGATCAAGCAATTCAAAGTCGGGAGCAACCTAAATCAATGATCAAGCACGTAGCTTTTTCGGCTTAGTTGGTTATTATCTGAGATTCGTAGAAGGGTTTTTCTAATCGCTACTCCATTAACTCACCGACTAAAAGATACAAAATTCTATTGAGCGTGGAATGTGAGAAGAGTTTTCAAGAACTCAAGAGGAGACTCATTTCAAAGACCTGCTCTCGACAATACCATCCGCCTTGAGGGATTTGTCATCTACAAAGGATGCTTCGTGCAAAGGGTTAGGATGTGTTCTCATGCAACATGGGAAAGTCATAGCCTATGCCTCTAAGAACTCAAAGAATATGAGAGGAATTATCCTACTCATGATCTAGAGTTGGCAAAATTATCGCTTTTGGCGCTTAAAATTTGGAGGCATTACTCAGATGGGGAGAAAGTGGAGATCTATACGGATCATAAAAGCCTCAAATATTTTCTTCACTCAAAAGGAACTCAACACGCAAGAACGACGCTGGCTCGAACTGTTGAAAGATTATGATCATACTATTCAATACCATCCTCGAAAAGTTTAACGAGTAGTCGATGCTACCGAAAGTAGAAGATCATACGCGGTACGAGTGTAATATTGTCAACGCAAAGGCCCATTTTGTATGACTTGCAAAGGATGGAGTTAGAGATAAAGACCTCAGGACCCATGTGATGATGGCGTAATATACGAGTAGAACCGACTTTAATCGATAAAGTTAAAGTCGCCAAGCTACTGCACCGGAGTCGATGCGTATGAGGAAGAAAGTACAAGAAGGTGCTAGGCGCCTAAGCAAGAATCGATGAAGAAGGAATACTTTGAGTCAACTCTGCACTTTGTGTTCCTAACAACCCCGATTTAAAGTATAAAATCATGATGGAGGCGCACAACACACCGCTTGTAATCCATCTCGGGAGTACCAAATGTATCGTGATCTTCTACATACATTTTGGTGGAGCAATACGAAGAGAGAGAGATAGAGAATTTATCTCAAGGTGTTTAACTTGTCAACGAGTCAAGGTGAGCATCAAGTACCAAAAGGTCCATTGCAACCACTTGAAATTCCGTAATGGAAGTGGGAACACATTACCATGGATTTCAAGCATCGGTCTTCCCAAGGTTTCTCAAGGCATAGATGCAATTTGGGTCATTGTTGATAGATCGACCAAGTCCGCTTCATTTCCTACCTATACGAGAAACTTATACACTTGAACGCCTTGCTCAGATGTACATAAACGAGATTGTAAGATCGCATGGTATGCCAAGATCCATAGTTTTTCGATCGAGACCCAAGATTCACTTCAAGATTTTGGGTTAGTTTGCAAAAAGCTATGGGCACGGATTTACGATTTAGCTTTCAAGATATATCATCCTCGATGGACGGGCAAATGGAGAGGACCATTCAAACTCTTGAAGATCTATTAAGACTCGTGGTCCTCGACTTCAAGGGAAGTTGGGATAAGTTCCTACCATGGTGGAGTTTTCCTACAACAACAGCTTATCAAGCAAGTATCGCATGGCTCCATTTGAGGCGCCAGATGGAAGAAAGTGTCGCTCTCCAAAGATGCCGGGATGAGGTGGGTGAAGCAACGTTGTTGGGACCGAGTTGGTACGATGATGACTACGGAAAAGATTCAAACGATCCGACAACGATAAAAACCTCACAAGATCGATAAAAGAGTTATGGCCGATCTTCATCGAAAGGACGTGGAATTCGATATCGAGATCATGTGTTATTACGTGTTGCTCCATGGAAAGGAGTTACTTAGATTTGGAAAGAGAGGAAAGCTCAACCCTCGATTCATTGGCCCATTTTTAATCCTCGATCGAGTAGGAATCATGTATGATAGACTCGCTTTTATTACCTTATGTATGTCTCGTGTTCATAACGCTTTTTCACATATCTATGTTACGTAAATATGTGAAAGACCCAACCACATTATTGAATTAGAACCGACGAGATAGAGGAAGATTTAACGTATGAAGAGTTACCCGTTAAAATCTTGGATAAAAAGGATCATATTCTACGCCCAAGGTTATACCTCAAGTCAAAGTTTTCATGGAGAAACCACGATGTGGAAGAAATGACCTGGGAGTTAGAATCGAGATGAAATCAAGATATCCTTACCTCTTCGACATACATACTGTGTACGCACCCTAATTTCGAGGATGAAATTTCATAAGAAGGGAGGTTCAGAAGACCCCAACTTTTTGAATAAAGATTAAATTTTTCAAAAATATATTTTTGAATATTATGGTGTGGATTTGATATAATGTTATAGTTGTGGGTAATATTTACAAATTTTGCAAAGTACGCAAGTTGTTATATAATATTCGATTGGCCTGGGAATATTCATTTTAACAGTGGAATATTCGACAACCAAGACAATCATGGTGGACCTCACAACTAATTATTATTTGATCGAGAAAACGAAAAAAAATATTTTTTAAAAAAATAACGGTAGAAGTTTTACCGTTAATCGCTGAAACACCCTAAGTGTTAAAAGTACAAAGAATACGCGTGGTCGTGCATAAGAGCACACTCAGATTGATTATCGATGCTTACGTGAGAAGTCACTCGCTTATACTCAATTATTGCTACAAAGAATTGCGTGATCATATCTCTCATATTATCGATTCAATTATTGTCACAAAGATTCATTTGCATAATATTTTATATTATTAAATCAATAATTGAGACGACAAAGTTATTCATATTATTATTTGCAATATCGACAATGTCTAGAAGTTTCACAAGGAGAGGTTTGGTCACCTAATCAAGGCGCGCCAATAAGGAGAAATCCTTATCTGAAAAGCCCCCTCTTTCCGGGAACGAATTGGTTGTTAAATATTGTGAGTTATAATATTAATGATGAATAAGTTGTGTTGATTAAAAATGAATTTTGATAGTTCCATTGGTGGGATTATTAGTGTTAGTGGAAATCACATCTATTTCGATGATAATTGATGTCTAGGGGTTATATTGATAAATCGGGTAATTTATCTGGATAAATGAGCAATTAATTGCTACTAATTCACATGCTTATATAACTATTTGTTCACATGTGTGTACTATTGAATCACATTATTTACTATTAGGGGAGTCAAAAAGATTGATAATACTTGCATGACTAAGTTTAAAATGGAGGTATAGATGGAGGTACTATATTGTAATTCGTATTTTTCACATGATTATACTATCGATTCACATGATTGAACTATTGATTCACATTATTTACTATTAGGGGAGGTGGTGCAAGTTTGATAATACTTGCAGGACTAAATTAAAAATGAAAGAAAAGTCGAGGTATCAGATCGTAATTTTTTGAGCCCCAAAACGTGCAATTATCGAAACTATATTTTCCTATAAATAGAAGCTCATTCTTCCTTCATTTCTCACCAATTCACAAAAGCTTTAGAGCGATTATTATAGAGAGAAATTATAGAGAGAAAGAAGAAGAGAAGTCGCTACCTCACTATTCCAAAGATCCAGCTTTTTTCCAAGGTAGGAGTATTATTTCTTTCTTATCCATGAAGAGAACTTCGTTATTCCATTCTTTATTATTCTATTGAATAACTCAGATACGCAAGCTACCCTATACTTGGTGAAATTCTTTCGTTATTCCATTCTTTATCATTCTCATTGAACATCCTCGTCTGGCATTTGCGTTACCGGACCGGGTTCCATTATTTATCATTCGTTGGAACATCCTGTCTCGTGCATTTCTACGCCGAACTCGGGTTCCGCTTTTTATTATTTCGTTGAATATCCTATCAGCGCTTTTACGCCTGACCGATTCGATTCCTTTTTTATTATTTCTCGCTGAATATCCCGTCTGTATGCTTTTACGCCGGACCGATTCGATTCCGTTATTTATTATTCTATTGAATAACTCTACGCGTATGGGTCTATCGCATGCCCGGTGATTTCTTTTGTTATTCCATTCCTTATTATACTCAATTGGTTAAAGTTTTGACTTCTATACTCCATGAAATTAGTGGAATATCCTCGATATTTGCGCTTCATCCAAAGATCTTTTCATGGAAATATTCTTCCGAGCATTCTTGAATTTTACTCACAAAGCAAAGATCATGTCGACAATTTGGACATTATTAGTTCCTCGGATAAATTAATTTTGAACTTGTTTTATTGAATTTTATATCATTGTCATCATCCTCATGTTTATATTTTTTTGAAAGTCATCCGTGGCCTGTAAAGTATGATGGACTTGGTATGATTACGACAGAGATTATTCTTGTAATCATAACCGTAATGTTACAAATGATGTGGTAAAAGTCCTCATTGGCCCGTAGTGCATCGATGGACAGCTTGTTGGCATGATCATGACCATTAATGAATACACAAATATTCTTGGCCCGTAGTGGCATGGATAATTGTGGTCGTGATACTAAAGAATATCCTCGTCAGATTAGTGCAAGGGTGATTCGATGATGTGGATTATTTATTGTCGAGTCCCAACGATAAAAGTGATGAAAACCTTTAAATCATAAAAGATAGTAGATTTTATTCTCTACTGACTCTTTTAATGGATTGCTTGTTCCACCGCAGCTTAAACTTGATGGTTGTTATATTATATCGCTTTAACATCGTCAAGGCTAACGATAATATATTCTCGCATTATCTTAGTCATAATATTTCCCATCGGGCTAGTTGAGCTCACCCTTTTACTTTCATTGTTCTCTTCGTGAAATGAGAACGTAGCAGGACTAGTAGTCCTCACTATTCTGAAATAGTGGGAATGTAATAATATTGAATTTGAGTTTGAGTGATTAAAACTCACGACTTATGTTTTGTCGTGATGATAAGATTATTAGTCCTCACTATTCAAATAGGTGATGAAATAGTGGGGAAAATAAATGTAATAATATTGAATTTGAAAGTTTGTATATTGTTCATAGATACTATGCTACAATATTTGTATTAAAAGCTCTCTAGTTATTTTCAAGCATGAGTTTAGAATATAGTCAGTTCACCTATGATTCTCAAATGTTCTATGTTATGTTGTTATTAAACAACTATTGTGTTATCAAGCATTGTTGATTCAACTAGTTCCCTAGTTGATGGTCGTTAAACTTCAAATTACCCTTGAAAGCTTATCCAAACCAAACTTTCTTTGGTGCAGACTTGTACTCTAAATACTGAGATGAACAACCCTATTATTAGGGGTTTACACTTAGCGTTGAAATGTTTTTGCACAATACATTGTACGAAGGGCTGATCCCCCTAAGTACGTGGAGTCCTTATAGTCGTATGACTGTTAAAGTTAAAGTTGAAAGATTACTTATAACCGTGGACATGGTTCGTGATCATTAAACCCTCAAAGAATATATTTCGTAATGTTAATAGAACATATCATTGGTTTTATTGAACCTATTATTTGGCAAATGTTGTAAAGTTTATTCATTCTTATTTAAAGTGGGCTTTGTTTGCTCACTCTTGCTTATATAACTATTACAACTAAGGATGAGAAGGTAGATGTATGTACCTAGCACTAGTAAGGGAAAGGGAAGATGAACAAGTATTGAGGACTTGTAATATGTTGTGATTATTTATCGTGCTTTAATTTGATTGAAGTAATGAATTATTTATTTAATTTTCACATTTGGACGATTGTACTTAAAGGTTAGATAACCTGGGAGATTTTATTAATGTAATCCCTTAAGGGAAGGTTTATTATTCAATTATTATTATGATTGGGTAGTTAGTTATGAATGTTTTGATTAAGTGAACACAAAAGTTTGAGGTAATGAAGTACCGGGATTTAGGGGTGTCACATATTCCATCGTTGGGAGCACTATACTTGCGTATGTGCTCGTTCGACGCCCTCCGATCGCCTCCGAATACGTAATAGTCACAAAGATGACTATTTTGACCCTTCCTAAAGACCTCAAATTGAAAAACGTATAAAACAAAAGTTGTAGGTCTATTCTTGCTCATTCCGGATCATTTTGAATCACCTCAATCGGAGTTTGTATGAAAACATTATGGTCGTTTTACCAAAATAGGTCAAAGCAGTCATAGTCAGCACACATGGGGCGCGGCCGAGCCCCTTTTCCTCACCATTACTGAGGCACTCCAGCGCCATTGTCCAGCCCAATTTACTGCTAACGCCAAGACAGGCGGTGTGCCCGTCAAGACGGGCGGAAGGCCATGCTGCGGTTTCACATAGATAATGAGCTTTTTAGATATAACTTTCTCATTTTAAGTCCGAATTAGTTGGTTTTCAATTTGTTGGACTCATTAAACTCTTAGCTACCCATCTACAGAGTAATTATAACACTTCAAAATCATTAACTAACCAAAAGATTAATCCAAAACTCATATTCATACTAAATTTTCATGTTTTTGAAAAGTTTAGCGAAGTCATTCACCACGAATCGTTTCTCAACCAAATTGGTTCGTTTAACTTCCGTTGTTTTCGTATTTGACTAAATTAACAACATTTAATAGAAAACTACTTCCGACAAGTTTTAGCCATCAAATTTGTGAATCAAAAGCAACTTTTTCATGACATTTCTAGTAATTGAAAACTTAGGAAATCAAAATCATCTAAGTTAGCATCATTACCTCTTGATTGTTCCAATTTGCTATCTATAGCTCTCCCAATCTTTCAATTCTACTGACTCTTCATTTCCACTAACTTCCAATAGCAAAACTTAGACATTTCAAAACAACGGATAAGGAGAAGAAGAAGGCTCTATTTATAGAGGATTTGTTGCCCAATTTCTAGCTTTGCACGAAGGTTTGATTCAATGGGAAATTGAAGAAATCACTGGGCAAGAAAGAGTTGGCCAACTGCCATACTCCATAGCCATCATTTGTCTCCTTGTTTATACGCAATAGAGGGGGATAGGTCATTGGCCTATTACACAGTTGTTTAATATTTGGGACAATAAATTTGGGACAAGCTACATTACTTAGTAGTTAGTTAATTCCTTTTGGGCTTATTAAATCAATTATAATGACTTAACATTACTATATTAAATTATGTTATGGGCACATATACACATATATATGTACCTACCCCCATATAGGAAGTATGCTTATATTTTAAATACACAACAATATAATCTTGTTGTAAGACCCCAACTTTTATGAATAAAGATGAATTTTTCTATAAATATCATTTTTGAATATTAAGGTGTGAATTTATTATAATGTTATAGTTGTCGATAATATTTATAAATTTTGCAAAGTAAGCAAGTTGTTATATAATATTCGATTGGTCGGGAAATATTCGTTATAACAAGGAATATTCGTACGATGGCACAATCATTGGTGGACCCCACAACATAATTATTGTCGGAATGAGAAAACAACAGAAATATCTTTTTATAAAAATAACGACGGAAGTTTTACCGTTAAACTGTTGAAATACCAGGTGTTAAAAGTACAGTAAAACGCGTGGTTGTATAGTAGCACACGGTATTGATTATTGATGCTTACGTGAGAAGTCACTCAGTTATACTCAATTATTGTTACAGTAATTGCTGCATAGTATCTCACGTTATTTGATTCAATTATTGTCAATATTTTATATTTTATTAAATCAATAATTGAGATGACAAGTTATTCTAATTATTATATGCATAATTAAAAATGTCTAGAAAGTTCTGTCGAGGAAAGGGGTTTGGTCACTAAATTGCGCGCCAATAGAGAGAAATCCTTATCGAAAAGCCCCCTCTTTCTTGGGAACAATCTGGTTGTTAATATTGCGAGTTATAATAATGATGAATAAATATTGTTATAAATATTGAAGGGATTTTATGAAATATTTGTTGTAAGTTTTGCTTATTATTTGGATTCTCATTTACCCATTTTTCAAAATAATCGGTAGAAAGTTATTCATTATAAGAGGTGGAGCCCACATGTGATAATGACTTGAGGTGGGGCCCACATGAAGAAAATGAAAATTTGGGGGAGGATTCACGGGTGGTTGTTTTGTGATGATGTTGATGTTTTGTTTTATAAGTTTTGTTTTTTTATGAAAAATAGAATATATTATATTTTATTTGCATAGTATTTTACTATTTAAGATGTAATAAATAATATTATAAAAATCATCGATTTTAATACGCCTGTGAATTCGTTTTAATTTCAAACATCGTGCATCCGTGATTTTCTAATTCAAATAGTATCCTTTCCATTCTCCTATAAATAGGATGCTTAGTTAGAATTGAAAATCACACCAAAATCAGAGAATTCTTCTTCTATAATATTGAGTGTATTTCTTTCGAGTTTAAGAAAGCTTTGAGCGTAGAAAACAATGAAAGTTTTCTTCAAGAATATCCCCGCTATACCAGTTGGAATACTCTTCTTTTCAAGGTAAGGGATGTTATTTTTGTTCAATATTCATATGAAATAATATTTTCTTCCATACTATAGTATGTAAGTAATATTATTTCGCTTTTCGATTTGAATTCTATACTCATTTTGTTAAAGTTTTCGCTTCTATACTCCATGAAATTAGTAGAATATCCTTGATATTTGGCGCTTCATCCAAAGATCTTTTCATGGAAATATTATTCTGAGCATTCTTGATAAGTTTTAACTTTTTCATGCTGGGGTACTATTCACGGGGTTACTATTCCCGAAGTTTCTATTCACGGGTACTATTCACTCGGTTACTATTCACCCGAGGTACTATTCATGATAAAAACTGATTCATTTTCGGTCCAAATCTTTTTTGGTAAAATATTATTCTTGAATTTTACTCCACAAAGTAGTATCATATTGACAATTTGGACGTTGTTGATTTCTGGATAAATTAAATTATAAATCTTTAAAAATTCATCCTCTGCTTTCATTTATTTAAATTCTTATATCATTGTCATCATCCTCATGCTTATATTATGTTGAAAGTCATCTGTGGCATGTAGTGCATAGATGGACTTGGTATGATTATGACCAGGATTATTAGAGTATAATCATAACCGTAATGTTACAAATGATGTGGTAAAAGTCCTCATTGGTCTGTAGTGCATTGATGGACAGTTGTTGGCATGATCATGACCATTGATGAAAACACGAATATCCTTGGCCCGTAGTGCATGGATAATTTGTGGTCGTGATACTAATGAATATCCTGGTCAGAGTGCGAGGATGATTCGATGATGTGGATTATTTATTAAGCTGAGTCTCAGCAATAAAAGTGATGAAAAACCTTTTAAATTATATAAGATAGTAGATTTCATGCTTTACATGACTCTTCTAATGGATTGCTTATTCCGCTGCAGTTAAACTTGATGTTTGTTATATTTTATCAGTTTAACACTGTTGAAGGCTAACGATAAATTATTCTACATTATCTTAGTCATAATATTTCTTACTAGGCTAGTTGAGCTCACCATTTTGCTTTCATTGTTCTCTTCAGGAAATTAGAACGTAGTCAGGACTAGTCGGGGAATGGAGTGATGGTCTAGATATTTGCATTAGTAGTCCTAACTATTCTATGAAATAGTATGATGATAAATGTATTGAGGACTCCATTTGAGTTTGAATACCGTCTAGAGGACAATATTCGTATTAAACTCCCAGTTTATGTTTTGTCGTATTTTACACGACAGTTGTATTATTAAGTTGTATTTGAATTTTGTACCATGTATTTGGCAACTCAAAATGGGTGATGTATACCTCTTTTGGGGGTGTCACAGTTGGTATCAAAGCTTAGGGATATGATCCTTAGCTAAGATGTGAGATAAGAACTAGGAGGTGAGAGATGGGGAATTTCTTCGCTAGTATGACCTACCGAAGTTTGTTTGGTATTTAATTGGTCAGTCAGAGTATATAAATAATTTGTGACATGTCAATTAACCCTTGTTTTGTGGCAGTATTTGAAAATGACATCCGAGAATGTTGAGAATAAAAATGGAGCACAAGAGACCGTTGAATCACCAACGATTAATAACCAGGAAAATGTGTATCAGGAAGGCAAAAATCCTCATGCAAACAATAACACCGACCAAATGATGAACGACGGAATGTTTAGGGGCTTTCTGTAATTAATGCAACATCAGGCGAGGGAGAATCATGTCCAAAATGCAGGTGGAAACACTGGAAACTCTCGGACGGTCACCGCTAAGCAGTTTAAGGAGCTGGAACCACCGGAGTTTATTAGAGAGCCAAAACCACTTAAGGCAGAGACGTGGATAAAGAAGATCACCAAGATATATGATGTCTTGGGATGCTCCAAGGAGAAAAAGGTTCCATTTGCCACCTTTATGTTGCGAGGAGAGGCAGACATCGGTGGGAATCAGAAGCGTACTCGACCGCCCAGACTCAAAATGTTTTGGGAGAAGTTCTAAGAACTGTTCAATGACAAGTATTTTCCCGAAAGTATTCATCACATGAAGGAGGTAGAGTTCATCAAGTTGGAGCAGAAAATTATAACCGTGTCGCAGTACAAAGCTAAGTTTGCCGAGTTGTCCCAATTTGCATCCCACTTGGTTGATAATGAGGAGAGAATGACACGGATGTTTCTAAGAGGTTTGAAACCCGAGATACGTCAATATTTAATTTCTCATAAACTGTGTTTGTATTCAGATGTTGTTAATAAGGCTCAGTTATTGGAGCGCGATAACGAGTCAACCCAACCAAGAGAAAGCAGCTGAAAAAATGATAATACCAGTGGTAGCAGTCATCGAAGCGGTGACAACAAACGTGGAGGGAATCAACATGCCAGAAATGGTAACCACTTCAGTGGTAATCATGGCCATGACAATAAAAGTGGACATTTCAAGAAGAGGAGATTCAACAATGATGGAAAGACGTCAGCACCAGCACCCGTTGTTAAGGAAGGAGAACAACCACCTATCATATACTTCAAATGCCGAGGGGAGGGACACATCAGTCCAAACCGTGTGCAGCAGTCCAAAATATGTTACAATTATGGAAGAGAATGACACCTAGCTAGATTTTATCGTACTGGGAAGCCAAGTCCAGTTGGAATGGTGACACCAAATGTCGTCCTAGACAAGTCAAAATTAGTAGTTCAAGGGAGAGCGTTTGTTGTGACCTCCCAAAAAGCAAGGAACCCGAACGAAGTCATCACATATAAGCTTATCATAAACTCTAGCGAAGTATATACCTTATTTGATACCGATTCTACCCATTCTTTTATTTCTCCTACTTGCGCTCAACGTTTAAATTTGACTCCGAAGAAATTAGACTTTGACTTATCTCGTTAAAACTCCTTTGGGAGAAACCTTCATTACATCCATCGCTTATAAGTCTTGTTTGGTTCAAATCTCGGTACCCTCACATTACTCCGTCGATCTTATTTCCTTAAAAAATACTTGCATTTGACATAATTCTAGGATTGATTGGTTAACTACTCATCATGCAAAAATTGATTATTTTCGTAAGGTTGTTAGCTTTCATATTCCTAACCAACCTATTATGCTAATTCAAACAACCAAACCATTAAAATCAATCATCGTCATCTCAAGCCATAAAGCTATTCGCTTATTGAAAAATGGATGTCAAGCTTTCTTAGCTCATGTCACGGATTTAAAAAAAATACGCCGATTTGAATGATATTTCTATTGTTAATAAATTTCCGACGTATTTCCTCAAGAACTTCCCGCCTACCCCCCTGAGAGCGTGAAGTTGAATTTTGTATCGAACTTGAACCCGGCAGACAAAACCCATTTCCAAAGCCCCATATCGAATGGCTCCTATTGAACTTCGTGAGTTAAAGACCCAACCGCAGGAATTGTTAGACATCGGTTTTATTCGTCCTAAGACGCTCTCCTGGGGTGCTCCCTGTTCTATTCGTGAAAAAGAAAGATGGAAGTATGCGACTTTGTATTGATTATCGGGAATTGAACCATGTCACCATCAAGAATAGGTACCCGTTGTCATGCATTGATGACTTGTTTGACCAGTTGCAAGGGGCCAAATTCTTTTCAAAGATCGATCTTCGTTCCGGATATCATCAGTTAAAGATTAAAACAGATGACATTCCAAAGATGACTTTCAGAACTCGGTACGGGCATTACGAATTCCTAGTCATGTCCTTTGGATTGACTAATGCTCCTGCAGCCTTCATGGATATGATGAATCGAGTATTCATGGATTATTTGGATCATTTTGTGGTTGTCTTTATTGATGACATTCTCATATATTCCAAAAGCCGTGAAGATCATGAGCAACACTTGAAGCGGTTACTCCAAAAGCTTCGTGAAAACAACTTGTATGCCAAGTTGAAGAAGTGTGAGTTCTGGCTTGAGGAATTTGTATTCCTTGGGCACGTGATATCAAATCATGGAATATCAATTGACCTGGCAAGGATTGAAGCAATTCAAAGTTGGGAGCAACCCAAATCAATGACTGAAGTACGTAGCTTTCTTGGCTTAGCTAGTTATTATTGGAGATTCGTAGAAGGGTTTTCTCAAATTGCTACTCCATTAACTCAACTGACTCGAAAAGATACAAAATTTGGTTGGAGCGAGGAATGTGAGAAGAGTTTTTAAGAACTCAAGAGGAGACTCATTTCAGCACTTATTCTGACAATACCATCTTGTTCGGAGGGATTTGTCATCTACAGTGATGCTTCGGGCAAGGGGTTAGGATGTGTTCTCATGTAACATGGGAAAGTCATAGCCTATGTCTCTCGACAACTCAAGGAATATGAGAGGAATTAGCCTACTCATGATCTAGAGTTGGCAGCTGTTGTCTTCACACTTAAAATTTGGAGGCATTACCCGTATGGGGAGAAAGTGGAGATCTATACGGATCACAAAAGCCTCAAATATTTCTTCACTCAAAAGGAACTCAATATGCGGCAACGACGTTGGCTCTAACTGTTGAAAGATTATGATCATACTATTCAATACCATCCTAGAAAAGTGAACGTGGTAGCTGACGCATTGAGTAGAAGATCATATGCGGGTACAAGTGCGATATTGTCAACGCAAAGGCCCATTTTATATAACTTGCAAAGGATGGAGATAGAGTTAAAGACTCCAGGACCCACGTGATGATGGAAAATATACGAGTTGAAACGACTTTAATCGATAAAGTTAAAGTTGCTCAAGCTACAGACCTGGAGATGATGCGTATGAAGAAGAAAGTGCAAGAAGGTGCTATCTCGGAAACAAGAATCGATGAAGAAGGAATACTACGAGTTAACTCTAGACTTTGTGTTCCTAACGACCTTGATTTAAAGTATAAAATCATGATGGAGGCGCATAACACACCGTTTTGCAATCCATCCTGGGAGTACCAAAATGTATCATGATCTTCGACATACATTTGGTGGAGCAATATGAAGAGAGAGATCATGGAGTTTATCTCAAGGTAAACTTGTCAACGTGTCAAGGCGGAGCATCAAGTGCCAAAAGGTCCATTGCAACCACTTGAAATTTCAGAATGGAAGTGGGAGCACATTACCATGGATTTCGTTACTGATCTTCCTAAGGTTTCTCAAGGCATATATGCGATTTGGGTCATTGTTGATAGATTGACCAAGTCTACTCATTTCTCACCTATACGAGAAATTTATACACTTGAACGTCTTGATCGTATGTACATAAATGAGATTGTAAGATTGCATGGTATGCCAAGATCCATAGTTTCGATCGAGACCCAAGATTCACTTCAAGATTTTGGGTTAGTTTGCAAAAAGCTATGGGCACGGATTTACATTTATTTAGTTCAAAGATATCATCCTCAAACGGATGGGCAAATGGAGAGGACTATTCAAACTCTTGAAGATTTATTAAGACTCTATGTCCTCGACTTCAAAGGAAGTTGGGACAAGTTCTTACCATGGTGGAATTTTTCCTACAACAACAAGCTTATCAAGCAAGTATATAGCATGACTCCATTCGAGGCGCATATGGAAGAAAGTGTCGTTCTCCAAAGATATGTTGGGATGAGGTGGGTGAAGCAACGTTGTTGGGACCGAATTGGTACGTATGACTATGAAAAAAGATTCAAATGATCCGACAACGTATAAAAACCTCACAAGATCGACAAAAGAGTTATGCCGATCTTCATCGAAAGGACGTGGAATTCAATATTGGAGATCATGTGTTGTTACGTGTTGCTCCATGGAAGGGAGTTATGAGATTTGGAAAGAGAGGAAAGCTCAATCCTCGATTCATTGGCCCATTTGAAATCCTTGACTGAGTAGGAACTGTGACCTATAGACTCGCTTTACCACCAAGTATGTTTCGTGTTCATAACGTTTTTTACATATCCATGTTATGTAAATATGTGGAAGACCTAAACCACATTATTGAGTTAGAACCAGACGTAAAAGCGGAAGACTTAACGTATGAAGAGGTTCCTGTTAAAATCTTGGATAATAAGGAACATATTCTACCACCAAGTATGTTTCATACTCAAGTCAAAGTTTTATGGAGAAACCACGATGTTGAGGAAATGACCTGGGAGTTAGAATCTGAAATAAAATCAAGGTATCCTCACCTATTAGTTATACCAGGTATGTACCCTAATTTTGAGGGTAAAATTTCATAAGTAGGGGAGGTTGTAAGAACCCAACTTTTATGAATAAATATGATTTTTTTCTATAAATATCACTTTTGAATATTAAGGTGTGAATTTGTTATAATGTTATAGTTGTGGGTATTATTTATAAATTTTGCAAAGTAAGCAAGTTGTTATATAATATTCGATTGGTCTGGGAATATTCGCTTTTAACAGTGGAATATTCAGACGACGACACAATCATTGGTGGACCCCACAACATAATTATTATTTGAATGAGAAAACGACAAAAAAATATCTTTTAATTATAAAAATAACTACGGAAGTTTTACCGTTTAACTGTTGAAATACCCGATGTTAAAAGTACAAGAATACGTGTGGTTACATAAGAGTAGCACACCAGATTGATTATTGATGCTTACGTGAGAAGTCACTCGGTTATACTCAAATTATCACAGCAATAAGAATTATGCATAGTATCTCACGTTATTTGATTCAATTATTGTCAATATTTTATATATTATTAAATCAATAATTGAGATGATAAGTTATTCATATTATTATTATATGCATAATTAACAATGTCTAGAAAGTTCTATCGAGGAAAGGGGTTTGGTCACCTAATTGCGCGCCAATAGGGAGAAATCCTTATCGGAAAGCCCCTCTTTCCTGAAAATGATCCGGTTGTTAATATTGCGAGTTATAATAATGATGAATAAATGTTTAAAATATTGATGGGATTTTATGAAATATTTTGTTGTAAATTTTTGTTTATTATTTGGATTCTCATTTACCCATTTTTCAAAATAATTGGTACAAAGTTATTCATTATATATATAGGTGGAGCCCATATGTGATAATGACTTGAGGGGGGCCCATGATGAAAAAAATGAAAATTTGGGGGAGGATTCACGGGTGGTTTATGGTGATGTAAATGATATATTTTATATATTTATAAGTTTTTTTTTATGAAAAAAATATATAATATATTATATTTTATTTGCATAGTATTTTACTATATATAAAGGCAGATAAGTAATATTATATAAAAATTAATAAGCTATGAGTGAATTTTTTTAATTTCAAACACGTGCATGTCTTCCGTGATTTTCTAATTCAAATAGTATCCTTTCCATTCTCCTATAAATAGGATGCTTAGTTAGAATTGAAAATCAAACCAGAATCAGAGAATTCTTCTTTTATAATATTAAGCATATTTCTATCGAGTTTAAGAAAGTTTTGAGCGTAGAAAACAGTGAAAGTTTTCTTCAAGAATATCCCCGCTATATCAGTTGGAATACTCTTCTTTTCAAGGTAAGGGATGTTATTTTTGTTCAATATTCATATGAAATAATATTTTCTTCCATACTCTATAGTATGTAAGTAATATTATTTCGTTTTAGATTCCGAATTCTATACTCATTTTGTTAAAGTTTTGGCTTATATACTCCATGAAGTTAGTAGAATATCCTTGATATTTGCGTTTCATCCAAAGATCTTTTCTGGAAATATTATTCAGAGTATTCTTGATAAGTTTTAACTTTTTCATCCTGGAGTACTATTCATTCTAAGTTACTATTCATGGGTACTATTCATTTGGTACTATTCACTTAGTTACTATTCACCCGGGTACTATTCATGATAAAAATTGATTCGCTTTTTTGGTCCAAATCATTTTTGATACAATATTATTCTTGAATTTTACTCCACAAAGCAAAGATCATGTTGACAATTTGGACGTTATTGATTTTCGGATAAATTAAATTATAAATCTTTAAAAATTTATCATCCGCTTTCATTTAATTAAATTCTTATATCATCATCATCATCATCCTCATGCTTATATTATGTTAATGAAAGTCATCTCGTGGTCAGACGTAGTATGCATAGATGGACTTGGTATGATTATGACCATGGATTATTCTTAAGATAATCATGACCGTAATGTTACAAATGATGTGGTAAAAGTCCTCATCACCGTAGTGCATTGATGGGATAGTTGTTGGCATGATCATGACCATTGATGAAGACACGAATATCCTTGGCCCGTAGTGCATGGATACTTTATGGTCGTGATACTAATGAATATCCTTGGTCGTAGTGCAAGGATAATTCGATGATGTGGATTTTTTATTAAGCTGAGTCTCAGCAATAAACGGGATGTAAAACCTTTTAAATCATAGAAGATAGTAGATTTCATGCTCTACATGACTCTTCTAATGGATTTCTTGTTCCGCTGCAATTAAACTTGATGTTTGTTATATTTTATCAATTTAACACTGTTGAAGGCTAACGATAAATTATTCTGCATTATCTTAGTCATAATATTTCTTACTGGGCTAGTTGAGCTCTCCCTTTTGCTTTCATTGTTCCCTTCAGGAAATGAGAACGTAGCCAGGACTAGTCGGAGAACGGAGTGACGGTCCAGATATTAACATTAGTAGTCCTCACTATTCTATGAAATAGTGTGATAATAAATATATTGATGACTCCATTTGAGTTTGAATACTGTCTAGAAGACAATATTCGTATTAAACTCTCAATTTATGTTTTGTCGTATTTTACACGATAGTTGTATTATTAAGTTGTATTTGAATTTTGTACCATGTATTTGGCGACTCAAAATGGGTGATGTATACCTATTTTGGGGGCGTCACACTTATTATATTAATAACTTACTTATTTGTTTTATGTTAAAAAAAAAATTATTCATATTATTGCTTAATTAACACTATTATTAATTAATCCATTCCTCATTGATTAATGTAATTATTGATCTCTATAACGATTAATTATCTATTATGTATAGTAAATAAATATAAATCTTATTATATTTATAGACACGTTGCTTATTATTATTATATCTCTAACAATAATAATCACATATCATTAATTAATCACCATTAATAATTAATTAATATTCGATAATAACAATTAACAATTAATATTAATTAATTGTTCACTTAATAATTCCTTCGTCGATTAATATCATTATTAATATTTTCCATCACTATGCCACACAAGGCTTAATACTCAAATTATATTATAATATTACATAATATAACTTAATTAACCAATATTAATTTTCATAAATAACTTCTCATTCAATTCATGATTCGTTATCTCAATCCATTCATGGACGGTTGAAACACCAATTATGGTCCTTATTATAACATATTAGTTACTAATACACAAATCCTAAAGTTCAGAATACAAACTCATCATGAACAGTCTACAGGCCAGCGCGACCGCTCTGGTCTTCGGCTTGAGAGTGGTGTGGTTGCGTCACCTCAAGTTAAGACGCAGACAAGTTATGCTTTAATAGAAACAGAACTTAACTCGCAAATCCTTTAACATGCTCCCTACATGCTATCTTATTACATTAACCAAAATCGAGTTCCTTGTTGACTTTACAATATCCATTTCTACATTCTTCAATAACTTAGAAATTAAACTTCAAGTTCAAACTCTATTTCCCTTAATAATTGGTTAACTATAAAGATCTCATGTATATATATATATATATATATATATATATAATTTCTTTCCACCAACTCACATAATTCAAGATATATATAACGCATACATACCTCTCGTCGTATATCAATTTACTTAACAATTCTCTAACCAATTTAAAGGTATATCGATTTTCTTATCTCGTCAACAACGTACACGCATACAAGTCTAAACCTAGCACACGTCAAGTCTTTAATAGTATTCAATATAGTACGCTGAGTGGTTTCCCACAAACAACCAACAAATTAGTTTCTGTCTCGTCTACACTATTTTCACAGTGAGTTAGATCGGTTACTAATTCGTATATACCTTCGCTCTCTGAATGAATCGTTTAGCCCATCACCTATACATCAACCATTAAAGGGTACGTTTTCACTACCTTAGACTTGATACTTACTCTTACATACTCAAGAAATTGGTGATTATCAAAGATATTTAATATCACCAACTATGGTAAAATAATTCTATAAATTATTTAATGCCGATAGATAAATCTTATCCATCTTCGTACTAATTCATCTCTACAACTTATAATAAATATATATTAATGATATATATATATATATTTATTAAACACAACATCACTTATTACATAGTTCATATTATCCTATGTAACACAATACCACATACCTCATAACACATTTATATTCTTGTTCGAACTCATCTCATGCTTTAAGAATTTTATTCACTAAATTCTTATTTTAATATTTTTTGAAAATTAGGGTTATTATATAAGCCACTTAAGGCAGAGGCATGGATTAAGCAGATTACCAAGATATTTGATGTCTTGGGATGCACTAAAGAGCAGAAGGTTCCCTTCACCACCTTCATGTTGCGTGGAGAGGCAGATTACTGGTGGGAAGTAAAACGTATTCATTTGTCCGCACTTAAGATGTCTTGGGAGAAGTTCCAAGAATTGTTCAATGACAAGTACTTTCCAGAAAGTATTCGTCACATGAAAGAGGTGAAATTTATCAACTGGAGCAAAACAATATGACTGTGTCGCAGTACGAAGCCAAGTTTGTGGAGTTATCTCAGTTTGCATCCCATTTGGTAGATAATAAAGAGCGAATGACGCGGATGTTTTTGAGAGGTTTGAAGCTCGAAATTCGTCAACATTTTATCTCTCAAAAACTCTGTTTGTATTCAGATGTGGTGAACAGAGCTCAATTATTGGAGCGGGATTATGAGTCAGCTCAACCAAAAGACAACAACCGGCAACAAGATAATAGTCATACCAGTGGCAACCATCATCGAAGTAGTGATAACCAATGTGCCAAAAATGGTAAACACTTCGGTGGTAATCATGGCCAAGATAATATGAGAGGTGAGTTAAGTGGATATTTCAAAAAGAGAAGGTTCAACAATGATGGGAAGACATCGGCAGCATCAGCAGCACCAATAACAAATTCTAGGGGAGGATAACGAACGCCAGTTAGATGCTACAGATGCGGAGAGGAGGGACACATAAGTCCAAACTATTCACAGCCTTCCAAGGTGTGTTTCAGTTGTAGAAAAGACGGTCATATAGCCCAATTTTGTGCAGTGGCGAAGTCAAGTCCAGCTGGGATGATGGCACAAAAGGCGGCTACGGACAAAATAAAGTCGGTGGTTCAAGGGAGAGCATTTGTCGTAAAGTCCCAAAAGGCGAGGAACCCGAATGAAGTTATCACGAGTAAGCTAAATATAAAATCTTTCAAAATCTATACCTTATTAGATACCAGTTCTACCCATTCTTTTATTTCTTTTGCTTGTGCTCAACATTTGAACTTGACCCCTGAGAAATTAGACTTTGACTTATCTGTTGAAACTCCGTTAGGAGAAATGTTTTTTATATCCACTATTTATAAATCTTGTTTTATTCAAGTTGGCACCATCACATTACCTGTTAATCTCATCTCTTTGAAAATACTTGCATTTGATGTGATTTTAGGGATTGATTGGTTAACTACTCATCGTGCTAAAATTAATTATTTTCGTAAGGTCGTTAATTTTCATTATCCTAACCAACCTGTTATGCGAATTCAAGCAACCAAACCACTAAAGTCAATCACTATCAATCAAGCCATAAATCCATTCGTTTATTGAAAAACGGATGTCAAGCTTTTTTAGCCAATGTCATGGATTTGAACAAAAATACGTCATATTTGAATAATATTTTTGTTGTTAATGAATTTCTTGACGTATTTCCTGAAGAACTTCTTGGCCTACCCCCAAAGCGTGATATTGAATTTTGTATTGACCTTGAACCCGGTACAAAACCCATTTCTAAAACCCATATCGAATTGCTCCTATTGAACTTCAAGAGTTAAAAACCCAACTACAGGAACTGTTAGATATTGGTTTCATTCGTTCTAGTACATCTCCTTAGGGTGCTCCTGTTTTATTCGTAAAGAAGAAAGATAGGAGTATGCGACTTTGCATTGACTATCAGAAGTTGAACCATGTCATCATTAAAATTAGGTACCCACTACCTCGCATTGATGACCTGTTTGACTAGTTGTAAGGTGCAAAATTATTCTCAAAGATCGATCTTCGTTCCAGATATCATCAGTTAAATATTAAAACTGTTGACATTCCAAAGACTACTTTCAGAACTCGGTAAGGGCATTATGAATTCCTAGTCATGTCTTTTGGATTTACTAATGCTCCTGCGGCCTTCATGGATATGATGAACTGAGTATTCAAGGAATATTTGGATCATTTTGTGGTTGTCTTTATTGATGACATCCTCATCTATTCTAAAAGTCGTGAAGATCATGAGAAACACTTGAGGCTGATACTCCAAAAGCTTCATGAAAACAAGCTATATGCCAAGTTGGAGAAATGCGCTATCTGGCTTGAGGAAGTAGCATTCCATGGGCACGTGGTATCGAAGTATGGAATATCAATTGACGCGACAAAGATTGAAGCAATACAAAGTTGGGAGCAACCTAAGTCAGTAACTAAAGTACGTAGCTTTCTGGGCTTATTCAAGGAATATTTGGATAATTTTGTGTTTGTCTTTATTGATGACATCCTCATCTATTCCAAATGTTGTGAAGATCATGAGCAACACTTGAGGCTGATACTCCAAAAGCTTCGTGAAAACAAGCTATATGCCAAGTTGAAGAAAATGTGAGTTCTGGCTTGAGGAAGTAGCATTCTATGGGCACGTGGTATCGAAGTATGGAATATCAGTTGACCCGACAAAGATTGAAGCAATATAAAGTTGGGAGCAACATAAGTCAGTAACCGAAGTACGTATCTTTCTGGCTTAGCTGGTTATTATCGGAGATTCATGGAAGGATTTTCTCGAATCGCTACTCCATTAACTCACCTGACTCGAAAAGATACAAAATTTGAATGGAGCGAGGAATGTGAGAAGAGCTTCCAAGAACTAAAGAGGTGACTCATTTTAGCACCTGTTCTGACAATACCATCCGGTTTGGAGGGATTTGTCATCTACAGCGATGCTTCAGCAAAGGTTTAGGATGTGTTCTCATGCAACATGTGAAAGTCATAGCCTATGCATCGCGACAATTCAAAGAATATGAGAGGAATTATCCTACTCATGATCTAGAGTTGACAACAGTCATTTTCGCGTTAAAGATCTGGAGGCACTGCCTGTATGGTGAGAAAGCGGAGATCTATACAGATCATATAAGCCTTAAATATTTCTTCACCCAAAAGGAACTCAACATGCGACAATGACATTGGCTCGAGCTATTGAAAGATTACGACCATACCATTCAATACCATCCTAGAAAAACGAACGTGGTAGCTGACGCGTTGAGTAGAAGATTTTGACACCCCCAAATTCGGGTACTTCATTCCCACAAGATTGTGTGTTCACTGTCTAACATTCAATTCTAACTACCCAAATATAATAAAATTTAATAATAAACCTTTCCATTAAAGGATTACATCAGTAAGTTCAATAAAATCTCATAGGTTATCTAACCTTTAAATACAAATCTCCAGCTGGCTGCAGCTGATCAAGTCTATCCTCTCCTCCTTTCAAGTGTACTGGTGTACCAAATTTATGCCCTCTAAGGCTGTTCTTAGAGACATTCAATCCATCCTTAGTAGATTCCTGTGGAAAGGATCTACACTACAAAAATATGGTCCCAAAGTGGCTTGGGCTTCTATTATGTTACCCACTCAAGAAGGGGGATTAAGAATCAAGAGCATCATTGACTGGAATACAACACTGGTAATGATGCACCTTATCCACCTTATCAATCATCAATCCAAATCTCTTTGGGCTAACTGGGTCAAAGCTACCTCCTTAAAGAACAAGTCCATCTAGCAGGTTCATGCATGCCCAGATTGTTCATGGATTTGGAAACAAATCCTCAAGTTGCGTCCCCTTGCCCTTCAACATCTGAAATACACTATAGGGGATGACCACCTTACTAACTTATGGTATGACCCATGGGTTAATGGGACTACACTGAACCCATCACATTTCCTTCTTTCTAATTCTGGAATTCCCTCTACTGCTACGGTTAGCTCTATCATTTCTAGTGGAACTTGGGCTCTTCCTGCTAGCAATCACCCTGAGGTCATCCTCTTTCGGCAATAAGTTACTCCCATCCCACTTTATATTACTAGAATGGACATGATCAAGTGGGATACTTGTGATATCAATACGGTTAAGGCCAAACAGATTTGGGACTCATTACGTGCACGGTCTCTTACTGTCCCTTGGAGTTCTATCCTATGGAATAAGCTTCATGTGCGACGTTATTCCTCTATTCTTTGGCTTGGTCTCTTAAGGAAGCTTGCTACAAATGATCGGACAAGGCACTATACATGCCAGACATGGTATTGGCCTCTTTGCAACCTTCAGTTAGAATCCTTTTCCCACTTGTTTTTTGAATGTGAGTACTCCTCGATTATCCTTAAAAGTGTTGTTGACTTGGGAAATTAGGTCACCATTCCCTATTCTTGGGATGCTCTGATTGTTTTCCTCACCTCTTACCAAGGATCTAAATTCTCCAAGAACATCTTCAGTCTGAATATTGCTACTTGTTTTTGCAAAGTTTGGGAGGCCCGGAATACCAAGATTCACAAAGGTACTATTATCCCTCCAAGGAATCTGGCAAAGGATGTTATCTAGCTCATCAAATCTAGGCTTTCAACTTGTAAATCTTTCCTCAAGGCCACTAACTATAATCATTTCTGTAATTGGTTGTTAGTTTAACTTGTTATGTTGGGTTCACTTCCATGTATCGTATCATCATCTCTGATATTTAGACGATATTACTATATTCTGGGGTATGCCCATTTGCCATTGTTTTTGGTCCTCATTTATTACAAATAAACAAACTTAGTAAAAAAAACACTTATTCATCTTTCATTTTCTTTTACTGGTGGTAGATTCATCGACCTTCTCAACTTTAGTTGTAATGATTATATAAGCAAGAGTGAGCAAACAAATGCTCACTTGAAGTGACAATGAATAAAAATATCATAACAACAGCCAAATGAATAGGCTCAATAGAATTGAATAATATTCTTTATTAATGATAATCAGGAACTGAATTAGAAATATATGTATTTGAGGGTCACAAGACCACAGACTATGTCCAAAGTTATAAGTATTCTTTTAACTTAAACCCGAAGAGTCATAAGACTGTAGGGACTTCTTGAACTTAAGGGGATCAGCCCTTCGTAAAATGTATTGTACAAAAACATCTAAACGCTTTGCGTAAATTATCCCCTGTAATAGGGTTGTTCATCTCAGTATTTAGAATACAAGTCTGTACCAAAGTAAGTTTGATTTGGATAAGTTTCAAGGTAATTTAGAGTTTAACGAACATCAACTAAGGATTAGTTGAATAAAAATGTAATAACAATATGTTATGGGATAAGTCATAAATGAATCAACACTGTATATTAAGGTCATGCTTTAGAAATGAACTAAAAGCATAAGCATTGAATAACATAACATACCTTGCTTGGACAATGTTAGTTCCTAGTTGGCACAATAGTTATCTAGGAGGGGGGGTTGAATAGATATTTCAAAAATCTTTTTGTTTTTAAATTTGTTCTTTGATTATGATTAAAACTTAGCGGAATTTATGTTTGGTTTAATCTTCTTTACAAAGCAATGGAGTTATGAGAGTGAGGCAGTTATAGCAGTTATGGCAGATATAGCAGTTATAGTATAATATAAAAGACACAGTCATTTTAAGTGGTTCAGAGCACTTAAAGCTCTAGTCCACTCTTCTACTTAGCGAGTAGGATATCCACTAAGGATGTCTTTTACAACACGAATCACACATATTCCTTCTAGACCCGGTGATCTAGGAACTTCTTAGTTCACTCTTGAACTCTGAACTCTTCAAGAACTCTTCAAGTCCATGAGACTTGGTACTCTTCTTGAGTTGATTGATAGATGTTGAGTTCTTGATGGTTTTTGCTACTCGATTCTTTGTTTAAGCACTTGTTCGAAAAAACTGAGTAGCTGAGCAAGCTTTGCAAATTCTCAGATCGTAGAGTTGAGCTTGAGAGTTGTTCACGTTGTTTGTTCAATGCTTGCTTGCTTCTCTCTAATCTACTTGATTTGCATATATTTGATCTTGAAAACTATCTGTTGGATCCATCTGTTGAGACATTAAATGCGTTTGACCTTTCTGATCTTTGATGGAGACATTTCTGCACATCTTCTGAAACTTCATTCTGGCCCACTGACACTGTAGACTGCTTTCTCACCTAACACCTGAAAAGGTGTTTTCCCCCTTACCAATGGTACTTTCCTTAGCTTCTTTAATACGCCTCTTTGTTGCATACTAAGGATATTTTCTTATGTCTTTTGCACTGGTGAGTACTGCAGCGTTTAGAATCCATTCCTCTTATGTTGGAATCTGTCTTCCACATAAATCATGAGGCTCGACGTTCTCTAACACAAGACAGATGCTCTACAATTCAGATCGTGGTATTCTGCAATACAGATCGTAGTGACTTGTCTTCTTGGTGCCTGGTCTGATGCTATCAGCCGAGAGCACTACGATTCTTCTTAAACCTTTGTATACTACGATCTTTGCTTACTTGACTTATAGCTCTCTACGATTTCGAGAGCACTCTACGATCGTTGACTTGTAAACTCTACGTTCCCTTCAGCACACTACGATCATTGAGTTGGTTCGACAGACATTGGGACCACTCTACGATTCCCGAAGAGGCCCTTCAAGGTAGGCACACTACGATCTTCTAAGCTCTACATTTTTGCCTTGACTTCTGCAATGTTGATCAGATTTATACACTTCGATTTCTTCGAAGCCTATCTATTACATCTCAAGATCAACCTAACATCTTTGATCTTTCTATCTATACATTCCTTTACAGAATGATATACGTTAAGAGCTTAGATCAACCTAACAAATTTGATCTATCACTAAGTCCTTGTACATATCTTACATGAAGGACTTTACAAATAATCATGAGCATATACATTAAAACATCAAATCATAATATGCATTCTCCCAACAATCTCCCCCTATTTGATGTTAACATAACCAAGGAGATTTGTTGTCATGATTTATTAGTGTCTAGATGCATTTGCAGGAAATTTAAACACGACTTAGTATTTTCAGTGAGCAGCTGAAATTTCTAGAGACTAAGTATGAATTTATTGATGTTAAACAGATATTGCAGTTTTAGCTTTACATCAATAAGATTTAAAGTTTACACTTATCTCTATTTCTTTGTCCTTTTTCGTGGAGGTGGGTTGGCATACTCCTCAGCCCTTCTTTTCCTACTAGCTTCATCTCTTCTGGCTAACTCTTCCAGCTCACTCGGACTAACTATCGGGTTGTGATCATGCCTATTCATGAATGCTGGATCTCCAATTGGCATTCTTAGGCCTGTGGTGGTCACATTTGGTGAGCTGGTATTTGGCCCTTGATTTCTTAAAGGCTGAGCCATCAAGGCTTCCTGCTGATCAGATCGTTGAGTCGGATTGCTTGATCGTGTAGTCTGTTGGTGGAACTGTCTTGCAGGAGGGCTTCGTGAAAATTGTCCTCTTCCCCTTTCTTGGTTTCCTTGACCTCCTTTGCCTCTGCCCTGATCTCTCTGTGCTCTTTTCCCTTTATTCTCCCCCTTTATGTCAGCATCAAGGGTTCGAATGTCTGCAAAAAGTTGATTCACTCCTTGGACAAGCTCGTTCAGTTGACTTTGTGTCTGAGCAATGTCCTCTCGACTTTCCTTGATCTGTTTTTCAGATCGAGCTTCTTAATTTTGGAGGGCAGTGAGAATAATATCATTTTGTCATTCCTGATTGACATAAGATTTCTGGAATTCTTGGACTGAAGCTTTCAAGTTGATGATGTTCTCCAGCATAAGTTGATTTTGAACTTCTTGATTTTTCTGCATTTCAAGAACAGCCTCTCTTTGCTTGGTGGCAATCTGGAAGTGAATTTCATCTCTGTCCTTCATGCTTTTAAGAATTTCTTAGATAATTTCCCTCAGCTTCTTTGTAAGCTCAGCATTTAGAGTGCCAGGGATATTATTTATAGCAGTGATCATTTGATTCAACCTGAGATGAATGAGGTCTGAGTGAGTGTCCATGCTTTCTTCAATGTTCTTGACCATGTTCTTAGACACTTCATTCAAGTCATATTTGGTGGGCAGATTTGGAAGAGTATCATTGGTTTGAGGTTTGTTGGTTGGAGGGGATCTTTTCCGGGATTGATCTTGCAGGCAGTAGAGAGCAAGATCAAGACTAAAATAGTCATTGGAGGAGGAGGATGGTATTTCAGATGGAGGGGCCTGAGTTTCTATGTCTGGAATATGTGGCTCTACGATTTCAATTTGGGACTCTACGATGGGGCTAGAGTCAGGAATCGTAGAGGTGGTGGTTTGTGGGAGCAAAATGAGGTTGACTGCATTTGGTTCCTCAGTTACAAAATTTTGGGATTCTGCAACTGGAAATTGATTTACTGGATTAAGAATCACTTCCAACCATCGAGGGAATTCATAGAATTGACTAAATGAGGATGATGGCAAGTGATTAATTCTGAATTGGGTAGGGATAGACAGTACCTCAAGTTTATCCTTTGAGGAAGAGTTGTTGGTAAGCAATTTCTTGGCAAAATTGAAACTCCCTGGAAATCCATGAGCCAATACTGAGATGGTTGGATACTCTTTGAAACTCCAGAACATATGATCCCAACAGTTTAGGATTTGGGCTTGATGATATGGCATCATGGGTAGGTATGAGAACATCTGATTGTAGAGATAGCTTCTATACCCATCTCTACCCACACCAGTGATATGAAGGTCATCATCATCTTCTTCCTCTTCTCTGTCTTCGTTGGAGGACTCCATTATCTCAATGGGCTCTTGACGATCTGGCACTGGTTCTTCTTCATTTATAGCAGGGACCTCTCCTTCAGTCATGGAGATTTCCTGAGGCTCCCCCTCAACTTGATCATCTTCTTGTAAGCTCAAAAACTCCCCCTCAAGTGGAGCATCTTCTTGAGTTTCTGGCATCTCCCCCTCAGCTGGTGTATTCTCTATCATGAGAATTTTAGGGATCTCCCCCTCAGCTGGAGCACTGTCCTCTTGACTTGCTCTGGGCAGTTCCTTCTTGGCAACCATACTCTTTGCTTCCTTCTTGAGCACTTTTTCATTTTCAAGAATGTACTTCTTGACCAGCTTTCTCCTTGATTTACTAGGCTTAGCAACAGCTTCAGCATCTTCTTGAACCTGAGTGTTGTCCTGTTCAACATCCACTATGTTTGAAGCAGCTACCTCCTTGCCCTCCATGCTTGGTCTGGTCTCTACGAACAATAGAGACTCTACGATTGAGGTGACTGATGGCCTTTTGGACTTATGACCAACTTTGTTCTTCTTTAGGATCTGGGATATGGTAGCCTGATCCTCATCTACTTCATCTTGCTGCTGCTTTCTCCTTAACATCCTCAGAGCCTCTATATCAGAGGACTCTATGGGTATATCAGTGGTAGATCCTTGAGGCTCTTCTACTAGTCTAGTCCTTAGCTTCCTCTTGCCCTTGCTTTTTCTGGTAAGGACAGAGGGGTTCTTCTTTGATGATTTCTTCTTCTTCTTGACCTCACGACAGCGAGACATGTTTCTTG
Source organism: Panax quinquefolius (assembly GCA_020205615.1). Lineage (NCBI taxonomy): Eukaryota > Viridiplantae > Streptophyta > Magnoliopsida > Apiales > Araliaceae > Panax > Panax quinquefolius. The sequence continues at coordinate 49,761,620 of CM035162.1, forward strand.
GAAGGCTGAGTCCTTGAGATCCCAGTTCTTCCTTTGGATTACTGTCATCATTCGAACATACTCGGTGGGTTCCTCTTCCAATTTTCAAGCAATTATTGGTCATTCATTCGCCTATTTGTGTTGATAGCTTCTCCTTCTTCATCCCCAATTTTGTCACCCAGGGCAGACTATAGAATAATGCTTATGAATCGCCCATATAACATCTTTTGAGGGCTTTTGACTTCTTTGAGTTGTGAGCCATTTACTTGATCAATCGAGCAATAGGGCTCCATAGTTTAGTTGTATTCCATAACTCATGACAGTCATGAGCCTAAGTTGAACTTCATTCACAGAGTCGTGACCTAAGCTCTTACAGCATATACATTTCCCAACTATATTGGATAGAAATTCATACCTCTGTGGGAACTCCTTCTTCTTGTACCCTTTCACAGAGGGAAGTTTCTTGTGATGCATTCTTCTGAGTCCCTGTTGGAAGTCTACGCTATCTAAGAATGGATACCCTTCATTTTTGAGACCTAGGGCAAGATTGATGTCTTCAGCCTTCAAATTGATTTCCTCGTTCCTTACTCTCGTAGTGATGGTGTCGTGCTTGTACACACCATTCATGTAGAATTCTTTCACCAGTTTGGGATATATCTGTCTGTCTGTGCCCAAAGCCTCTTCGAGACCTGCCTTCTTCAGTAGCGCCAGAGTCTTGTGAAATTTAGGTTGAGCTATTTTGAACTCGTCAAAATAGAGTCTGTAGCCTGAGATAACACTGGATGCCGCCATTGATTTTGTAGTTGGAAGAGAGATATGACTGAGCTTTGTTCTGATTTAGGGCTTCTACTTTGAGAGAAGATGAAAGAGATAATCTTTTGAACTTCAGATTTCAAAAATACGATTTCAATTTGTATTTGTAACTTCCCTCTCTTCTTTTTCGCTTAGTGGGACAGATGTCGACTTTTGCTTGGCTCTAGGATTTTGACTAATAAGGATTGTACTGATTTGCCCTTGGCTCCTTCAGAGCTGAGGTGTCCTTAGGGAGGACTACGATCGTTGAGGTAGTTTAGTGATCGTTGAGTGCTTTACATTTGTTGAGTCTGATCAACGAACGTCGAGTCTGTCCAGCATTCGTCTTGTCTGATTTACGATCGTCGAGTCTGTCCGGGTCCTTGTGATGTGTTTTTGTCATAGCATTCTTTTAAGGTAACTCAGGAAGGGCCAACCTCTTGAAGTGAGTCAATGGTTAGGTTTGTACCTGAGGCGCTTATCAGAGGGATAGCTTTGTTTTGAAGCTTATCATCAGAGGATGAATTCTTGCTTTGTTGATGGGGCTTTTGTCATCGTTGAGTCTGCACTACGATGGTTGAATCTTTGCTACGATCGTTGAGGTGGTTTTGTCTCTTTAGCTCTACGATCGTGGACTTCCCTTGATCATGTCTACAACTTTGAGTTCAGTCTTTGTATCTGTTATGGTTAGCATAATCTAGAGCATATATTTTATGGTTGTAGATTTAGCATGCCTAGCTCAGTTATTAACTTATTAAATCTGGATTCATCTAGAGGTTTTGTAAAAACATCAACAAGTTGATTTTCAGTAGGGATATATTGTAAAGATATAGTTCCATTTTGTATATGATCCCTAATGAAGTTATACCTTATATCTATATGCTTAGTCCTAGAGTGCATAACAAGATTATGAGTTATTGCTATTGCACTTGTGTTATCACAGTGAATGGGAATAGATTTGAAATCAAAGCCATAGTCAGCTAGCTGATTTTTCATCCATAAGATCGAACCACGAAGGTTGCGCGGCAACAATGTATTAAACTTTCTGCAGTTGAAGTAGACATTGAGTTTTGCTTTTTGCTAAACGGGACACAAGTCTGTTTCCTAGCAATTGACAGGTGCCAATGATACTCTTTCTATCTATTTTACATCCTGCAAAATCAGCATCTATGTATCCTGTTAGTTCAAATGAGGATTCCTTGGGGTACCAAAGCCCCAAGTAAGGTGTACCCTTGAGATACTTGAAGATCCTCTTTCTGATGAGATAAATGTGACTCTTTAGGGTTAGCTTTGAAATCTAGTACATATGCATGTTGCAAACATTATATGCAGTCTCTTGGTAATTAGGTATAAAGAGAGAACTATCATACCTACGTATTGAGTTATATCAATACTTTTACCCTTTTCATCTTTGTCGAAGCTTGGTTGCAAGAGCAATTGGTGTTTTTCATGGGAGAGGGTGATTCCATGCCATACTTCTTGAGTAAGTCTTTGATGTACTTGGCTTGGTTTATGAAAATTCCTTCATCGATCTGCTTTACTTGCAGTCGAGGAAGAATTTGACTCACCCATCATGCTCATTTCAAACTTGCTCTGCATCAGCTTAGAGAATCTCTTGCATAACTTTTCGTCAGTAGAACCAAAAATAATGTCATCAACATATATTTGAACTAATAAGACTTTGTCTTTATGCTTTCTAAGAAACAGTGTGGTATCTACTCTACCTCTAGTGAACCCATTTTCAATTAAGAAGTTGGTTAGTGTTTCATACCATGCTCTAGGTGCTTGTTTAAGACCATATAAGGCTTTGTCTAATCTATAAACATAATTGGAAAGAGATGGATTGATGAAACCTGGAGGTTGCTCTACATAGTCTTCTTCTTAAAGTTTTTTTTTTTTTGCTAAGTTGTAATAAATAATTAAATACTTCTTCTTAAAGTTCTCCATTTAGGAATGCACTTTTGACATCCATCTGAAAAACTTTGAACTTCATGTGAGCAGCAAAGGCAAGAAAGATTCTGATGGCTTCTAATATGGCAACAGGTACAAATGTCTCATCGTAGTCAATGCCTTCTTCTTGAGAATAGCCCTTTGCCACTAATCTTGCTTTGTTCCTGGTTATAACTCCATCTTCATCCATTTTATTTCTTAAGATCCACTTGGTTCCAATGACAGGATGACTCTTTGGTCTTGGTACCAATCTCCATACTTTACTTTGTTCAAATTGGTTGAGTTCTTCCTGCATGGCTTCTATCCAACTGGAGTCTTTCATAGCATCCTCTATCTTCTTTGGTTCTGTTTGTGAGAGGAAGCTTAGATAAAAGCATTCATTTTGTGTAGCAGCTCTTGTTTTGACTCTAGCACTCGGATCTCCAATGATTAGATCATGAGTGTGATCTCTAGCCCATCTGTTACCGGTTGGGACATCTGTCCTGATGCCTTCTTATCTTAAGTCTTCAAGATCTATTTCTTCTTCTTGGTGTGGAGGTTCACTGTCTTGCATAGACCTCTCTACGATCTCATTTTGTTGCTCAACGATTTCACTATCTGGCACTACGATCGTAGTGTTGGGCTCGACGATTTCATTACGTGTAGTGTTTGTACTTATCGATATCGTAGTGTCTTGAAGCCTTTGCGTTATGCGAGTCTATTTCGCCGAAGATGATATGAATTGAGACTTCAACTTTTCGGTGTCTTTTGTTGAACACTCTCTAAGCCTTCTTTATGCATGGCATATCCAAGAAAGATTCCTTCATCGACTTGAAATTTGAAATTTTGTCGGTATTACTTTCCATTGTTGAGAATGTAGCATGTATACGGTAGAAAACATAAAAGTAGGCGACACTTGGCTTTCTTCCTTTCCACGGTTTGTAGAGGCGTCTTCTTGATCGTAGAGTGTATATGATGATACATTTTTGCGTGTAGCATAAAATGTTGATGACTTACTGCTTGAAGTATTGAGCGGATGAAATGCTGCTGCAAGTAGAGTTCTTCCAACTTCTATCAAGGTTCTGTTCTTTCTTTCAGATACTCACTTTTGTTAAGGAGTTCATGGAGCTGAGAAGTTATGACTGATCCCATTGTCTGTGCAGAACTGGTCAATTTCTGAGAAGTCGAATTCTCTGCCATGATCACTCCTTATGGCCTTGATTTTTTCTCCTTTCTCGTTCATCACCAGTCTGAACATCTTGATTAAATGGGAGCTCGTTTCATCCTTCGAAGTTAGGAAGAATACCCATGTGAATCTGGTGTAGTCGTCGACTATAACTAGAGAGTATCTTTTTCCTCCAAGACTAGTGGTTAGAATTGGCCCAAATAGATCCATGTGAAACAACTGCAGGGGCTTGTCAATAGAGTTAGCAGTTTTGATTTTGAATGAGCTTCTGGTTTGCTTTCCAAGCTGATAGGCATTGCATGGCCTTTCTTTTATGAAGTTGAACTTAGGTAGGCCAGCTACGAGATCTTTTGATGCCAGTTTGGACATGCTCTTGAAGTTTAAGTGAGACAACCGCCTATGCCATAACAAGCTCATTTCTTTAGATGCTTTTGCCAGAAAACATACTATCTCATCTGAGCTTAGTTGGCCAAGATCCACTGTGTAGACATTTCATTCTCTTGTCCCGGTTAGCTTTACAGCAGATGTCTTTAAATCTCTGACTTGACATTGGTTGTTGAGGAATGTCACTTGATGACCCTTGTCGCTGAGTTGGCTGATGCTTAGAAGGTTGTGTTGGAGACCTTCCACATATGCTACCTTCTTTGAAAGATCTGTGCCCCATTCCCGAGGAGCCGTATCCTCTAGTCTTTCCCGATTCGTTGTCTCCAAAGATGACTGAGGGACCCTCTTTCTCTATGTAGTTAGATAAGAGGACTTTGTTCCCGGTCATGTGCCTTGAGCATCCACTGTCCAGATACCATGTGGTGATAGTGGAGCTCTGTTCCTGTCAAAATATTGAGCCTTCATTTTGGTACCCATATTTGCATGGGTCCTTCATTGTTAGTGCCTTTGGGGACCCAAATCTGTTTAATCTTGGGTCTTACATGCATGGAATTATAATAACACTTGGCAGCCTTGTGACCATATTTATTACATATAAAACTTCTAATATGATGCATGCCTATTTGTGTATGATGATTCATCCTCCATTTGGACTTGTGTGGTTTTATAGTTGTCCTTCTGTTAAACTGATTCTCATTCTTCCACGTGTCCTTGGAATTCATAAATAGTGATGAGTATGCCTTACCTCTACTGTACCTTCCCAGTTGATTCGTAGAGTTGGTCTTGCTTGACTCTACGATTCTTCAAGGTTGGTGAGTAGAGGTTAGGTTACTTTTCTCTTTTATAAATCCCAGACTAGCATGAGATCCTTTAGTCCTTCGAGTATGAATGAAGACAGTAGGACAATGCTGAACTTGTTCTTCCTTCTGTGAGGATTTCACAAAGGTAATGCTTCTACTAAAACTTGAGGCATTACTAGTGCTAGTTTCCTTTGTCTTTTCCACACATTGCTCTGGAATGGATTCCCCAAAGCCTAAGGCAGTTCTGTCGAATATGCTCCTCTGACTAGAGAGCAGGGAGTCCATGGATGATGAGGATTTGTTCTTTGCAGAGATAGTCTTTTCTAGTTCCTCAATTTTAGAGGTTAGATTAGATTCTCTTTGTGCATTGAGTGTATTTGTCTATTTTAAGGTTTCATTCTCAGCCTCAAGCTTGGAGAGAAGACTAGTACTTAGAAGGGCTGTTTCAAGCTCTTCTTGAACTTTATTCTTCTCCTCTTGAAGAAGTGAATGATCCTTTGACAAAACTCTGAACCACTTCATGTATTAATATAGGTCAGTGGTTATGCCATGCAGTGCAGTTCTTAAATTATTTATATCTACATCAAGTGAGTTGAAGTCAAATATCTCATCGAGATTGACGTCATGAATGTTGAGGTTTTGTTTGTCCTTTGCATGTTTGGCCATTAAGCACAGATTAGCCATTTGTGGTTCTTCATCATCTCCGGAGTCAGCATTGGAGTCATTGTCTGAATCGCTCCATGATCCTCCAGCTACCAGGTGTTTGTCTCTCTTCTGAGGCCTTTTGTTTCCTTTATATTCCTTCTTTGCATGCTGTTTCTTCTTTAGTTCTTCTCTTAGAGGTTTGTTGTAGTTGGTAATGAAGTGGCCAGGCTTCTTGCAGTTGTAGCATAGATCATTTATTTGCTCCTGGCTGTTGTAGTTGATGACCTTCTTTGGCTTGCTGGTTTTGCCTTGACGCATGAATCTTATCAATCTTTTTACCAGCATAGCAAGATCTTCATCATCGTCTTCATCATAATCAGAGTCAATCTCAATGTTGACCTTTGATGCATTTTTAGTTGCCTTGAGAGCAACACCTTTATCCTTCCTTCTTTCTTCTGATAAGGTTTATTTCGTTGAGTCGGCTCGGTTAAGTATGTCGGGGAGATTTCCATATAGCTGTTGGACTGTCATCTTGTGAAGATTCTTTGACTCTCTTATAGCAGTGGTTTTGGCATCCCACTTGCTCGGTAGGGCTCTCATGAACTTTATGATCAGATCTTTGTTAAGATAGATCTTCCTATATGCTCGTAGAGAGTTGAGCAGAACGTTGAAGTTCTCATAGGTGGCAGTCACGTTCTCTCCTTGAACATGAGCAAACATCTCATACTATTGTGTCAGAAGAGATTGTTTATTTTCTCTGACTTCTTCAGATCCTTTGTGCATGATCAACAATGCTTCCCAAACCTCCTTAGTTGTTTTGTTGTTGACAACGTTTTCAAACAGATCGTCTTGGCCTTTTTGTCAAGTTGGACAACTCTCTTCTCATTGTCTGTCCATTCTTCTTTAACCTTGATTTGTATTATGTTTGGATCATCAGTGGTTGGTGCAAGCTTCATTGGAATATAGGGCCCATTTTGAACGATCTCAAATAGATCTTCATCTATTGAGTCCATTAAGCTTGCATCCTGACTTTCCAATTTGCAAATTTATCCTTGTTGCATATTGCTGGCTTGCTTCCTCCTCCAGTTCTAGATTCACTTGGTACGTGTGTCATTGGATCTACTATGGCTTGTAAGCTGTATAATAGAACCTACTTTGATACCAATTGTTAGTTCCTAGTTGGCACAATAGTTATCTAAAAGGGGGGGGGGGTTGAATAGATATTTAAAAATCTTTTCATTTTTAAACTTGTTCTTTGATGATGATTAAAACTTAGCAGAATTTATGTTTATTTTAATCTTCTTTACAAAGCAATGGAGTTATGAGAGTGAGGCAATTATAGCGGTTATGGCATATATAGCAGTTATAGTATGAATGTAAAAGACACAGTCGTTTTAAGTGGTTCAGAGCACTTAAAGCTCCTAGTCCACTCTTCTACTCAACGAGTAGGATATCTACTAAGGATGTCTTTTACAACTTCTGAATCACACAGATTCCTTCTAGACCAGCAGTCTAGGAACTTCTTAGTTCACTCTTGAACTCTTCAAGTCCAGCAAACTTGCCTCTCTTACAGTTCACTTAGAACTCTTCAAGTCCAATGAGACTTAGTACTCTTCTTGATTGATTGATAGATGTTGAGTTCTTGATGGTGGCTACTCGGTTGTTGTTTAAGCACTTGTTTGAAAGAAGCTGAGCGGTGAGCAAGCTTTGCAAATTCTCGGATCGTAGAGTTGAGCTTGAGAGTTGTTCACGTTGTTTGTTGATGCTTACTTTCTTCTCTCATCATCGCTTGATTTGCATATATGTGATCTTGAAAACTATCCAGTTGGATCCATCCGTTGAGATATTAAATCGTTTGACCTTTTCGATCTTTGATGGAGACATTTATGCACATCTTTGAAGCGCATTACATTGCCCCACGACCTGCTGGTGCTTTTCTCACCTAACACCCGAAAAGGTGTTTTCCCCTTACCAATGGTACTTTCCTTAGCTTCTTCAATCGCCTCTTTGTTGCATACTAAGGATATTTTCTTGTGTCTTTGGGATTGGTGAGTCTTTAAGCGTTTAGAATCCATTCCTCTTATGTTGGAATCATCTTCCACATAAATCATGAGGCTCGACGTTCTCTGACACAAGACAGATGCTCTACGATTCAGATCGTGGTATTCTGCAATACATCATAATGACTTGTCGTCTTGGTTCTTGGTCTGATGCTATCAGCCAAGAGCACTGCGATTCTTCTTAAACCTTTGCATACTACGATATTTGCTTGCTTGACTTGTAGCTCTCTATGATTTCGAGAGCACTCTACGATCGTTGACTTGTAAACTCTACGTTCCTTGACACTACTGATCGTTGAGTTGGTTCGGCAGACATTGGGACCACTCTACGATTCCAGAAGAGGAGGCCCTTGGCGGGCACACTACGATCTTCAAAGCTCTACGTTTCTGCCTTGACTTCTGCAATGTTGATCAGATTTATACACTCCGATTTCTTCGAAGCCTATCTATTACATCTCAAGATCAACCTAACAGCTTTGATCTTTCTATCTATACATTCCTTTACAGAATGATATACGTTAAGAGCTTAGATCAACCTAACAAATTTGATATATCACTAAGTCCTTGTACATATCTTACGTGAAGGACTTTACAAATAATCATGAGCATATACATTAAAACATCAAATCATAATATGCATTCTCCCAACAGACAATATTAAGCTAAGGCTAGAATTTTGTTTAGTAACAGAATTGAGTTATTGAACATGCATAATCAATATCAAGTTGAACGATAAAACTTGCTCAATATAAGTGTATCAGAATTTAGAAACTCGCATACTAAGAAACAAGTTTAAAGTAGGAAACCTTCTCAAAGTAAGAATTAGGTTAAAGAACTTGCATGAGTATAATTAAGTTGTATAAATAGGATTAAGAATTACTTGCTCAATATAAAGGTAAATAGAACAAACTCAAATAGAGGTTAGAGTTCAGAAACTTGCCTTGCGTGTAAGCTAAACCGTAATAAATTGATTCTCAATACCCTATACACATGTCATCATGACATAATTAGTTACTACATGTACTCCGTACACAATTAAGTACCTATTTCATGTATGGTTTGGTTTTAATCATATAGTCAAGTCACACTTTTAATGCAATAACATAACTCATTAATTGCTAATAATATTCTCACACTTGGTACTATAACACCACAATATAACAAAATCACATTTTAATAGTCATAACATCCTCTTTATCAAAAATTACAGAATTGTATAATTAAAATAAACTTTCTAGACAACACTGCTAACCGGCGCTGCAACGACGCAGTTTACACTGGGAATGGCACTACGGCGTGAGACACCGGCCTATACTTGGCGCTACGGCTCGGACACAAGGCCTTGATGACGAGACGAAATTACTACTACGTAATGACTGTAAAAATACCAAATCTGATTTGCAGACAACCCATTTTCGCGAAGAACACAAACAAAGCCAATTTGGCCTACAATACTTTATAGCAACCAATTTAACACGTATAATATACATAAACTTCACAGAAACATAACTTAAGGTCTCTAACATGTTTTTACCCATATAAACAATATAAACATCAAATTTAAGACCTCTAATTTCATTGTTCTTCCTAATACTTCACTTTTTGATATTCTTAGTAAAATTCATCACTGCGACTTTGTTTTTCAACCAAAACAGTTAATATATTTATTTATTTTCGTTAATGTGGAGTTTCCCAACCGTAGTCGGACTAAGTCTCCCTACTCCGGACTAGGCTTTGCGCACAGGCTCAGCCTAAGACATGGCTCCGCCCAAAAATGTGTGATCCATGGCCACACGGGCCAGTTTTTAATTGGCCCACACACTTGTTGCAGGCGGGGATCGATCCCAGGATGCCTGGGTTTACGGTTCACCCCAGGTTAAAACTTACCGCTGCGCCAAGTGCTGTGGTTAAAAACAGTTAATTTAAAATGCTTTGTTTTTGTTTCTTCATGTACTTTCACAATCAATAGTCAATTTTTACATTATACTATGAATTAAACATCAATTTTGACTTAAAAAAAGCCATATTCATTTATATTTTACTTTTAAATAACTTTCTCCATATATATCATATTTACATGATGTATACAACTCTAAATCATATCCTAAACTTACAAAACAGTTTATCAACAAATTATTATATATATACAAATCATATAATCACAATTACTACCCACATAACTTTTACAGAGAATTTTCATATAAAAGAAAACTAAAACTTCAGAAGAAAATAGGGTTATACCTTTGCTAGAAGATAACTACAGCTACTCCTTCTTCTAAATTCTCAACTCACAGAGAATTTTCTCTTCTTCCTTCTTTATTTTCTTTCTTCTCTCTGTTTTCTTATGTTCTTTCTTAGGCTCTCTTTCTAACTTCGCGTAAACAAAATATAAAAAAAAATGATATGCTTATATAATATTAACGTATATAACTAATAATACATAACTCCCTCATTAAATATATATCGGTTATGTCTTATTTTTATTGATATATATATATATATATATATATATATATATATATATATATATATAATTCAAAATCTATAAGGCCTTGTTTGGTAAAACCTATTTAGATTAAAGACTTAACATTTAGTAAGCCTTGTTTGGCAAAACCGAATTAAAGTCCTTTAATTTATTTTAATAACTCATATTCAAATTTAATTAAACTAAAGCCAACATCAATTATTAAATCCATTTGTCACATAATCATATTACTACAAAATTATAATTTTTATTATATTTCATTTAATAAATTTTAATAAATTAATACATCACTTTAATTATTAAATTAAATTAAAAACATTATAATAATTTTCATTTAATCCCTACCAACTCTCTAATTTAATTATTAAATTAAACTAGAATATTATCTCATAATAATTAATTTCCCAAACTCATAAATTATTTATTTAACAAATAAATAATCAAATCAACTCAAACAAATATGTATTCAACAATAAACACATCAATTAAATTATTTATATATTTCAATAAATATTTGGAATTACAATTTAAAATTTTGGATTGTTACATCCTTCTCTCCTTACAAGGATTCTGTCCCCATAATCACAACTCAAACTTTTCATTCGTCACATTCTTCCCTTCTTACAAGGATTATGTCCCCAGAATCAAAGATGCAATCAAACAAATAATTCAGGATAATCTTTCATCATTTATCTTCTTCTTTTGTTGCTAAATTTGTTTGTATTAAAAAGACCAAAAAGAACAATGGCTAAGGGGCATACCCCAGAATATAGTAACATCATCTAAAGAGAAAAGATGAGGATACGATATAAGGAAGAGATCCCAACCATCCTAGTGAGTTACCAACCAATTACAGTAGTGATTACAATTTATGGCTTTGATGAAGGATTTACTAGTAGAAAGTCTCGATTTAATAAGATTGATTGTGTCCTTTGCAAGAGACCTAGGGGGAATTGTAGTACCCTTATGCATCTTTGTGTTCCTAGCTTCCCAAACTTTATAGAAGCAAGTGGCAATTGTGAGACTCAAAATGTTCTTCGACAGTTTGGATCCTTCGACAGTTCATCATTTTATCTTCGAGTTCCCACGTAGCTTCTTCAGCATTGTGGTTCCTCCATATCACCTTCACGGAAGGTATTACTTTATTCCTGAGCACTTGTTCTTTCCTGTCAACTATCTGGATAGGAATTTCCTCATAAGACAAGTTCTTATCGAACTGTAATGGTTCATACTAGATCACATGCTTGTAATCGGGTTTATATGGTCGTAACACCGAAACATGAAAAACATTGCGAACGTGTTCCAACTCTGGAGGTAGAGCTACCTCGTAAGCCACTTCTTCTACTTTTCGCAACACCTCGAAAGGGTCCAATAAATCTTGGGCTTAGCTTTCTCTTTTTTTACCAAAACAAATTTTCCCCTTCTAAGGAGAAACTTTTAAGAACATGACATTCCCTACATCGAACTTACGATCTTGTCTGTGTTGGTCATCATACTTCTTCTGCCTGTCTTGAGCAGCTACCAATCTTTTCCTGATGAGTTTGACAACCTCAGTAGTTTGCTGTACCAGTTCCGGTCCTAATAGTTGACGTTCACCGACTTCATCTCAGCACAGTGGAGTTCACTGTTGTACAATGCTTCGTAAGGCGGCATGTCGATGCTTGTGTGGTAACTGTTGTTGTAGGCGAATTATGCCAATGGTAAAAGTTCTTCCCAGTTCCCTTTGAAATCCATGATGCATGCTCTGAGCATATATTCCAACGTCTGGATTGTTCGTTCGCTTTGGCCATCTGTTTGCAGATGGTATGCCGTACTCATTCTCAATTGTGTTCCCATGCATTCTTGTAGTCTCTTTCAAAAGTTTGACGTGCATCTCGGATCTCTACCTGACACAATTGACACTGGAACTCCATGTCTCGAAATGATCTCTTTAACGTACAACTTTGCCAACTGATCAAGATTGAATCTAATCTTTATTGGCAAAAAGTGTGATGATTTCGTCAGCCTGTCCACTATCACCCAAATCGCATCGTATCCTCTCTGAGTAGTTGGAAGACCTACCACAAAATCCATTGTGATGTAGTAATCAGCTTGGTCTCTGATGCTCGGCTTTGACTATTTGACATGTCAAGCATTTCGCGACACATTCTGTAACATCTCTTTTCATGTTTGGCCACCAAAAATGCCGTTGTAAATCTTGAGTTATAAGCTTCGATCAAGATTTCGTCTTTAATATCTAGTATTGCTGGAACCCAAATTCTTCCCTCGAACCTTAGTAGTCCTTCGGTATCGATCTTGTTCTTCACCTCATTACCCTCTACCATTCTTTCCTTGATTCTCTCACATTATTCGTCTTGTAATTGAGCATTCTTTACCTTGTCCACCAAAGTTGGACTTGCTTCTATCTGGAATAGTCGTTCATCGGATTCATTTGGAAATTTTATTTACAAATCTAGCCTTGTCATTGTTGAAATAAGCTCCTCCTGGTTGGTTAACAACATCAACTTTTCCTGACCTTTCCTGCTCAAGGCATCGGCAACCACATTAGCTTTGCCCGGATGATAAAAGATCTCACAATCGTAATCTTTTATTAATTCCAACCATCTCCTCTGACGCATCTTGAGATCCTTCTGTGTGAAAATATACTTCAGACTCTTATGGTCTGTGTAGATCTCACATTTATCTCCATAGAGATAGTGTCTCCATATCTTCAGAGCAAATACCACCGCATCCAACTCTAAATCATGAGTCGGGTTTCTTTTCTCATAGTCCTTCAGTTGCATTGATGCATACGCAATGACTTTGCCATTTTACATAAGCACACACCCTAGTCCTTTATGTGATGCATCACTATACACCACAAAGTTTCCTGTATTATCTGGTAATGACAACACAGGTGCCACACTTAACTTCTTTTTCAAGTCTTGAAAGCTCTCTTCACACTTCTCCGTCCAAACAAATTTTACAGCTTTCCTTGTCAAATTTGTTAACAGGGTGGAAATCTAGGAAAAGTTTTGAATGAATAGTCTATAGTAGCCTGCCAGTCCCAAGAAACTCCTCACATTCGATGGTGTTCGTGGTTATTCCCAATTGATTACGGCTTCGACTTTTGATGGAACCCACTGAAATCCCGTCTTTGTGAATCACATGTCTAAGAAATTATACACGTTCTAGCCAGAATTCACATTTAGAGAATTTCGTGTACAACTTTTTCTTTCTTAGCGTCTCCAACGTCAAACGTAAATGTTCCTCGTGTTCTTCTTAAGATTTTTAGTACACAAGAATATCATAAATGAATACCACCACAAACTTATCTAAGAATGGTTTAAACACCATGTTCATCAAATCCATGAATGCTGCTATAATAACTCGATATTTTCTATATAATTAAATAAGAAATTTTGTATATAATTTTTTTTATTTTTATTTTAAAGGTGGGAATATGTGACAGGTAATGTGTATGTATATTTGTGATAAATGAACATTTATTTAATTATAAATAATTTTTTTAGAATTATTAATCATTATAAATTATATTCTTATAGTAATTAATTTTATAGTAGAAATGTTTTTTTATTATTTATTTTCCATGAAAATATGATTTTGTATTATTTAAACAATATAGGAAATGATTATTAGAATTATTATAAAAACTATTTTATTTTGTGAATTTATCTAGATTAGTTAAGTTAATTATTTTACTTAATTAATAATGTTATATATACAAGATAAATCAAATATGGAATCCAAACCCTAATTTTGGATTTTGATTAAGGAATGAGAATAATAATATGATATTATTTTTGTCAGTGCTATAAATATGTATGTTATGTGTGTAAGGTTAATGTGTGGAACAATTTTAAGGTAACATGACAAAACCCTAATATTATTGTAATAAACCCTAATTGGAAACTCAAAATTGGAGTTTAAGATCGGTCAAAAATTGTGTTATTTGAATTATCTTGCGTACGATCGAATTTAATATTAATTAGAGAAACCCTAATTAATATTTGAAAACCCTAATTATTAGAACCCTTATTATTAAATTAGTAACCCTAATTTGCTAAAATAAAACCCTAATTGCTATTGTAAGCCCTAATTACTAAATTAGCAATTTTATTTATTATTTGTAAAGCGTAAACCTAATTTGCATTTTTCATGTAATTAGGAAACTAAGAATGATTAAGGAACCCTAATTTGGAAAAATAAGAAACTAAAATTTTATTTTTAGCCAAAATTGAAATTTTAGCAAACTAAAGTTTTGAAAACCTTAGGGTTAAACCCTAAGGGTCCAACCCTAATAGTTTGTCAATATTACCAAATGGCCATTAAAATTGCTAGCAAAATGACCACAATACCCTTTTTGTCATATTCTTAGAATTATTGCTAGCAAATCTTGTCATATCTTGGCAAGTCATGTGAGACCCCATATTTTATGAATAAAAATTTAATTTTCTTTAAATATTTTTTTGAATATTATGTTGTGGATTTGAGATAGTGTTATAGTTGTGGGTAGTATTTATAAATTTTGAAAAGTATGCAAGTTGTTGTATAATATTCGATTGGTCGGGGAATATTCTTTTTGTTTGGGAATATTAAATACAGCAAGTACAATCATTGGTGGACCCCACAATGTAATTATTGTCGGATTGAGAAAAGCGACAAAATACTTTATGAAAATAACGGCGGAAGTTTTACCGTTAATCTGTTGAAACACCTTGTTAAAAAGTATAATAATCTGGCGTGGTTGCATAGTAGCAATACGGTATTGATTATTGATGCTTACGTGAGAAGTCACTCGGTTTTATTAAATTATTGCTACTGAGAATTCTTTGATAGTATCTCACGTTATTTGATTCAATTATTATCAATATTTTATATATTATTAAATCAATAATTGAGACGACGAAGTTATTAATATTATTATTTGCAATATTAACGATGTCTAGAAGTTCTGCCAAGGAGAGGATTGGTCACCTAATTATGCGCCAATAGGGAGAAATCCTTATTGGAAAGCCCCGTCTTTCTTGGGAACGACCTGGTCGATTAATATTGTGAATTATAATAATGATGATAAATTTTGTTTTATTAGTATTATTAATGTAATAAAACAGAAAAGCTTTTTTTATAAAACAGAATACTTTTATAAAGTTATCTGTTTTATTAGACTATAAATAGAATATATTGTATTCTATTATGCATATTGTTTTGTATAGTAAAATCTTTTTATATAAAACATAATACTTTTATAAAGTTATTTGTTTTATTAGACTATAAATAGAATATATTATATTTTATTATGCATAGTATTGCATAATGCCTGCATAGTGTTTGCATAGTAAAAACTTTTTATATAAAACAGAATACTTTTTATAAAGTTTTATTTTATTTGATTATAAATAGAATATATTATATTTTATTACATAGTGCAGCATAGTATCCTTTCCATTCCTCTATAAATAGGATGCTTAGTTAGAATTGAAACTCACACCAGAAGTTCAGAGAATTCTCCTTCTATAATCTTGAGCGTATTTCTTTAGAGTTTAAGAAAGCTTTGAGCATAGAAATTAGTGCAAGTTTTCTTCAAGAATATCATCGCCCTACCAGTTGGAATACTCTTCTTTTACGGTAAGGGATATTATTTGTTGTACTCGTAAGGGGTATTATTTCTTTCATATTCATGAAGAAACTTATGTTATTCCATTCATTATTATTCTGTTGGAATAACTTGTATACGCGGTCTACCCTATACTTGGTGAAATTCTTACATTATTCCATTATTTGTTATTATGTTGGAATAACTTGCCTACATGCAATACCGCATACATGGTGAAATTATTCGTTATTCCATTCTTTATTATTCTCATTGGAACATCACTTGCCGATGCTTTTACGCATGACACGGTTTCCATTCTTTTTATTATTATTGACATCTTATCGCATGCGGTTTATGCATGACTCGGTTCTCGTTTCTTTATTATTACGTTAGAACATCACGTCTGCATGCGGATTACGCATGACCTAGTTCCATTCTTTATTATTCTGTTGGAATAACCTATCTGTGCGGTCTATCGCATGCATGGTGATTTCTTCTATTATTCCATTATTTATTATTCTATTGGATTAACCTGTCTATGTGGATTATCACAAGCATGGTGAATGATCGTTTGTATTCATTCCTTATTAAATTGTGGAAACGATCTGTCTAAGTGGATTTCCACATGGCGGACGAAAATACATTTGCAGTTTCATATATTCTCTTACACTCAGTTGGTTAAAGCTTTGACTTCTATACTCCATGAAATTAGTGGAATATCCTTGATATTTGCGCTTCATCCAGTATCTTTTCATGGAAATATTCTTCTGAGCATTCTTGAATTTTACTCCACAAAGAAGTATCATGTTGATAATTTGGACGTTATTGGTTCATGGATAAATTAATTCTTGAACTTATTTTATTGAATTCTTATATCATTGTCATCATCCTCATGTTTATATTCTGTTGAAAGTCATCTGTGGCCTGTAGTGCATAGATGGACTTGGTATGATTATGAACAGGGATTATTCGGTATAATCATGATCGTAATGTTACAAATGATGTGAAAAAAGTCCTAATTAGCCCGTAGTGCATTGATAGACAGTTTTTGGTATGATTATGGCTATGGATTCTCTTCGGCCAAGGGTGCAAAGATGAATTATTTTATGGCATGATCAGGACCATTGATGAAAACACGATTATCTTTGGCCTGTAGTGCATGAATAATTCGTGGTCGTGATACTAAAGAATATCCTTAGCCTGTAGTGCAGGGATGATTTGATGATGTGGAATATTTATTAAGCTGAGTCTCAGCGATAAAAGTGATGAAAAACCTTTTAAATCATAGAAGATAGTAGATTTTATGCTCTACTTGACTCTTCTAATGGATTGCTTATTCCGCTGCAGTTGTTGATCTAAAACTTGTTGTCTATTATATTCTATCAGTTGTTATACTGTTGAAGGCAAAAGATAATCTATTTTGCATTATCTTAGTCATAATATTTCTTACTGGGCTAGTTGAGCTCACCCTTTCTTTCACTTTTCTCTTTAGGAAATGAGAATATTGCTGGGACTAGTCAGGGAATGGATTGACGGTCCAGATGGTTGCATTAGTAGTCCTCATTATTCTGTAAAATAGTGTGATAACAAATTTATTGATGACTTATTTTGAGTTTGTATGCTGTCTAGAAGACAATATTTGTATTAAAACTCACAGCTCATGTTGTATATTTAAGTTTGTATTTGTATTCAGTACCTTGTATCTGGCGACCCAAGATGGGTGAAGTATACCTATTTTGGGGGCGTCACAGTTGGTATCAAAGCTTAGGGATATGATCCTTGGCTGAGATGTGAGACAAGAACTAGGAGGGGAGAGACGGGGAATTCTTTCGCTAGTATGACCTACCTAAGTTTATTTGGTATTTAATTGGTCGGTTAGAGTAAAGGGATAATAGGTGATATGTTAATTAACCCTTGTTTTGTGACAGTGTTTGAAAATGGCATCTAAAAATGTTGAGATAAGCAATAAAGCACACATGAGATCGTTGAGTCACCAACGATCAATACCCAAGATAAGGTGCAACAGGAAGACAATAATCTTCAGGTAAACAATAACACCGATGAAATGGTGAACGATGGGATGTTCAGAGGCTTGATGCAATTCGTACAACATCAGGCGAGAGAAGTTCCTATTCAAAATGCTGGTGGAAACAATGGCAACCCACGGCTGGTCACCGCTAAGCAGTTCAAGGAGCTGGGACCACCGGAGTTTTTGAGAAAGCCAGAACCACTTAAGGCAGAGATGTGGTTAAAGTAGATCACTAAGATATTTGATGTCTTGGGATGCTCTGAGGAGCAAAAGGTTCCCTTTGCCACCTTTATGTTGCGTGAAGAGGCAGATTACTTGTGGGAATCTGTAAAACGTACCCAGCCTAACGCACTCAAGATGTCTTGGGAGAAGTTCCAAGAATTGTTCAACGACAAGTACTTTCCCGAAAGTATTCGTCATATGAAGGAGGTGGAGTTCATCAAGCTGGAGCAAAACAATATGACTATGTCGCAATAGGAGGTTAAGTTTGCCGAGTTGTCTCGGTTTGCATCCCATTTGTTCGATAATGAGGAGCGAATGACGCGAATGTTTCTAAGAGGTTTGAAACCCAATATACGTCAATACCTCATTTCTCACAAACTTTGTTTATATTTAGATGTTGTGAATATGGATCAGTTATTGGAGCGCGATAATGAGTCAGCATAACCAAAAGGCAACGACCAACAACACGATAATAATCGTACCGGTGGCAATGGTCATCGGAACAATGATAACCATCGTGGGGGAAATTATCATGCCATGAATGGTAACCATTTCGGTGGTAATCATGGCCAAGATAATAGAAGTGAAAATTTCAAGAAGATAAGGTTCAATAATGATGGAAAGACAACAGCACCATCACCCATTTCAAAGGAAGAAGAACGACCACCGGTCGTATGTTTGAAATGCGGACAGGAGGGACACATCCGTCCAAACGGTACGCAGCAATCCAAAGCGTGTTTTAATTGAGGAAGAGAAGGTCACCTAGCTCAATTTTGTCGTATGGTGAGGTCAAGTCCAGCTAGGATAGTGATGCCAAAGGATGTCCCAGACAAGCCAAAGCCGGTAGTTTATGAGAGAGCGTTTTTTTTTTGACGAGGAACCTGAATAAAATTATCACGAGTAAGTTAATCATAAACTCTTGCGAAGTCTATACCGTGTTAGATACCGGTTCTATTCACTCTTTTATTTCACTTAGTTGTGTTCAATGTTTAAATTTAACTCTAGAGAAGTTAGATTTTGATTTATCTGTTGAAACTCAGTTGGGAGAAACCTTCATTACATCCACTATTTATAAATCTTGTTTAATTCAAATAGACACTTTCATGTTACCTGGAAATCTTATCTCTTTGAAAATACTTTCCTTTGATGCGATTTTAGGAATCGATTGGTTAACTACTCATCATGCTTTTCGTAAGGTTGGTAGCTTTCATATTCCTAACCAACCTGTTATGCGAATTCAAGCAACCAAACCACTAAAGTCAATCATTGTCATATCAAGCCATAAGTAAAGAGCCCTGGTCCTTTTGTTGTTGACTTCCTTGCGTGCAATGCACCGAAGCCAGACTTTCTGTAGGCGACATCGTGAATGGCGATGGCAAGTTAATAGGTATCAATGTGACGTACTATCCAAGTCTTAGATGAGGGTCACATTTTTGAATGATATTTCTATTGTTAATAAATTTCCTGACGTATTCTTGAAGACTTCTTAGCCTACCCCTAGAGCGTGAAATCGAATTTTGTATTGACCCCGGTACAAAACCCATTTCTTAAACCCTCAAATATTTCTTCAACTAAAATGAACGTAAATACGCGCCAAAGACGCCGACTTCGAAATGTTGAAGATTACGATCATACCATTCAATACCATCGTAGAAAAAGCGAACATGGTAGCTAACGCGTTGAGTAGAAGATCATATGCGGTTACAAGTGTGAATATACGAACCCACGTGAAGATAACGAATATACGGGTATAATCGACTTTAATCGATAAAGTTAAAGCCGCTCAAGCTACACACCCGGAGCTGATGAATGTGAAGAAGAAGGTTCAAGAAGGCGTTATTCTAGAACAAAGAATCGACGAAGAGAGGAAATCTCAACCCTCGATTTAATTGGCCCATTTGAAATCCTCGATGAAGTAAGAACTGTGACCTATAGACTCGTTTTACCGCCAAGTATGTTGCGTGTTCAGAATATTTTTTTTACGTATCTAGGTTATGTAAATATGTGGACGACCCGAACCACATTATTAAATTAGAACTAAACGATATAGCAGAAGATTTAACGTATGAGGAGATACGTGTTAAAATCTTGGATAAGAAGGATCGTATTCAACACTCAAAGGTTAGACCTCAAGAATTAGAATCTGAAATGAAGTCAAGGTATCCTCACCTCTTCGGCATACCAGGAGGTACGTAAATTTCGAGGGCGAAATTTAATAAGGAGGGGAGATTGTGAGACCCCAGATTTTATGAATAAAGATTTAATTTTCTCGAAATATTTTTTTGAATATTATGGTGTGGATTTGAGATAGTGTTATAGTTGTGGGTAATATTTATAAATTTTGAAAAGTATGTAAGTTCTTATATAATATTCGATTGGTCGGAGAATATATTTTTTGTCGGGGAATATCCGTACGACGGTACAATCATTGGTGGACCCCACAACGGAATTATTGTCAGATTGAGAAAACGATAAAAATACTTTATGAAAATAACGACGGAAGTTTTACCGTTAACTGTTGAAACACCCGGTGTTAAAAGTATAGTAATACACGTGGTTGCATATTAGCATACAGTATTGATTATTGATGCTTACGTGAGAAGTCACTCAGTTTTGTTCAATTATTGCTACAGTAATTGCTGCATAGTATCTCATGTTATTTGATTCAATTATTGTCAATATTTTATATATTATTAAATCAATAATTGAGACAACGAAGTTATTAATATTATTATTTGCAATATTAACAATGTCTAGAAGTTCTACCAAGGAGAGGTTTGGTCACCTAATTGCGCGCCAATAGGGAGAAATCCTTATTGGAAAGCCTCATCTTTCTTGGGAAGGACCTGGTCGATTAATATTGTGAATTATAATAATGATGATAAATTTTGTTTTATTAGTATTATTAATGTAATAAAACAAAAAAGCTTTTTATATAAAACAGAATACTTTTATAAAGTTATCTGTTTTATTAGACTATAAATAGAATATATTATATTCTATTATGCATAGTGTTTTGCATAATAAAATCTTTTTATATAAAACAGAATACTTTTATAAAGTTATTTATTTTATTAGACTATAAATAAAATATATTATATTTTATAATGCATAGTATTGCATAGTGCCTGCATAGTGTTTGCATAGTAAAAACTTTGTATATAAAACAGAATATTTATAAAGTTTTATTTTATTTGATTATAAATAGAATATATTATATTTTATTACATAGTGTAGCATAGTATCCTTTCCATTCTTCTATAAATAGGATGCTTAGTTAGAATTGAAAATCACACCAGAAGTTCAGAGAATTCTCCTTCTATAATCTTGAGCGTATTTCTTTAGAGTTTAAGAAAGTTTTGAGCAAAAAAATTAGTGCAAGTTTTCATCAAGAATATCATCGTCATACCAGTCGGAATATTCTTCTTTTACGGTAAGAGATATTATTTGTTGTACTCGTAAGGGGTATTATTTCTTTCGTATTCATGAAGAGAACTTCTATTATTCCATTCTTTATTATTCTGTTGGAATAACCTGTATACGCGGTCTACCCTATACTTGGTGAAATTTTTCTGTTATTCCATTATTTATTATTATGTTGGAATAACCTGTCTATGCAAAGTACCGCATACATGGTGAAATTATTCTGTTATTCCATTTTTTATTATTCTGTTGGAACATCCTGTCGGTGCGTTTACGCATGACCTGGTTCCATTCTTTATTATTCTGTTGGAACATCTTGTATGTGCGGTTTACGCATGACCTGGTTCTGTTCTTTATTATTCTGTTAGAATATCCTGTCTGTGCGGATTATGCATGACCTGGTTATATTCTTTATTATTCTGTTAGAATAACCTATCGCATGCATGGTGATTTCTTCTGTTATTCCATTATTTATTATTCTATTGGAATAACCTGTCTATGTGGATTATCACATGCATGGTGAATGATCCTTTGTATTCATTCCTTATTAAATTATGGAAATGATCTGTCTAAGTGGATTACCACATGGCGGACGAAAATCCATTTGCAGTTTCATATATTCTCTTATACTCAGTTGGTTAAAGCTTTGACTTCTATACTCTATGAAATTATTGGAATATCCTTGATATTTGCGCTTCATCCAGTATCTTTTCATGGAAATATTTTTCTGAGTATTCTTGAATTTTACTCCACAAAGAAGTATCATGTTAACAATTTGAATGTTATTGGTTCCTGGATAAATTAATTCTTGAACTTGTTT
Organism: Panax quinquefolius; assembly: GCA_020205615.1. Classification (NCBI taxonomy): domain Eukaryota; kingdom Viridiplantae; phylum Streptophyta; class Magnoliopsida; order Apiales; family Araliaceae; genus Panax; species Panax quinquefolius. Next base: position 49,783,970 of record CM035162.1, read on the forward strand.
TATTGAATTCTTATATCATTGTCATCATCCTCATGTTTATATTATGTTGAAAGTCATTTGTGGCCTGTAGTGCATAGATGGACTTGGTATGATTTTGACCAGGAATTATTCGGTATAATCATTACCGTAATGTTACAAATAATGTGAAAACAGTCTTCATTGACCCGTAGTGCATTGATGAACAGTTTTTTGTATGATTATGGCTATGGATTCTCTTCGGCCAAGGGTGCAAAGATGAATTATTTTATAGCATGATCAAGACCGTTGATGAAATTATGATTATCTTTGGCCCGTAGTGCATGAATAATTCGTGGTCGGGATACTAAAGAATATCCTTGGCTTGTAGTGCAGGGATGATTTGATGATGTGGATTATTTATTAAGCTGAGTCTGAGCGATAAATGTGGTGAAAAACCTTTTAAATCATAGAAGATAGTAGATTTTATGCTCTCCTTGACTCTTCTAATGGATTGCTTATTCCGCTGCAGTTGTTGATCTAAAACTTGTTGTCTATTATATTCTATCAGTTGTTATACTGTTGAAGGCTAAGGATAATTTATTTTTGCATTATCTTAGTCATAATATTTCTTACTGGCTAGTTGAGCTCACCCTTTCTTTCACTGTTCTCTTCAGGAAATGAGAATATAGCTGAGACTAGTCAGGGAATGGATTGACGGTCCAGATGGTTGCATTAGTAGTCCTCACTATTCTGTGAAATAGTGTGATAACAAATTAATGATGACTTATTTTGAGTTTGTATACTGTCTAGAAGACAATATTTGTATTAAAACTCATAGCTCGTGTTGTATATTTAAGTTTTTATTTGTATTCAGTACCTTGTATCTGGCGACCCAAGATGGGTGATGTATACCTATTTTGGGGGCGTCACAGTTGGTATCAAAGCTTAGGGATATGATCCATGGCTGAGATGTGAGACAATAACTAGGAGGGGAGAGACGGGGAATTCATTCGCTAGTATGACCTACCTAAGTTTATTTGGTATTTAATTGGTCGGTCAGAGTATAGGGATAATATGTGATATGTTAATTAACCCTTGTTTTGTGACAGTATTTGAAAATGGCATCTGAAAATGTTGAGATCAGCAATGAAGCACATGAGATCGTTGAGTTACCACCGATCAATACCCAGGATAAGGTGCAACAGGAAGACAATAATCCTCAGGTAAACAATAACACCGATGAAATGTGAATGATGGGATGTTCAGAGGTTTTATGCAATTCATGCAACATCAGGCGAGAGCGGTTCCTATTCGAAATGCTGGTGGAAACAATGGCAACCCACGGCTGGTCACCGCTAAGCAGTTAAAGGAGTTGGGACCACCGGAGTTTTTGGGAAAGCCAAAACCAATTAAGGTAGAGATGTGGTTAAAGCAGATCACCAAGATATTTGATGTCTTGGGATGCTCCGAGGAGCAAAAGGTTCCTTTTGCCACCTTTATGTTGCATGAAGAGGTAGATTACTGGTGGAAATCTGTAAAACGTACCCAGCCTGACGCACTCAAGATGTCTTGGGAGAAGTTTCAAGAATTGTTCAACGACAAGTACTTTCCCGAAAGTATTCGTCAGATGAAGGAGGTAGAGTTCATCTGTAATAACTCGATATTTTCTATGTAAATAAATAAGAAATTTGGCATATAATATTTTTTTTAAGATGGGAATATGTGCCAAGTAATGTGTATGTATATATGTGATAGATAAAATTAATTTATTACATGAATAATTTCAAATAATTTTATTTTAGAATTATTGATCATTATAACGTATATAGTTATAATAATTAATTTTATAGTAGAAATGTCGTTATTATTTATTTTCTATGAAAATATGATTTTTATATTATTTAAATAATATATGAAATGATTATTGGAATTATTATAATTACTATTTTATTATATGCATTTTAGTTCAGATTATTAAGTTAATTATTTTAACTTGATTAATAATGAATATGAAAAATAAATCATATATGGAATCCAAACCCTAAATTTGGGTATTGATCAAGGGATGAGAATAATAATATAATATTAATTATATTTTAATTTTTCAATGCTATAAATATGTACTGTAAATGTGTAGACTGATAATGGTTGGCCAATTATGGTAAATTATTTCATAACCCTTATATCGTGTTATTAAACCCTAATTGTTAAACTCAGTTATGAGTTTAAGACTGAGTAGTAATTGTGGTATATGAATTTTATTGCGTATTATAGAATTTCTATTAATTAGGAAAAACCCTATTTAATATTTGAAAATCCTAATTTAAAATTAGAAACACTAATTTGCTAATTAGGAACCCTAATTGATAATTTTAGAAACCCTAATTATTATTTTAGCAAATTGAATTGTTAATTTGGGAACCGTAATGTTGTAAAGGAACCCTAATTATTTAAACCTTAATTTTCTATTAAAAACCCTAATTTCTATTTAAAACCCTAATTTAATTAGTCTGTTTAAAATTAAAATTTTATTACATTTTAATTTTTAATTGTCCAAACCCTAGTAATTATTTGGGAAACTTTAAGATGTAAAATCTAGTGAATAAATCCTAGATTCAAGCAACTTGGACAAGAATGCCCTTAAAATTAAAATAAAATTACCAAAGTGCCCTTTTTGTCCCATTTGGTGTATTATTGCTAGACAAATCTAACAATATCATGCTAGTCACCCTAGTCTACCTAGCTATGAACCTACAAGCTACAAAGCTCAACCATGTGATCATTCAATACATTGCATATGTGACGCCCCCAAAATAGGTATACATTAACCATCTTGAGTCGTTAAATACATGGTACAAAATTCAAATACAATCTTAAATATACAACATGAGCTGTGAGTTTTAATACAAACATTGTCTTCTAGACAACATTAAAACTCAAAATAAGTCCTCAATACATTTATTAACACACTATTTCATAGAATAGTGAGGACTACTAATGCTATCCTCTGGACCGTCAGTCCGTTCCCTGACTAGTCCCTGCTACGTTCTCATTTCCTGAAGAGAACAGTGAAAGAAAGGGTGAACTCAACTAGCTCAGTAAGAAATATTATGACTAAGATAAAGTAGAATAATTTATCGTTAGCCTTCAACAGTGTTAAACTGATACAATATAACAAACATCAAGTTTAACTGTAGTGGAACAAGCAATCCATTAAAAGAGTCAAGTAGAGAATAAAATCTACTATCTTATATGATTTAAAAGGTTTTTCATCACTTTTATCGCGGAGACTCAGCTTAATAAGTAATACACATCATCAAATCATTCCTGCACTACAGGCCAAGGATAATCTTTAGTATCACGACCACAAATTATCCATGCACTACGGGCCAAAGATAATCATGTTTTCATCAATGGTCCTGATCATGCCATAAAACAATTCATCTTTGCACCCTTGGCCGAAGAGAATCCATAGCCATAATCATACCAAAAACTGTCCATCAATGCACTACGGGCTAATGAGGACTTTTTCCACATCATTTGTAACATTACGGTCATGATTATACCGAATAATCCCTGGTCATAATCATACAAAGTCCATATATGCACTACAGGCCACAGATGACTTTCAACATATTATAAACATGAGGATGATGACATATCAATAATAATTCAATAAAACAAGTTCAAGAATTAATTTATCCAGGAACTAATAACGTCCAAATTGTCAACATGATACTGCTTTGTGGCATAAAATTCAAGAATGCTCAGAAGAATATTTCCATGAAAAGATACTGGATGAAGCGCAAATATCAAAGATATTCCACTAATTTCATGGAGTATAGAAGTCAAAGTTTTAACCAACTGAGTATAAGAGAATATATGAAACTGCAAATGGATTTTCATCCGCCATGCGGTAATCCACTTAGACAGATCATTTCCACAATTTAATAGGGAACGAATACAAAGGATCAATCACCATGCATATGATAATCCACATAGACAGATTATTCCAACAGAATAATAAAGAATGGAATAACAGGATGATTCACCATGCGTGCGATAGACTGCACATACATGTTATTCCCAACATAATAATAAACAATGGAACCGGTCCCATGTAAACGGATGCATGTGATATTCGACATAATAATAAATAATGGAACCAGTCCGGCAGAACGCACGCACGTGATATTCACGAGAATAATAAATAATGGAACAGTCCCACAGAACAAGCACAAATAAGATATTCCGACAGAATAATAAAGAACGGAATATTAGAAGAATTTCACCATGTATGCGGCACTTCGCATAAATAGGTTATTCCAACATAATGATAAATAATGGAATAACAGAAGAATTTCACCAAGTATAGGGTATCCCACGTATACAGGTTATTCCAACAGAATAATAAAGAATGGAATAACAAAAGTTCTCTTCATGAATAAGAAAGAAAAAATATCCCTTACGAGTACAACAAATAAATTCCCTTACTGTAAAAGAAGAGTATTCCGACTTGTAAGGCGAGGATATACTCGAAGAAAACTTGTACTACGCTCAAATCTTTCTTCAACTCTAAAGAATTACGCTCAAGATTATAGAAGAAGAACTCTCTCTATAGTTTCTCTTTCTAGAGTTTCAATGAATTCGTAAGAAATAATGAATGAATGAGCTTCTATTTATAGAAGAATGGACTGCATAGTAACTAATTCATGAACGGTCCAGATTGATTTACTTTTAATCCGACGGTCCATATTTAAAGCAAAATCTTTTAAATAAAATATAATATATTCTATTTATAATCTAATAAAATGAATAACTTTATAAAAGTATTCTATTTTATATAAAAAGATTTTACTATGTAAAACACTATGCAGGCACTATGCAACACTATGCATAATAAAATATAATATATTCTATTTATAGAATAACTTTATAAAAGTATTTTATTTTATATAAAAAATTTTACTATGAAAACACTATGCATAATAGAATATAATATATTCTATTTATAGAATAACTTTATAAAAGTATTATGTTTTATATAATAAGCTTTTTTGTTTTATTACATTAATAATACCAATAAAACAAAACTGAGTGACTTATCACGTAAGCATCAATAATAAATACCGTGTGCTACTATACAACCACGCATATTACTATACTTGTACTACCGAGTAGTTCAACAGTATTAACGGTAAAACTTTTGCCGTTATTGTGAGACCCCAAATTTTATGAATAAAGATTTAATTTTCTCGAAATATTGTTTTGAATATTATGGTGTGGATTTGATATAACGTTATAGTTGTGGATAGTTTTTATAAATTTTGCAAAGTACGCAAGTTGTTATATAATATTCGATTGGTTGGGGAATATCCGCATTTACGGCCAGTACAATCATTGGTGGACCCCGCAATGTAATTATTGTCGATTGAGAAAATGACAAAAATACTTTATGAAAATAACGGCGGAAGTTTTACTGTTAACTGTTGAAACACCGGTGTTAAAAAAATACGATGTCTGGCGTGGTCGTAGTAGAGAGCACACCAGATTATTATTGATGCTTACGTGATAAGTCACTCGCTTTTGTTGGTATTATTAATGTAATAATCTGTAAAAATTTTTTATATAAAAATGTAATACTTTTATAAAGTTATTCTATAAATAGAATATATTATATTCTATTACGATAGTGTTGCATAAAGGTATACATTGTGTTTTGCATAGTAAAATCTTTTTATATAAAACAAAATACTTTTATAAAGTTATACATTTTTATTAGACAATAATTAGAATATATTATATTTTATTATGCATACTGCTTGTTTTGCATAGGCTCAGATAAGTGTTTGCATAGTAAAATCTTTTATAAAGTTATTCATTTTATTATATTATAAATAGAATATATTATATTTTATTTAAAAGATTTTGCTTTTAAATATGGACCGTCAGATTAAAGTAAATCAATCTGGACCGTTCATGAGTTAGTTACTATGCAGTCCATTTTTCTATAAATAGAAGCTCATTCCTTCATTATTTTCTTACAAATTCACTGCAACGCTAGAGAGATAAACTATAGAGAGAAAGAAGAAAATTATTCGGCTACTTCACTACTCATATATCCAGTACTTTTCTTCTTAAGGTAGGGAATATTATTTGTTGTACTCATAAGGGGTATTATGTCTTTCTTATTCTTGAAGAGAACTTCTGTTATTCTATTCTTTATTATTCTGTTGGAATAACATGTATACGCGGGATACCCTGTATATGGTGAAATTCTTCTATTATTTCATTCTTTATTATTCTGTCGGAATATCCCGTCTGTGCGTTTATGCCAGACCTGGTTCCATTATTTATTATTCGCATTGAATATCATGTCTCATACATCTGCTTTTTGGGACTGAATTCGCCTTTTTATTATTCTATGGAATATCCTATTCATGCGCTTTTACTTTGGACCTAGTTCCGTCTTTATTATTATTCTATTGGAATATCCTGCTCATGCATTTTACGCCTGAGACTGATTGATCCTTATTAGTATTACATTGGAATAACTCGCCTCATCGCGGGCACCGTATGCATGGTGATTTCTGTTGTTATTCCATTCTTTATTATTCTGTTGGAACATCATGTCGGTGCGAATTTCGCCTGACCTAGTTCCGTTATTTATTATTCTATTGGAATAACATGTTTATGCGAAGTACCGCATGCATGGTGATTTCTTTTGTTATCCCATTCTCTATTATACTCAGTTGGTTAAAGTTTTGACTTCTATACTCCATGAAATTAGTGGAATATCCTTGATATTAATGCTTCATCCAGTATCTTTTCATGGAAATATTCTTCTGAGCATTCTTGAATTTTACTCTACAAAGCAGTATCATGTTGACAATTTGGACGTTATTGGTTCCTGGATAAATTAATTCTTGAACTTGTTTTATTGAATTCTTATATCATTGTCATCATCCTCATGTTTATATTATGTTGAAAGTTATCTGTGGCCTGTAGTGCATAGATGAACTTGGTATGATTATGACCAGGGATTATGCGGTGTAATCATGATCATAATGTTACAAATGATGTGGAAAAAATCCTCATTGGCCCGTAGTGCATTGATGGATAGTTTTTGGTATGATTATGGCTATGGATTCTCTTCGGCCAAGGGTGTAAAGATGAATTTTTTTATGGCATGATCTGGACCGTTGATGAATACACAAATATTCTTGGCCCGTAGTGCATGGATAATTGTGGTCGTGATACTAAAGAATATCCTTGGTCGTAGTGCAGGGGTGATTTGATGATGTGGATTATTTATTGTCGAGAGTCCAAATGATAAAAGTGATGAAATACCTTTTAAATCACAAAAGATAGTAGCTTTTATTCTCTACTTGACTCTTCTAATGGACTGCTTGTTCCGCTGCAGTTAAACTTGATAGTTATTATATTTTATCAGTTTAACACTGTTGAAGGCTAACGATAAATTATTCTGCATTATCTTAGTCATAATATTTCTTATCGGGCTAGTTGAGCTCACCCTTTCTTTCCTTTGTTCTCTTCGTGAAATGAGAACGTAGTTGGGACTAGTCGGGGAACAGAGAGTGATGGTCGAGATGGTGCATTAGTAGTCCTCACTATTCTCGTGAAATAGTGTGATAATAATTGTAATGAGGACTCCTTTTGAGTTTGTATACTCTCTAGTAGACAATATTTGTATTCAAACTCATGGCCTATGTTTTGTCGTATTTTACACGACTGTTGTATAATTAAGTTGTATTTGAATTCTGTATCATGTATCTGGCGACTCAAGATGGGTGATGTATACCTAATTTGGGGGCGCCACAGGTTGGTATCAAAGCTTAGGATATGATCCACGGCTAAGATGTGAGAATAGAACTAGGAGGGATAGCGGGAATTCCTTCGCTAGTATGACCTACCTAAGTTTATTTGATATTTAATTGGTCATCGAGTATATGGATAATATATTATATGTCAATTAACCTTTGTTTTTGGCGGATTTGCAAATGGCATCAGAAAATATTGAGATAAGCAATGAAGCACATGAGACCGTTGAGACACCTTTAATCACTAACCAGGTTAATGTGATGTCAAACGAAGAAGAAATCAAAGATATCTACGTGGTGCGTGAAGAACTAATAGTTGCACCCGAGCTAGTTGCAGAGGTAGCAGCTGAGAGTGAGGAAGAAGAGGAACCTGATGTATACCTAATTTTGGGGGCGTCACAGTTATTTTCATAAAATATTTTTGTCGTTTTCTCAATCCGACAATAATTCCATTGCGGGGTCCACTAATGATTGTACCGTCGTACGGATATTCCCCGACAAAAAGAATATTCCCTGACCAATCGAATATTATATAACAACTTGCGTACTTTGCAAAATTTATAAATATTACCCACAACTATAACATTATACCAAATCCACACCATAATATTTAAAAAATTATTTCGAGAAAATTAAATATTTATTCATAAAATCTGGGGTCTCACAATCTCCCCTCCTTATGGAATTTCGCCCTCGAAATTTACGTGCGTACTTGGTATGTTGAACAGGTCACACCTCGACTTCATTTTAAATTCTAACTCTTGAGGTATAACCTTTGAGTGTCGAATATAATCCTTCTTATCCAAGATTTTAATATGTATCTCCTCATACGTTAAATCTTCTGCTATCTCATCCTGTTCTAATTTAATAATGTGGTTCGGGTCGTCCACATATTTACGTAACATCGATACGAAAAAAACGTTATGAACACACAACATACTTGGCGGTAAAACAAGTCTATAGGCCACAATTCCTACTCGATCGAGGATTTCAAATGGGCCAATTAAATCGAGGGTTGAGATTTCCTCTCTTCGTCGATTCTTGCTTCTAGAATAACGCCCTCTTAAACCTTCTTCTTCACATTTATCAGCTCCGGGTGTGTAGCTTGAGCGACTTTAACTTTATCGATTAAAGTCGATTATAATCGTATATTCATTATTTTCACGTGGGTTCGTATATTCGCACTTGTAACCACATACAATCTTCTACTCAACGCGTTAGCTACCATGTTCACTTTTCCTACGATGGTATTGAATGGTATGATCGTAATCTTCAACAGCTCAAGTCAACGTCTTTGGCGCATGTTACGTTTATTTTAGTTGAAGAAATATTGAGGGTTTAAGAAATGGATTTTGTACTGGGGTCAATACACAATTCAATTTTATGCTCTAGGGGTAGGCTAATAAGTCTTCAAGAATACGTCAGAAAATTTATTAACAATAGAAATATCATTCAAAACTGTGACCCTCATCCAAGACTTGGATAGTACGTCACATTGATACCTATCAACTTGCCATCGTCATTCATGACGTCGCCTACAGAAAGTCTGGCTTCGGTGTATTCCACATAAGGAAGTCAACAACGAAAGGACCGGGGCTCTTTACTTATGGCTTGATATGACAATGATTGACTTTAGTGGTTTGGTTACTTGAATTCGCATAACAGGTTGGTTAGGAATATGAAAGCTAACAACCTTACAAAAAGCATAATGAATAGTTAACCAATCGATTTCTAAAAATCGCATCAAAGGCAAGTATTTTCAAAGAGATAAGATTGACAGGTAACGTGAAAGTGTCGATTTGAATCAACAAGATTTATAAGTAGTGGAGGTAACGAAGGTTTCTACTAACGAAGTTTCAACCAATAAGTCAAAGTCTAACTTCTCCGGAGTTAAATTTAAACGTTGAGCGCAAGCAGGAGAGATAAAAGAGTAGGTAGAACCGGTATCAAATAAGGCATAGACTTCGCAAGAATTTATAATTTACTAACCCGTGATAACTTCGTTCGATTCCTCGTTACGAAAAATGCTCTCCCTTAAACTATCGAATTTGACTTATTCGGGACAGTCTTTGGTGTCGTCATTACCACTAAAATTGACTTTCGCTATAGGGCATATTCCACCCTCAATTGCTTCGTCGTACTCCTGCTCCATGATCTGAATCATTAGCCTTCGATCCATATCGAATTGGGGTTGACCGCAATGTATAGAGCAATTCAAAACTCGATGTTGGGTTCTCCCAATTGCTGTAAAAAAAAAAAAGAAATACATATCATCTATTTTAGCTTTCTTGGATCGGACTTCTCTTTCCACAATATCAACGCGTCGTGTGGCTTTTATCCATGCATCTTTCATTCTCACTCGTTCAGTTGTTTATTCTTTCAGCTGCTCCTTGACATTTGAATTCTCAGATTCCAGCTTTAATATCGTATACTTTGCCAAAGATCGCTCCTATTCAGCTATCGCACATCGGGTAATACAATTTTGAATTGTTAAATTCCTTTGCTCCACTACCGCCTTCCTTTCTTCAGCTTTCTCTTCTAACTCATGAATACGATTTTGCAATAATACATTTTGATCAAGAAGTTCTTCTAATACATCCTCTTCAGGTTCCTCTTCTTCCTCACTCTCAGTTGCTAACTTTGCGACTAGCTTGAGTGCAACTTTTAATTCTTCAATCACCACATGGATATCTCTAATCACATTAGCTTGGTTGGTAATTAGAGGTGTCTCCACGGTCTCATGTGCTCCATTGCTATTCTCAACATTCTCGGATGTCATTTTCAAATACTACCACAAAACAAGGGTTAATTAACATATCACATATTATCCCTATACTCTGACCGACCAATTAAATACCAAATAAACTTAGGTAGGTCATACTAGTGAAGGAATTTCCCGTCTCTCCCCTTCTAGTTCTTGTCTCACATCTCAGCCAGGGATCATATCCCTAAGCTCTGATACCAACTGTGACGCCCCCAAAATAGGTATACATCACCCATCTTGAGTCGTCAAATACATGGTACAAAATTCAAATATAATCTTAAATATACAACATGAGCTGTGAGTTTTAATACAAACATTGTCTTCTAGACAGTATTAAAACTCAAAATATGTTCTCAATACATTTATTAACACACCATTTCATAGAATAGTGAGGACTACTAATGCTATCCTCTGGACCATCACTTCGTTCCCCGACTAGTTCCTGCTACGTTCTCATTTCTTTAAGAGAACGGTGAAAGAAAGGGTGAGCTCAACTAGCCCATTAAGAAATATTATAACTCAGATAAAGCAGAATAATTTATCGTTAACCTTCAACAGTGTTAAACTGATACAATATAACAAACATCAAGTTTAACTGCAGCGGAACAAGCAATCCATTAGAAGAGTCAAGTAGAGAATAAAATCTACTATCTTCTGTGATTTAAAAGGTTTTTTTATCACTTTTATCGCTGAGACTCTGCTTAATAAATAATCCACATCATCAATTCATCCCTGCACTACAGGCCAAGGATAATCTTTAGTATCACAACCACGAATTATCCATGCACTACGGGCAAAAGATAATCATATTTTCATCAACGATCCTGATCATGCCATAAAATAATTCATCTTTGCACCCTTGGCCGAAGAGAATCCATAGCCATAATCATACCAAAAATTGTCCATCAATGCATTACGGGCCAATGAGGACTTTTTCCACATCATTTGTAACATTACGGTCATGATTATACCGAAAAATCCCTGGTCATAATCATACCAAGTCCATCTATGCACTACAGGCCACATATGACTTTCAACATATTATAAACATGAGGATGATGATAATTCAATAATAATTCAATAAAACAAGTTCAAGAATTAATTTATCCAGGAACTAATAACGTCCAAATTGTCAACATGATACTGCTTTGTGAAGTAAAATTCAAGAATGCTCAGAAGAATATTTCCATGAAAAGATATTGGATGAAGAACAAATATCAAGGATATTCCACTAATTTCATGGAGTATAGAAGTCAAAGCTTTAACCAACTAGGTATAAGAGAATATATGAAACTGCAAATGGATTTTCGTCCGCCATGCGGTAATCCACTTAGACAGATTATTTCCACAATTTAGTAAGGAATGAATACAAAGGATCATTCACCATGCATGTGATAATCCACATGTACAAAAGTTATTCCAATGTAATAATAAAGAATGGAATAACATGAGGATTCACCATACGCATGCGATAGATCGCATGCATGTGTTATTCCCAAATGTAATAATAAATAATGGAACCAGTCCAGCCAGTAAACGCACGTATATGATATTCGGCTACGAATAATAAATAATGGAACTAGGTCCGGGCGTGAAACGTTACGCATGTGATATTCAAACGTAATAATAAAGAACGGAATATTAGAAGAATTTCACCATGTATGCAGATTGCAGATAAACATGTTATTCCAACATAATGATAAATAATGGAATAACAGAAGAATTTCACCAAGTATAGGGTATCCCGCGTATACAGGTTATTCCAACAGAATAATAAAGAATGGAATAACATAAGTTCTCTTCATGAATAAGAAAGAAAGAATACTCCTTACGAGTACAACAAATAATATTCCTTACCGTAAAAGAAGAGTATTCCGACTTGTAAGGCGAGGATATACTCGAAGAAAACTTGTACTACGCTCAAAGCTTTCTTAAACTCTAAAGAAATACGCTCAAGATTGTAGAAGAAGAACTCTCTCTATAGTTTCTCTCTCTAGAGTTTCAGTGAATTCGTAAGAAATAATGAATGAATGAGCTTCTATTTATAGAAGAATGGACTGCATAGTAACTAATTCATGAACGGTTCAGATTGATTTACTTTTAATCGGACAGTCCATATTTAAAGAAAAATCTTTTAAATAAAATATAATATATTCTATTTATAGAATAACTTTATAAAAGTATTCTGCATTTTTATATAAAAAGATTTTACTATGCAAAACACTATGCATAATAGAATATAATATATTCTATTTATAGAATAACTTTATAAAAGTATTACATTTTTATATAAAAAGCTTTTCCGCTTTTATTACATTAATAATACCTATAAAACAAAACCGAAAGTGACTTATCACGTAAGCATCAATAATCAATACCGTGTGCTACTATGCAACCACGCCAGACATCGTACTTTTACTACCGAAAGTAGTTCGACAAAGATTAACGGTAAAACTTCCGCCGTTATTTTTATAAAATATTTTTGTCGTTTTTCAATCAAAACAATAATTCCATCATGGGTCCACCAATGATTGTACCGTCATACAGATATTCCCCGATAAAAAGAATATTCCCCGACCAATCGAATATTATATAACAACTTGCTTACTTTGCAAAATTTATAAATATAACCCACAACTATAACATTATAACAAATCCACACCATAATATTTAAAAAATTATTTCGAGAAAATTAAATATTTATTCATAAAATCAGGGGTCTCACAGCATACATGTTTTATATAGAATTCAAGAGAGAGAAAGTGCACATTTAGCTCAATTATTCACAACTTTCATCCTAGAACTCCTCTCTCTAAAACCCACGAATTTGTCTTGCTAGATCAGTCACAAAATCAGCCCCACCAACTCACATAACAAATCAGAAGCATAGAAATCAGAATTTGTTCATAAAGAGGTAAGAACCGTAGAAGAAATCTGATCTTGATCAAAGTGTTAGATGTTAGTTTTTTTGTGTTAAACATGTAATATGTAGTATATAATGATGATCTGGATTGCTCGATGTTAGATCCATAACATCTAGAGGCTTGGATTTGAAGTTTTTAAAAATCTGGAAAACTTTATTTTTGTGAGTGACAATTGAATGTCAGGTCTGGTAGATCTCTGGTTGTTAATGATTTTAGTGTTTTTAATGTTTGAACATATAGTGTGCTATGAGATCTTTGATCTGAAACTGAAATCTAGCCCAGATCATGAACAGGTTAAAAGTTATAGCTGGTCAAACCTAGTTGACCGAACATGACTTTCCAAATCTGGAAAACCCAGATCGTTCCCAGAAGGCTCTAACAGAACTTCATGGGCTCGGATCTGTCAGTGGTTTAACAATCTGTTATTTTTGTTGCATCTAAGTTATAGTATGTTATATGGACTTCATATGTATGCCTTTAAATCTCCTAATCATCAAACTGAGTGAAAATAGTGTCTGGTCAAAGCAGGTATAATGATCACGTTTTCTGTTTCTAGGTAACCCAGAAAACAGATGAACGTTGTCTCTGACAAACTTTGACCAGACTAGATCTTCTTATGGTGTTGTTATTTTATTGTTTTTATGTAATGGATATGTAGTATTACATGTTAGCTACAACCTGGAATCAATAGATCACATAGAGCAAACTCACAACGCGAGATATAAGGATCCAAATTAGAGCTATTGCTCGTTTCTTCATTCGGAAAACCCGTAAATGAAGAAATGACTCTTACGATTTTTTCGAGCCTCGAGATCATTTTGATTATTTATGTTTAGACTTGACCATGGATTGAAACATGTTCTCTGATAGTTTTTCTAAACAGCCCGACGAGCAGAAAACTTTTACCTTGAACAGATTTCTTCATAGAGGGCCATCCAAATCGTTGACCGGCCACGACTTTATCTTGTGGTAAACTAGAACGCCAAGAACGACTCTCATCGCCTTGTTCTTGAGCTTAGATCTTGTAGATGATGTATGTTATGACCACGTTTGTTGTTATATCTTGTAGTACTATATGAGTACTATAACTTCTGATCAACAGCTAGTCTAGAAACATTACAGATGGGGAATTAAGCTTGGTCAAAGTATACCACGCGATCACTATCTATGAATGTTCTTGAGTCTCAAGAACACCTAAGGCGACACTTACTGTCGCCAAAGGGCTTTAGCAACACACATATCAAAATTAATTAATTTACTTTCTAAAAATCATTTAAAAATAGTAAATAAATTCTGAAAACTACAAAAATAGTTTTAAAAATTATTTTAAGTCATAAAAATTAACTTTTAATAATTTGACATATTTTTCATAAATATTAATATTTATTTGGATATTATTTGTATTTAAATTATTTAATAAATGCATTAAATAAATTTATTAAAAATTATTTTATTGTATTAAAAATCATTTTAAATAATAATAAGGTATTAAATAATATTTTAAGTTATAAAACATAACTTTTAATATTTTAAGATAAGTTTCATTAATTATTAAATAATAATGATATTAGATTTATTTAGTAATTATATTAAATAAATTAATTAAAAATGATTTTAATATTATAAAAATCATTTTAAATGAAAATAAATAGTTTAAAAATATTTTAAGTTATAAAATATAACTTTTTATATTTAAAGGTAAATTTCATTAATAATTTAATATTAATGATATTAAGTTTATTTAATAATTATATTAAATTAATAGTTTAAAATAGTTTTATTGAATTAAAATCATTTAAAAGGAAATAAATGAATTAAAAATATTTTAAGTTATAACTAATGACTTTTAATATTCTCGATAAATAATAAATTAATATTCTAATATTAATGGTAATTATTTAAAATAATTTTCAATATTTTAAAATCATTTAAGGATAATATTAATACTTTAAAAATATTTTGAGTTATTATAAATAACTTTAATATTTTGGCAATAGTTTCATTAATAATTTAATATTAATTAAATATTAATGATAATAGAATTAGTTAATATTTAAATCATTTAATAATGATTTCAGTGTTTGAAAATTCATGATAAATTATAATAATTATTTAAAAATTATTATAAGGCTATGAAAAGTAATATGACTGATATTTAAAATATCTAAACGAATATTGAACTACGCGATAGAGTTTTTAGACTAGATAAAATACACGATAAAGCCGTCGGTACACTGAAATATTTTAGAAATTGATCTAGACTTATATAATTGGACACGATAAGTGTTTGTTTGTGAACCAATGACTGATAACATATGTAATAATGTGATTAAGTTATGTGCAGACTGCAAATAGCAGTACTATGTGATATGATATAAAATTCTAATCGAACGAATTATCTTATTACTGATAGGTCGTTGTATAAAAGATTAATCTAAGTTGCGTTATTGTAAGCAGCAGCTCATGCAAGTATCCTACTTTTGCATTTACTTTATGGAATGGACATGAGTAAGAGAGTTTCAGAATTATATTATAATTGTGCCAGATTATTAACTCTATTATTATTGATTATGTATCCAATCTTTGTATTCATACAAGTTCTTACATTATCCGATCATTGTATTAATGTATAATTCAGATATTTATTCCGTTCGTTAATTCGTATATAGGGTTAGACAAGTGTACCCACTTGGATAACCATTGTATTTAATCATATATTGATACATACTTATTGATTTCGAGTATGTATACGTTGACTCAAAAGCAGTCTAAGCTATTTGATTCGGCTTGACATAAAAATATTGTTGAGCAAGATAGAACTTTATTGTATCCAACCAGATTATTTTGGTTCGGATTCCCGACTAAGTATGAAAATCCCGAACCTGGGAAAACTTTTGTGAACCTAAGGTGGATAGAGTGAACGATAATATCGTTCTTGCATGTAGTATTGATCAATGCAGAGCATAACGGGCTGATCACCCCCCCGTGCACGTAAGTTATTACGGTTTACAGATGAATTTTTGTTTAACCTTTTCGAAAATAAAAAACAATGTTCATAGTATGTTGACTGATCTCCAATTATAGTCAATACGTAGTTTCAAAAATTTCTTATGGAAGTGATATGTTGTTATTATTGGTTCAGCATACTTCACAACTGTTGATTCGTTGTAGAAGTGTCTTTCAAAGAAAACATTTAATTCTTTGAGCTAATATATATTGTGGTTATTACTTGTTGGGCAATCAAATGTTCATTCTTACTTTAAATTTAAATGTTTTCAGCTAAGTATGATCAACCAGAAGGTTCAAGCAAGAACAAGGGAAAAAGAAAGTTGTTCGAATGAGATTTATAATATTCTGTGTAATAGTTATAGTTTATTAAGATAATGATACTTATTATCTATGATGTAATGAATGTTTAAAGGTCGCGTACCAAGGATTTAGACTTTGATATATGTAAATTAAGTTTGATATTTATATTATTGTTATTATTATTATTATTATTCCGCTCATAGAAATGGTATCGTGAAGCACCGAGTTCGGGTTTCAATTACCTGAATTTGGGGGCGTCACATCATAAAGCTGGAGCAAAACAATATGATCGTGTCGCAGTACGAGACTAAGTTTACCAAGTTGTCTCGGTTTGCATCCCATTTGGTCGATAATGAGGAGTGAATGACGCGAATGTTTCTAAGAGGTTTGAAACCCAATATAAGTCAATACCTCATTTCTCACAAACTTTGTTTATATTCAGATGTTGTGAACCCTCAGTTATTGGAGCGCGATAATGAGTCAGCACAACCAAAAGGCAACGACCAACAACCTGATAATAATCGTACCGGTGACAACGGTCATCGGAACAATGATAACCATCGTGGAGGAAATTATCATGCCATGAATGGTAACCATTTCGGTGGTAATCATGGCCAAGATAATAGAAGTGGAAATTTCAAGAAGAGAAGGTTCAATAATGATGGAAAGACAACAAAGACCAAAGACCACGTTTCAAAGGAAAAGAACGACCACCGGTCAGATGTTTCAAATGCGATGGGGAGGGACACATCCGTCCAAACCAGACGCAAAGAATCCAAAGCGTGTTTTAATTACGAAAGAGAAGTCACCTAGCTCGATTTTATCGTATGGTGAAGTCAAGTCCAGCTAGGATAGTGATGCCAAAGGATGTCCCAGACAAGCCAAAGCCGGTAGTTTAAGAGAGAGCATTTTTTTTACGAGGAACCTGAATAAAATTATCACTGGTAAGTTAATCATAAACTCTTGGGAAGTCTATACCGTGTTAGATACCGGTTCTACTCACTCTTTTATTTCACCTAGTTGTGTTCAATGTTTGAATTTAACTCTGGAGAAGTTAGATTTTGATTTATCTGTTGAAACTCAGTTGGGAGAAACCTTCATTACATCCACTATTTATAAATCTTGTTTAATTCAAATTGACACTTTCACGTTACCTAGCAATCTTATCTCTTTGAAAATACTTGCCTTTGATGCGATTTTAGGAATCGATTGGTTAACTACTCATCATGTTTTTCGTAAGTTTGTTAGCTTTCGTATTCCTAACCAACCTGTTATGCGAATTCAATCAACCAAACCACTAAAGTCAATCATTATCATATCAAGCCAAAAGTAAAGAGCCCCGGTCCTTTCGTTGTTGACTTCCTTGCGTGGAATGCACCGAAGCCAGACTTTCTGTAGGCAACGTCGTGAATTACGATGAAAAGTTGATAGGTATCAATGTGACGTACTATCCAAGTCTTGGATGAGGGTCACAGTTTTGAATGATATTTATATTGTTAATAAATTTCCCGACGTATTATTTAAGACTTCTTAGCCTACCCCTAGAGCGTGAAATCGAATTGTGTATTGACCCCAGTACAAAACCCATTTCTTAAACCCTCAAATATTTCTTCAACTAAAATGAACATAACATGCGCCAAAGACGTTGACTCGAGCTGTTGAAGATTACGATCGTACAATTCAACACCATCGTAGGAAAAGCGAATATGGTAGCTAACGCGTTGAGTAGAAGGTCATATGCGGTTACAAGTGTGAATATACGAACCCACGTGAAGATAAAGAATATACGAGTATAATCGACTTTAATCGATAAAGTTAAAGCCGCTCAAGCTATACACCCGGAGCTGATGAATGTGAAGAAGAAGGTTCAAGAGGGCGTTATTCTAGAAGAAAGAATTGATGAAGAGAGGAAATCTCAACCCTCGATTTAATTGGCCCGTTTGAAATCCTTGATGAAGTAGGAACTGTGGCTTATAGACTCGTTTTACCGCCAAGTATGTTGCGTGTATAGAAAAAAAAAATTACGTATCGAGGTTACGTAAATATGTGGACGACCCGAACCACATTATTAAATTAGAACTAAACGATATAGCAGAAGATTTAACGTATGAGGAGATACGTGTTAAAATCTTGAATAAGAATGATCGTATTCAACACTCAAATGTTATACCTCAAGAATTAGAATCTGAAATAAAGTCAAGGTATTCTCACCTCTTCGGCATACCAGGTACGTACGTAAATTTTGAGGGCGAAATTTCATGAGGAGGGGAGATTGTGAGACCCTAGATTTTATGAATAAAGATTTAATTTTCTCGAAATATTTTTTTGAATATTATGGTGTGGATTTGAGATAGTGTTTTATAGTTGTGGGTAGTATTTATAAATTTTGAAAAGTATGCAAGTTGTTGTATAATATTCGATTGGTCGGGGAATATTCTTTTTGTCGGAGAATATCCGTACGACGGTACAATCATTTGTGGACCCCATAACAGAATTATTGTCAGATTGAGAAAACGACAAAAATATTTTATGAAAATAACGTTGGAAGTTTTACTGTTAACTGTTGAAACACCCGGTGTTAAAAGTATAAAGAATGTCGGCGTGGTTGCATAAGTAGCACTACCAGATTAATTATTGATGCTTACGTGATAAGTCACTCAATTTTGTTGGTATTATTAATGTAATAATACGTAAAATCTTTTATATAAAAGCAGAATACTTTTATAAAGTTATTCTATAAATATAATATATTTTATTTTATTATGCATAGTGTTGCATAGTGTTTGCATAGTAAAATCTTTTTTATATAAACAAAATACTTTTATAAAGTTATTTGTTTTATTAGACAATAATTAGAATATATTATATTTTATTATGCATAGTGTTTGCATATAGTGCTCAAGATAAGTGTTTCAGATAGTAAAATCTTTTATAAAGTTATTCATTTTATTAGATTATAAATAGAATATATTATATTTTATTTAAAAGATTTTGCTTTAAATATGGACCGTCGATTAAAGTAAATCAATCGGACCGTTTCATGAGTTAGTTACTATGCAATCCATTTTTCTATAAATAGAAGCTCATTCCTTCATTATTTTCTTACTTAATTCTTTGAAATTCTAGAGAGATAAACTATAGAGAGAAAGAAGAAAGTATTCTGCTACTTCACTACTCATATATCCAATACTCTTCTTCTTAAGGTAAGGAGTATTATTTCTTTTATATTCATGAAGAGAACTTCTGTTAATCAATTCTTTATTATCTCGTTGAATAACTCAGATCACGCTGCTACCCTATACTTGGTGACATTCTTCTATTATTCCGTCTTTATTATTCGATGGAATATCCATGTCATGCGCTTTTACGCTTCGGATTCGATTAAAATTTTTATTATTCCGTTGGAATATCCTGTTTAGGCGCTTTTTGGGACCGGTTCCGTCTTTATTATTATTCGTTGAATATCTCGCATGCATGCGTTTTACGCCAGACCTGATTTCGTCCTTATTAGTATTCTGTTGGAATAACCTGTCTATGTGAAGTACCGCATGCATGGTGATTTTAGTTGCTATTCCATTCTTTATTATTCTGTTGGAACATCCTGTCCGTGGGAATTTTGCCTGACCTGGTTCCGTTATTTAGTATTCTCGCTGAATAACTCGTTTATGGGCACCGCATGCATGGTGATTTCTTTTGTTTTTCCATTCTTTATTATACTCAGTTGGTTAAAGTTTTGACTTCTATACTCCATGAAATTAGTGGAATATCCTTGATATTTGCGCTTCATCCAGTATCTTTTCATGAAAATATTCTTCCGAGCATTCTTGAATTTTACTCTACAAAGCAGTATCATGTTGACAATTTGGACATTATTAGTTCCTGGATAAATTAATTCTTGAACTTGTTTTATTGAATTCTTATATCATTGTCATCATCCTCATGTTTATATTTTTTTGAAAGTCGTCTGTAGCCTGTAGTGCATAGATGGACTTGGTATGATTATGACCAGGGATTAATCGGTGTAATCATGACCGTAATATTACAAATGATGTGGTAAAAGTCCTCATTGGCCCGTAGCACATTGATGGACAGTTGTTGACATGATCATGACCATTAATGAATACACAAATATTCTTGGCCCGTAGTGCATGGATAATTATGGTCGTGATACTAAAGAATATCCTCGGGCCAGAAAGTGCGATTGGTGATTCGATGATGTGGATTATTTATTGTCGAGTCCCAAATGATAAAAGAGATGAAAATCTTTTAAATCATAAAAGATAGTAGATTTTATTCTCTACTTGACTCTTTTAATGGATTGCTTGTTCACTGCAGCTTAAACTTGATGTTTGTTATATTGTATCGCTTTAACATCGTTTAAGGCTAATGATAATTTATTCGCATTATCTTAGTAATAATATTTCTTACTGAGCTAGTTGAGCTCACCCTTTCTTTCACTGTTCTCTTCAGGAAATGAGAATATAGCTGGAACGAGTCGGGGAACAGAGTGATGGTCCTAGATGGTGCATTAGTAGTCCTCACTATTCTGTGAAATAGTGTGATAATAATTGTAATGAGGACTCCTTTTGAGTTTGTATACTCTCTAGTAGACAATATTTGTATTCAAACTCACAGTTTATGTTTAATCGTATTGTACACGACAGTTGTATTATTAGGTTGTATTTGAATTCTGTACCATGTATCTGGCGACTCAAGATGGGTGATGTATACCTAATTTTGGGGGCGTCACAGTTGGTATCAAAGCTTAGGGATATGATCCCTGGCTAGGTTGTGAGAATAGAACTAGGAGGGGAGAGACGGGGAGTTCCTTCACTAGTATGACCTACCTAAGTTTATTTGATATTTAATTAGTCGGTCAGAGTATAGAGATAATATGTGATATGTTAATTAACCCTTGTTTTGTGGTAGTATTTGAAAATGGCATCTCAAAATTTTGAGATAAGAAATGGAGCACAGGAGACTGTTGATTCTCCACAGATCAATAATCAGGACAATGTGCAACAAGATGGTGATAATCCTCCTGTAAACAACAACACTGATCAATTGACGAGCGATGGTACGTTTAAGAGCTTTTTAGAATTCATGCAACATCAAGCGAAGGCGGCTCCTGTTCATAATGCAGGAGGAAACAATGGTAACCCACGGTTGGTCACAGCTAAGCAATTCAAGGAGGTGGGACCACCGGAGTTTTTGGGAAAGCCAGAACCACTTAAGGCGGAGACGTGGTTAAAGCAGATCACCAAGATATTTGATGTCTTGGGATGCTCCGAGGAGAAAAAGGTTCCTTTTACCACCTTTATGTTGCGTGAAGAGGCAGATCACTGGTGGGAATCTGTAAAACGTACCCAACCTGATGCCCTCAAGATGTCTTGGGAGAAGTTCCAAGAGTTGTTCAATGACAAGTACTTTCCTGAAAGCATTCGTCACATGAAGGAGGTGGAATTTATCAAGTTGGAGCAAAACAGCATGACCGTGTCGCAGTACGAAGCCAAGTTTACCGATTTGTCCCGATTTGCGTCCCATTTGGTTGATAATGAGGAGAGAATGACGCGGATGTTTCTAAGAGGTTTGAAACCTGAGATACGTCAATATCTTATCTCTCATAAACTGTGTTTGTATTCAGATGTTGTTAATAGGGCTCAGTTATTGGAGCGCGATAATGAGTCAACCAAACCAAAAGAGAGCGGTGGCAAAATGATAATAACGGGTGATAACAAATCATCAAAGTCGTGATAATAAGCATGGAGGAATCAACATGTCGAAATGGTAACCACTTTGTAGTAATCATGGCCAAAACAATAAGAATGGACATTTCAAGAAGAGAAGGTTCAACAATGACGTAAAGACGTCGGTATCAAAGACACGCTTCAAAGGAAGAAGAACGACCACCGGTCAGATATGTTTCAAATGCGACAGAGGGACACATCGGTCCAAATCAGACGCAAAGAATCCAAAACGTGTTTTAATTGCGGAAGAGAAGGTCACCTAGCTCGATTTTGTCGTATGGTGAAGTCAAGTCCAACTGGGATAGTGATGCCAAAGGATGTCCCAGACAATCTAAAGCCGGTAGTTTAAGAAATAGCGTTTTTTTTTTCGTGACAAGGAACCTTAAAAAAATTATCACGGGTATGTTAGTCATAAACTCTTTCGAAGTCTATACCGTGTTAGATACTGGTTCTACTCACTCTTTTATTTCACCTAGTTGTGTTCAATGTTTGAAGTTAACTCTAGAGAAGTTAGACTTTGATATGTTTGTTTAAACTCAGTTCGGAGAAACCTTCGTTACCTCCACTATTTATAAATCTTGTTCAAATCAACACTTTCACGTTACGTGTTGATCCTGTCTCTTTGAAAATACTTGCCTTTGATGCGATTTTAGGAATCGATTGGTTAACTACTCATCATGCTTTTCGTAAGGTTGTTAGCTTTCATATTCCTAACCAACCTGTTATTCGAATTCAAGAAACCAAACCACTAAAGTCAATCATTGTCATATCAAGCCATAAGTAAAGAGCCCCGATCATTTCGTTGTTGACTTTCTTGTGTGGAATGCACCGAAGCCAGACTTTCTGTTGGCGATGTCATGAATGACGATGGCAAGTTGATAGGTATCAATGTGACATACTATCCAAGTCTTGGATGAGGGTCACAGTTTGAAAGATATTTCTATTGTTAATAAATTTACTGACGTATTCTTTAAGACTTCTTAGCCTACCCCTAGAGCATGAAATTGAATTTTTGTATTGACCCCGGTACAAAACTCATTTCTTATAACCCTCAAATATTTCTTCAACTAAAATGAACGTAACATGCGCTAAAGACGTTGGCTCGAGTTGTTGAAGATTACGATCGTACCATGCAATACCATCGTAAAAAAATCGAACATGGTAGCTGTAATAATCCGATATTTTCTATAAAAATTAAATCATAAATTTTGCGTATAATTTTTTTTTTATTTTAAGGATGAAGATTTGTACAAGATAATGTGTGTATGTAATTATGTATTAAATAAAAATATATTTATTACACGAATGTTAACAAATTATTTTATTATTATAAATTATATTCTTATGATAATTAATTTTATGGTAGAAATGTTTTTATTAATTAATTTCCATGAAATTATAATTATATATTATTTAAATAATATATGAAAAGGTTATTAGAATTATTATAAATAATTATTTATTTTATTATATGAATTTATGCAAGATTAATTAAGTTAATTATTTTAACTTAATTAATAATGTTATATATGAAGAATAAATCAAATATAGAATCCAAACTCTAATTTTGGATTTTCATCAATTGATAAGAATAATAATATTATATTATATTTTGATTTTTCAGTGCTATAATTATGTACTGTATTTTGTGGACTGACAATGGTTGGTCAATTATGGGGTATTATGACCAAATGCTAATTTTACTGACAAACACTAATTTCGAAGTCAAATGAGACTTTAAAATCTGTTAAGTCAATATGTTATGTTATTCATGATAATTGTAATTATTAATAATCAAGAGAAAACCCTAATTGTAAATTAAAACCCTAATTTCTTAAACTAGAAACCTTAAATCAATAATTAACTTATTGATAAATGGAAACCCTAATTTGGAACTCGATTATTTGTTCGAGGATGTTATATAACTGTGTTATGCGATTTATGTGGTGTATTATAGAATTTAATATTAATTAGACAAACCCTACTTAATATCTAGAAATCCTAAATTTGAAAACCTAATTAATTGAGAGCCCTAATTACTTAATTTGGAAACCTAATTTCAAAATTTAGAAACCCTAATTAGTTATTATAAACCCTAATTACTAATGGTAAACCCTAATCATGAAATTAGAAAACCTTAATTAAATAATTAAAAATTTTAATTAATGATTAGAAACCCTAATTATTTTATGGGTAATGCTAATTGCTAATTATTTGCGCTAATTGCTAGATTAGTAAGCTTAATGAGAATTATTAAATCACAAACCTAATTATCAAGTCTATGTGATTAAGAAACTTAATTAATTAAGAAACCTTAATTTTGTATTTTAGAAACTAAAATTTATTATTTTATTTTATTTTTACAAACCCTAAATTGGAAATTCTAAAAATTATTGTTAAACCTTAAAATGGTCCAAACCTTAAACCCTAAACCCTAAGGGTTTGACAAGATTACAAGATTGCCCTTCAATTTCTAAGCGAAAAGACAATTTTACCCCTCTTGCATAATTGAGCTTACTTGCAAATCTTGCTATAATAAGAGCTGGTCAACAACTCTTACCAACCCCATGTGACTACAATGCCAGCATTCAGCCACAAATCTCAGCAAGATTCAATGCATCCAACATCTATATAAGATCACGGAGAGAGAAAATATCATTGGTTAGCTTATTTTGTACAAACATAAATCCTAGAGTCTCTCTCTCAAGACCTACGAAAAACAAAAGCATATCAGTCCTAAATCAAAGCCCCACGAATTCCTCTAACAAATCAGAAGCCCAAGTTCCAGAAATTAAAGCTTAAAGGTATAAACCCTAATCAAAATTTCGGACTTTGATCCTCTATTAAAAGTTATGTTTGAGTGTTAGCATATGTTGTATATAGTGTTATTAAGTGATCTGGGTTGATAGATGTTGGATCCATAACATCTATAAGCTCAGATCTAGTGTTTTTGCAAACCGAAATTTTTTTTAAATGGTGGTACGACAATGAATGTCGGACCTATAGATCTCAGTATGATATGTGTTTTTGATGTTTAAATGTTTAAACATGTAGTTTGTTATGTGATCGTTCATCTGGAATTGGATTCAAAGCCAGATCAATTGTATACTGAAAGTTATTGATGGTCAAAGGTCGTTGACCGACCACGACTTCACTGATTCTAGGTAACCCAGAATTTTTCCAGAAGTCTGACAACGTTTATAATGGGCTCTGATCTTGCTGTATGTTTATGTTTTAGCTATTTTGTTGTTTGATTCTTGTAGCCTGACATGAGTAATATATGTTAAAGTCTTTAGCTCACTCAGATCATGAGCAGGAACGAAATTATTTAAGGTCAAAGTAGGTTGACCGAACTGTCGGAAGAAGAAATCTGGGTAACCCGGATTTTTCATGAACCATTTTTTTGTCAGAACTTTGACCGATATAGATCTTACTGTTTTGATGTTTTTCAGTCGATCTGTTGATATATTATTATAGCCTGATATCTCCACTTCATTCTTGAAGCTTTAAATAACACTAAGTAAACCTGGAACGCATGGATCAAAGACTTGGAAAGTAACCTCTCGAACTGTTCTTCATTTTTGGGAAACCCAGAAATGAAGAACAGCTCTGACATGAAATTTGAATGCTTATAACTCACTGATTAGTTGTTGGATAGCCATGAACTTAGTTGTTAGTTGTTGTATTACATTAGTATTATAATATTAAAGCAAGAACACGGCCAGAAAACCTTAGCATCACGATTTAAATGTTGGTCAAACTAAGCCCCATGCTCACCGAAAAGAGGTTGGGTCAATGATGAACACCTCAAGAACACCTATAATGACAGATATTACGCCATTTATAGGCCCTTTAATGACAGCTTTTATTATTATTATTTTCCGAAATTATTTAAAAATAGATAAAAATGGTTTTTAATTATTAAAAATATATAATAAATTCTAAAAATTATTTTAAATTTACGAAAAAAAGTTTTAATTATTTAGAGTATATTTCATAAATATTTAATATTTTGGAATATAAATGGTATTTAATTTATTTAATTATAATATTAAATAAATGATTTAAAAATGATTTTAATTCATAAAAAATCATGAAAAATAATAATAAGGTATAAGAAAATAATTTAAGTTATTTTGATAACTTTTAATATTTTGTGATGAATTTCATTAATTAATTAATATTAATGATAATTAAAGTTAATTATGGAATATATATTAAATAAATTATGGAGAATAGAATTAATGATTTAAAATTACATAATAATTATATAAAGGTGATAAAAATAATTTAAGTTAAAAAATATAACTTTTAGTATTTTGTCATGAAAAATATTAATATTTTAATAATAAATGATATTAAGTTTATTTAATAATTATATTAAATAAATAGTTTAAAAATGGTTTTATTTATTTAAAAATCATTTAATAAGGATATTAATGAATTAAAAATATTTTAAGTTATAATTAATGACTTTTAATATTTTGATAGATAAAGTAGTAATATTTTAATATGAATGATAATTATGTAAAAATAATTTTAATTCTTTTCAAAATTATTTAAGGGTAATATTAATACTTTAAAAGTATTTTTAGTTATTATAAATAACTTTAACATTTTGGCAATGGTTTCATTAATAGTTTAATATTAATTAAATATTAATGATAATAGAATTATTCAATATTTAAATTATTTAATAATGATTCTGGTGTTTGTAAATTCATGATAAATTATGATAAATAATTAAAAATTATTATAAGTCATTTAAAAATAATATGACTGATATTTATAGATATTGAGTTACAGAATAGAGTCTTAGACTCGATAATTACCCGATAAAGCTGTCGGTACACCGACATGTTTCAGAAATTGATCTGGACTTAGATATTTTGACTGTATATGTGTTTATTTGTGATTCAATGGTTGTGGAATATATGTGACAATGTGATTAGGTTATGTGCTGACTGCAATAAGCAGTGCTATGTGTTATAATATGTTGTTCTAATCGAACGAATGATCTTATTACTGATAGGGGTTAAATAAGGATAGAACTAAGTACGAACTGTAAGCAGCGCATCAGGCAAGTATCTTACCTTTGCATTTTCTTTATACAATGGACATGAGTAAGAATGTTTCTAAACTATATTATTACTGTACAGATTATTAACCTTATATTATATATGCTCATTGAATATCAACATGTTAGTATATGATAATTCAGATATATATATTCTATTCGTTAATTTCTATAAATGGTAATACAAGTGTCCCCACTTGGATAATCATTGTATTTAATCACATGTTGATATACCTTTGTCAATTACCCGTATACATATATGTTGAATTATAGATTATTGTTGAACAAGATAAAACCTTTGATTTGGAACCCAGACAAGTATGAATATCCCTACACGGGAAAAATTTTATGCGCTCAAGGCAGACAGAGTGAACGATCCTATCGTTCTTGTAATGTAGTATTGATCAATACAGGGCCCATGGGAAGTACAACCTAACGCCCGTAAGTTATGACGGTTTACAGATGAATTTCTGTTTAACCTTTTCGAAAATGAAAACAATGTTCATAGCATGTCACCATAACCCTAGTTATAGTCAATATGTAGTTTCAAAAATTTGAAAGAGAGAGTTGTTATGTTATTATTATTGCTCGTAATACTTCACAACTATTGACTTGTTGTAGAAGAATAGTACAAATAAAATATTTAAATTTTTTCAAACTTATATATATATATAATTGCTATTACTTTCTTTGGGCACTCAAATGCTCATCTTTACTTAATTTAAATGTTTTTACTAGGCATGAACAACTCGAAGGTTCAAAAAGAACAAGTGAAAAGGAAAGCAAATGTAACAAGTTTATTAATGGTATCTTTTGTAATAGTTAGACAATATATGACAATGATATGTATTATATATCATGTAAAGAATTATAGTAAAGGTGCGTAATTGGGATTAGACTCGATAAATGTAAGATAAGTTTGATATTTATATTATTGTTATTATTATTAGTATTATTCCGCTCATAGAAATGGTATCGTGAAGAACCAAGTTCAGGTTTTAAGTACCCGAGTTTGGGGTCTTCACAGTAGCTAACGCGTTGAGTAGAAGATCGTATGCGGTTACAAGTGCGAATATACGAACCCACGTGAAGATAACGAATATACGAGTAGAATCGACTTTAATCGATAAAGTTAAAGCCGCTCAAGCTACACACCCGGAGCTGATGAATATGAAGAAGAAGGTTCAAGAGGGCGTTATTCTAGAAGCATGATTCGACGAAGAGAGAAAATCTCAACCCTTGATTTAATTGGCCCATTTGAAATCCTCGATAAAGTAGGAACTGTGGCTTATAGACTCGTTTTACCGCCTAGTATGTTGCGTGTTCATAACATTTTTTTTTCATATCGATGTTACGTAAATATGTGGATGACCTGAACCACATTATTAAATTAGAACTAAACGATATAGTAGAAGATTTAACGTATGAGGAGATACATGTTAAAATCTTGGATAAGAAGGATCGTATTCAACACTCAAAGGTTATACCTCAAGAGTTAGAATTTGAAGTGAACTCAAGGTATCCTCACTTGTTCGGTATACCAGGTATGTACATAAAATTTGAGGGCGAAATTCCATAAGGAGGGGAGATTGTGAGACCCCAAATTTTATGAATAAATATTTAATTTTCTCGAAATATTTTTTTAATATTATGGTGTGTGTTATAATTGTGGGTAGTATTTATAAATTTTGAAAAGTATGTAAGTTGTTGTATAATATTCGATCGGTCTGGGAATATTCTTTTTGTCGGAGAATACCCGTACGACGGTACAATCATTAGTGGACCCTATTAACGGAATTATTGTCGGATTGAGAAAACGACAAAAATATTTAATAAAAATAACTGCGTAAGTTTTACCGTTAATCTGCATTTGAAACAACGGTGTTAAAAGTACGAAGAATACTTATGGTTGCATAGTAGCAATACTGGTATTAATTATTGATGCTTTATGTGATAAGTCACTCGCTTTTGTTGGTATTATTAATGTAATAATACGTAAAATCTTTTTATATAAAAATGTAATACTTTTATAAAGTTATTCTATAAATATAATATATTATATTTTATTATGCATAGTGTTGCATAGTGTTTCAGATAGTGTTTTGCATAATAAAATCTTTTTTATATAAAACAAAATACTTTTATAAAGTTATTTGTTTTATTAGACAATAATTAGAATATATTATATTTTATTATGCATAGTGTTTGCATCGTGTTCTGCATAGTGTTTGCATAGTAAAATCTTTTATAAAGTTATTCGTTTTATTAGATTATAAATAGAATATATTATATTTTATTTAAAAGATTTTGCTTTAAATATGGACCGTCAGATTAAAGTAAATCAATCTGGACCGTTGATGAGTTAGTTACTATGCAATCCATTTTTCTATAAATAGAAGCTCATTCCTTCATTATTTTCTTACGAATTCACTGAAGTTCTAGAGAGATAAACTATAGAGAGAAAGAAGAAAGTATTCTGCTACTTCACTACTCATATATCCAGTACTCTTCTTCTTAAGGTATGGAGTATTATTTCTTTTGTATTCATGAAGAGAACTTCTGTTATTCCATTCTTTATTATTTTGTTGGAATAACCTGTATACGCAGGCTACCCTATACTTGGTGACATTCTTTTATTATTCCGTCATTATTCTATTGAAATATCATCGTATCAGGCGCTTTACGCTGGGAATTGATTAAAATCTTTATTATTCTCATTGGAATATCCTGCTCATGCATTTTACTTGGGACGGGTTAAAATCTTTATTATTATTACATTGGAATATCTTGTGCATGCGCTTTTACGACGGATCTAATTTCTGTCCTTTTAGTATTCTCGTTGAATAACTTTGTCTGTCATGCCAAGTATCGCATGCATGGTGATTTGTTGCTATTCCATTCTTTATTATTTTGTTGGAACATCCCGCCGGTAATTTCGCTTTGACACGGTTCCGTTATTTAGTATTCTCGTTGAATAACTCGTCTATGCGCGGCACCGCATGCATGGTGATTTCTTTTGTTATTCCATTCTTTATTATACTCGGTTGGTTAAAGTTTTGACTTCTATACTTCATGAAATTAGTGGAATATCCTTGATATTTGCGCTTCATCCAAAGATATCTTTTCATGGAAATATTCTTACGAGCATTCTTGAATTTTAGTCTACAAAGCGAAAGATCATGTTGACAATTTGGACATTATTAGTTCTCGGATAAATTAATTCTTGAACTTGTTTTATTGAATTCTTATATCATTGTCATCATCCTCATGTTTATATTTTTTTGAAAGTCATATGTATTCTGTAGTGCATAGATGGACTTGGTATGATTATGACCGTGGATTATTCTTGTAATCATGATAGTAATGTTAAAAATGATGTGGTAAAAGTCCTCATTGGCCCGTAGCGCATTGATGGACAGTTGTTGGCATGATCATGACTATTAATAAATACACAAATATTCTTGGCCCGTAGTGCATGGATAAATTTGGTCATGATACTAAAGAATATCCTTGGTCAGAGTCTTGAGGGGTGATTCGATGATGTGGATTATTTATTGTCGAGTCCCAATGATAAAAGTGATGAAAAACCTTTTAAATCATAAAAGATAGTAGATTTTATTCTCTACTTGACTCTTTTAATGGATTGCTTGTTCCACCGCAGCTTAAACTTGATGTTTGTTATATTGTATCAGTTTAACACTGTTTAAGGCTAATGATAATTTATTCTGCATTATCTTAGTCATAATATTTCTTACTGAGATAGTTGAGCTCACCTTTTCTTTCAATGTTCTCTTCAAGAAATGAGAATATAGCTGGAACGAGTCGGGGAACGGAGTGATGGTCCTAGATGGTGCATTAGTAGTCATCAATATTCTGTGAAATAGTGTGATAATAATTGTAATGAGGGCTCCTTTTGAGTTTGTATACTCTCTAGTAGACAATATTTGTATTCAAACTCACAGTTTATGTTTTGTCATATTGTACACGACAGTTGTATTATTAAGTTGTATTTGAATTTTGTACCATGTATCTGGTGACTCAAGATGGGTGATGTATACCTAATTTTGGGGGCGTCACAACATATCTCTCCCAACTGCCCCAATCCAAGGATGAACATAGAGTGTTTCAGGTGTGGATCAACGAAGCATAATGTAAAGGATTGTCCGAAAAAGAGAATGGATATAGGGAGTATTACCACATGGAATAGCAGCGGGACATTGGTGACAACGAAACCTACTTCAACAAACAAACCAACAAAACCAATCGGAAGAGTCTTCAACGTGACTATTCAGGATTCGGTAGCAGCTGGGAATGAAACTCCAGGTATTATTCGTATAACTTTTATATTTTGATATACATGATTTTTCCTATATATAATAAATCATTTTATAAAGAACTTTTGAAGGATGAATTTGAGTTCTATTAGAAATCAATTTTTTCCGTTTAATCAGTTAGGCAAGCTTTATGATGAATAGTTAAAGATCGGTTCAATCGAATCTTATCGAGATCTATTTGAAATGGCTGTGTATGCTATGTACCCTTGTATGTATAAGTTTTAAAAAGGTGATTCCGGGGACAGAATCTTTATAAGGGAGAGTGAATGTAATAACTCGATATTTTCTATATAATTAAATAAGAAATTTTGCATATAATTTTTTTTTTATTATTTTAAAGGTGGGAATATGTGCCAGTTAATGTGTATGTATATTTGTGATAAATGAAAATTTATGTAATTATAAATAAATTTTCTTAGAAATATTAATCATTATGAATTATATTTTTATAGTAATTAATTTTATAGTATAAATGTTTTTATTATTTATTTTCCATGAAAATATGATTTTTATTATTTAAATAATATAGGAAATGATTATTAGAATTATTATAATAACTATTTTATTATGTGAATTTATTTAGGTTAGTTAAGTTAATTATTTTTACTTAATTAGTAATGTTATATATGCAAGATAAATAAGATATAGAATCCAAACCCTAATTTTGGATTTTGATTAAGGAATGAGAATAATAATATGATATTAATTTTAGTCAGTGCTATAAATATGTATGTTATGTGTAAGGTAAATGTGTGGAACAGTTTTAAGGTAACATGACAAAATCCTAATTGGAAACTCAAAACTGGAGTTTAAGATCGGTCAGAAATTGTGTTATTTGAATTATGTTGCGTATGATAGAATTTAATATTAATTAGAGAAACCCTAATTAATATTTGAAAACCCTAATTATTAAATTAGTAACCCTAATTTGCTAAAATAAAATGCTAATTGCTATTGTAAGCCCTAATTACTAAATTATCAATTTTATTTATAATTTGTAAAGCGTAAACCTAATTTTCATGTTGCATGTAATTAGATAACTAAGAATGATTAAGGAACCCTAATTTGGAAAAATAAGAAACTAAATTTTTATTTTTAGCCTAAATTGAAAATTTAGCAAACTAAAGTTTTGAAATCCTTAGGGTTAAACCCTAAGGGTTTGTCAATATTACCAAATGACCATTAAAATTGCTAGCAAAATGACCACAATACCCTTTTTGTCATATTCTTAGAATTATTGCTAGCAAATCTTGCCATATCTTGGCAAGTCACCAACCCTAAGCATAGCCATGTGCCTACAAACTCTACAATTCAGTCAATTCATCATCTACATACATTGTGTACAAGGGATATATATGATTAGAGAGAGAGAATGTCCAAAAGCTAGCTCATTTATTTCCAAACACATAACCAAGACTCTCTCTCTCTCTCCTCACCCACGAAAATCATTAGTATTTCAATCCCACATCAAGCTCCTAGATCACCCATATAACAGATCAAGAAGCCAGATTTAAGATTTTGTTCATAGAAAGGTATAACCCTAAGCCAAAATTTTAATCATGTATGATGTGTTAGATCTGGTATTTTTATGTTGTAATATGTTGTATGAGGTGTTAATCAATTATCTGAGTTGCTAGATGTTAGATCCATAACATCTAGAGGCTCGAATTTGAAATTTTTCAAAATCTGGAAAAGTGAGAAATGAGGGTCTGAAAATGAATGTAAGGTCCCATAGATCCCAGCCAGTTATGTATTTTTATTGTTTAAAGATCTGAACTTGTAGTATGCTATGAGATCTCTGTTCTAGAACTTGAATCAAGGTTAGATCTGGCCCAGATCAAAATATATGAGTGGTCAAACCACGCTGACCTACCAAGACCACACTGATCTGGGTAACCCAGCTTGTTACCCAGAAACGCTTGACAAGAAATGTATGGGCTCTGATCTTTCAGGTTTTATGTATTTTGTATACATTGTTGCATCAATATTGTAGAATATTATATGGACTGTAAAGTCATGCCTTTATATCACCTAAACATCAAATAGGTTGATCTTAGTGGTTGGTCAAAGTAGGTAGGAGAACATGATTTCCGTTTTCTGGGTAACCCAGAAAACGTATAAATGTTATCTCTGACATGGTTTGACCGGATCCTATCTTCTTTATGTGTTGTTGTGTTATTGATGTTTTGTAATAGATCTGTTCCCTTGCATGTTGGCTACACACTAGATCCATTAGATCACTAAAACATTACACAGATTTCAAGTTATAGAAGCCCAAATATGGCAATACGAATTGTTCTTCATTTCTGGATAACCCACAAAATGAAGAACAACTCTGACAACCTTTTTAGTGGCTTAGATCTTTCTAATTGATGATGTTTTGACTTGTCAATTGTTCAAAAAATGTTCTATGTTAGTTATCTACACATCCTGACGTTTAGACCACCTTTAACATGAACAGATTGCACGATATAAGGCCACCAAGGTCGTTGACCATCCATGACTTTATTTTCTGGGCAGCCCAGAAACGTGATGAACATCTCTTACAGTTATTTTGCAAGTCCAGATCTCCTTAGTTTTGTGTTGTATGATCGTGTTTTGTTGTTGGATCTTGTAGGGTTACATTTTTACTACAACCTCTAATCTTTATCTTGCCCAGAAACGATATAATCAACGAATTAAGCTCGGTCAAAGTAGGTGACTTGTTAACTGCACATGAAGATGTGGGTTCCTCAAGAACACCTAAATTCTAAAAATAGTAAATAAATTCTAAAAATTCCAAAAATAGTTTTAAAAATTATTTTAAGTTATAAGAATTAATTTTTAATAATTTGACATATTTTTCATAAATATTAGTATTTATTTGACTATTATTGATATTTATTTTATTTCATAAATGCATTAAATAAATAAATTAAAAATGATTTTATTATATTAAAAATCATTTTAAATGATAATAAGGTATTTAATAATATTTTAAGTTATGAAACATAACTTTTAATATTTTAAGATAAATTTCATTAATTATTTAATATTAATGATATTAGAGTTATTTAGTAATTATATTAAATAAATTAATGAAAATCGATTTTAATATTATATAAATCATTTTAAATGAAAAAAAGATTTTAAAATATTTGAAGTTATAAAATATAACTTTCAATATTTAAAGGTAAATTTTATTAATAATTTAATATTAATGATATTTGATTTATTTAATAAATATTAAATAAATAGTTTAAAAATGGTTTTATTAATTTAAAAATCATTTAAAAGGAAATAAATGAATTAAAAATATTTTAATTTATAATAAATGACTTTTAATATTTTGATAAATAATAAATTAATATTCTAATATTAATAGTAATTATTTAAAATAATTTTAAATGTTTTAAAAATCATTTAAGAGTAATATTAATGTTTTAAAAATACTTTGAGTTATTATAAATAACTTTAATATTTTAGCAATGGTTTCATTAATAATTTAATATTAATTAAATATTAATGATAATAGAACTATTTAATATTTAAATCATTTAATAATGATTTCAGTGTTTGAAAAATCGTGATAAATTATAATAATTATTTAAAAATTATTATAAGGCTATGAAAAATAATATGACTGATATTTAAAATATCCAAACGAATATTGAACTACACGATAGAGTCTTAGACTCGATAATTACACGATAAAGCCGTCGGTACACCGAAATATTTTACAAATTGATTTGGACTTAGATAATTTGATTAGATACGTATTTGTTTATGATGTAATGACTGTTAAACATATGTGACAATGTGATTAGGTTATGTGTTGACTGCAATTAGCAGTACTATGTGTTATGATATGTATTTCTAATCGATAGAATGATCTTATTAATGATAGGTCTCGATATAAAAGATAAAACTAAGTTGCATAACTGTAAGCAGCAGACCAGGCAAGTATCCTACCTTTGCATTTACTTTATGCAATGAACATGAGTAAGAATATTTTAGAATTTTATTATTGTTGTGCCAGATATTTATTCTGTTCGTAAATTTCTAAATATGGTTATACAAGTGTCCTAACTTGGATAATCATTGTATTTAATCACATGTTGATACATACTTATTTATTTCCAATATGTATACGATGACTTAAAAGTCGTCTAAGCTATTTGATTCAGCGAGACATAAACTTAAAAATATTGTTGAACAAGATAGAACTTTATTGTATCCAACCAGATTATTTTGGTTGGGATTCCCGACTAAGTATGATCATCCCGAACATGGGAAAACTTTTGTGCACCTAAGGTGGATAAGATGAACGATAATATCGTTCTTGCATGTAGTATTGATCAATACAGGATACATTGGGATGATCACCCTCCCGCTCGTAAGTTATGACAGTTTGCGGATTAAATTCAGCTAGACCTTAGCGAAAATTGAAAACAAAGTTCATAGTTTGTCGACTGCTCTCCAATTATAGTCAATACATAGTTTCAAAATTTTGATATAGAGTTGATATGTTGTTATTAAATAAGCATTAAATGTTATTCCATATTTACATATGATTTGATTATATATATATGAATGAATATGCAAGTATGCTTGCATTAAGAAAAGTCAGAAAGTCCTTTGATAGATAATAGAAACATATGTACAAGGACTTAGAATGAATTGATCAAATATGTTAGTTGATCCTACATATAAAAAAACAACTTTATAAAGTCCTTAAAAAGAAATGATGTACAAGGACTATAAATATAGAAAGATCAAGCATGTTAGGTTGATCTTATGATGTAATAGATAGGCTTGTTCGATCGTCGAGCAGCATCGCACTGTAAATCGTAGTCCGCCAGAGAGTCAAGGAAAACTCGAGAGCTATCGAGGCAGTAATCGTAGTCGCAAGATAGTAGATCTTGGAGTTCGTAGACCGCCAGAGAGACGAGGAGAGGATCGTAGTGTGTCGAGGAGAACTTCCTCGTGAAGTCGTAGTCCGCCGAGGAAGTCATGTTCGTAATCGTAGAGACACCGCCACGAGCCGATCGAGTATCCGCCAAAGCCAAGTCAAGAATCGTAGACTACACTCAGAGTCGTAGAGTCTCATCGATCATATCAGAGGCGTAGATCGAGTCGAGCAAGATCGATGAAGACAAAGCACAACGACGTAAATCGTAGAGTGTCAAGATCTCGATCTCGAGTCGTAGTGTTCGCACAACCAAAGTCAATCGTAGAGTGCGTAACTAAGACCTCAACACAGATGTGCTCACAATGCCAAGGCGTAATCAGAGCAAATACGATTCTCAACGAATGAGCACTCCTGTAATATCCAAAGGAATGAAGCCTCGTTGGAACCGCAAAGATACATCCCACCTAAAGGAAACCAGAGAGCACTCAACGAATGGCATGCAAGCTAACATAAGATCTAAGCACCAACCCAATCAAGATCAAGATTGAGTTGTGAAGCCATTCGAGATGAAGTCTTCCACAAGGAGATCAAGAAGACTTCAAAGAATCGACTAAGGAAAGTCAAGAAGTGTAGTAGTCATCAAGTAGACAGAAGAAGACAACGATCTTGGAAGTAACCAGATCGTAGTGTTTGCCAAACAAAGAAAGAATCGATGGAGTGCACACAGAGATACCGGATAGCCTTCAAGAACAAGGCTAAAGTGATTAAGCATCGGGTCACCCATTGATGATAAGTGAACGGAGATCACAAGGAGAAAGCGAATCGGACACGCCCACAAATCAAGTGTCTTGTTATTCAAGAAGGGGCTAGAACAAAGAAGTCAAGCCATCAAGATCTCGAGAGCCATTGAGGCAAAATGTAAGTGTCAAGCATCGCACAAGAGAAGGAAGAGGTGTTCTACATCAAGATCCAATCAACACTCTTCAAGATCGTAGTGTTGTTGTCTCTACCAATCAACAAGACACTACGATCAGTCCATGAAGACATGCATCGTAATCGTAGAGTTTCGAATAGTTCAAGATCAAGCATTGGCAACGGTTCAATCAAGGGTAATATTCTGGACAAGAGCTTATTCGAGAGCATCGATGCAAAAGGACAACCTCTCGATCGAGAAATCAAGGAGGAAATAAAGTCTTCGACCGCCCAAGACATTAAAGTGACATCTCCGATGGGGGGGGGTGAAAAAAGAGATCGCAAAGGAAAAAAAAAGTATGACATGTCACATCGCAGATCTACCTCAAGAAACTCGAGATCCGTGAAGATATTTGAATAGCTTTCAACGGCTACTTTCCAAACCAAGGATTGGGAAGGAGTATAAATCAACAAGAGCTTCAAAGATCGAGGGTTGCTGAGTTTGCGAGTTTGAGAGACTGGTGGTGGACTGTTTCTAAACCATGTGAGATAGTGAGTCAAGGCTCACTCTACGATCCACCAAGAACACTTAGAGACAGACAAAGAAAGAAGTAGAAGTGAG
This sequence comes from Panax quinquefolius, assembly GCA_020205615.1. NCBI lineage: Eukaryota > Viridiplantae > Streptophyta > Magnoliopsida > Apiales > Araliaceae > Panax > Panax quinquefolius. Next base: position 49,822,349 of record CM035162.1, read on the forward strand.
AGTTCTACAATGTAGAAGTGAGAGTTCTACTACATGAAGAGTGTTCTGAATTGCCGAGAGAAAGAAGAGCGTCATGTCATCTTGATGTCCATCATGGGAAGACTCTAAGTACCATAGAGAAGAGCTCACAGTCATCTTAGCAAGTCCATCATGAGAAGGCATCAAGTATCAAGAAAGGAGATCACAAACGCCATCATGGTGGCAAGCATGAGAAAGTTTCTAAGTACCTAGCAGAAGAGCTTACAGTCATCTTAGAAACCCATCATGTGCAGCCATCACGTATCAAGAGGAATGATCTTCAAGGCAGTTCATCAAGGGATCATCAGAGGAGGTTGAGTAACTGAAGAAGCTGAGCATCATGCAACACTCAACTGCACTTCAAGGATGATCACGCCAAGCTGCTAAGTACAGAAGATGTTCAAAGCATAAAGACATCTTAGCAGCTCAGCACCAACTCCAACAAACAAACAAACAACTCAACAACAAGAAGCCAGGGCCTGAGGGGTCCTTGTCCGGAGGGACTAAATGAAGTTCCAAGCCTGCTGGGCTTGAAGAGTTCCTAGGGAACTAGAGAAGTTCCAAGGTCAGCCGGCCTCAAGAGTTCTTAGTGAACTAAAGTCCCAAGGTTGTTGGCCTCAAGGAATCTTAGTGATTGTGGTGCCGCCCTTCCTTAGTGGAAACTCGCTAGTTGAAAAAGTAAGAGTGGATTAGAGCTTGAGTCTCTCGAACCACTTAAAACCCCCTGTGTTTTTACTTTATGTCATTTACATTATGTACATTAAACCGCTATAATTGCTATGTATGTTTTAACTGGTTACCATTGAACTAACTCTACTTAACAATGTATGTATGATTATGAATATATCAATGAAGGGGATCTTTTACTTATTCCATTGTGTTTTTGAAAAGATTCTTATGTTTGTCATATGCTAAATTATTAGCAATACAAAATAAACCAGAAAAGTATTTGAAATTAAAAAGGATCTATTCAACCCCCCCCCTTCTAGATCTATCAGGCTCATCGGGAACTAACAATTGGTATCAAAGGTGTTCTCATGCTATATTCAAAAGCTAATCGCTTTGAGTCCGATCCTCAGCACAAACATTGTTCTAAACTTAGTTTAGTAGTAAGTCACTTGTTATATGCAGATGAGCTCACACGTTGGAAATATTGTGTACAGGTAAATGTGTATATACACTGAAGCTGCTCAGATTGGTCCATGTTCTCAAGTATTATATCAACAAGACCAATCCTTGCCTGCAGTCAATCTTGTAGTTCAAGACCAGACGAGATAGCTCAAGAGACATCAACAACAAAGAGTCAAGCATCCACCACCACCGAAAAGATGAAAAGGCCATACATGCTAAGAAATGCTTATCTAGAGAAGAAAGAAGATCTTCTCAAACATGTGTCTCGCCAACCAGCAGCTGGGTGCAAACTTTGTGAACTAAAGGATGTCAAAGAACTAAAGATCTTTGAGATTCTCCTAGCTCGCATCTTCAAGACCACGATCGATTGATTAAAAGGCCAACAAGAGCAGCAACAAGCTGTCAGGAGCAAATGTGAAGCTATGCACATCAATGCCTAAACTCAGTATATTAAAGATAAATGGTTGTTAAGAAACTGGCAGTAAAAAGGTACGATTCCTCACTATTATAAAAATGTACATTATGAATGCACCTCCTTATGAACTATAACAGTATTCTGTCAAGGAGTCGTAATCTACCTAAAAAGGTGAAGAGAGAAAGTACCTTGAGGGTGGAAACTTAAGTGTCTATAAACGTTCTCTCCATCCAAGTTTTAGGTTGAAAATGACATCTTGAAAGAAATTTGAAATGGGTCATAAGAGCATCACAGGATAAATTAATTCTATGTGAAGTAATCTTTGCTGGTGGGTTAGTATGTATGTATAAACCTATGTTCTAAGTGTTTGACAGCACACATAGTATGATCAGCTCTACAAGAGTATCTTGATGATTTGTAGAAACTGATCACCTCCATGAATCAACAAGATGTACCTAAATCGTAGAGCTGATTCTCACTCTGTGAACACTTAAACCTTGTGAACATAACCCTACAAATGATGAAACCATCAAAGAAAAAAGAGTGTGTTTTAAAATGAACAAATCTTACACACACACTCACCATAATGCATCTCAAAATGTATTATCTAAAACTAGTTGCATGCATGAATATGACTATTGGAGATAAATGTGATGATTATCCAAATATGAGGAACATGGGTTTAGAAAACTAACCTATCAGGACCCATTTAATTGTGGGTACCAAAAATAGAAATGTATCTAAACCCGCAGTGTATTGGTGGTCTCGACCACACTAAGGAATGTGAAGTAGAAGACTTCACCAAGAAGACTCAACCAAGCCAGAAGGCTAAGGACTGCTCGTAAATGATTTCGATAAAATTCCATATGTCCAAGCATGTCCTTGAAGACCCGCTAAGCTAACCAGAATGGAGCTCACATGGCTGCTAATCTATATATGGAAGCAGACCATTCAACCAAAGATGAAAAGGGTCTTATGTGCTCAAAAGCAAGCAAAGCATGCTATATGAGAAGAATCCTCAAGGAAGCTCACATCGAGGATCATCGAGCATCACCAAGAGGAACTCATTACGGAGCAAAACTTCACAAACACAAGATCATCAAAAAGAAGACTACTACGTCAGAAAAGTCCGCTAAATGATCGTAGAGTGATCACCCCTAAAAAATATCAATGCCTACGATACAAGGAGATCTAAGGGAGAATGGTGATTCCAGTCAGAGGGAGGTATGCAAGGCTGCCTTCAAATGAACCTAAAGAAAAGGGAATCACGTCTAACTGAGAAGACAACATCAACCATGGAGGAGCAGTGATCTGTTAAGAAACAACAACACCGAGATATACTGTGAAAATATGTCCGACCATGAGTCCCAAAACTTTGTGGTGATGAAACCAAATGAAGATCCATAGTCAAAGAGGAACGCCTCAAAATGTACTATCGATAACCTATCACCACCCAACAAAAAATCGTGGAGTGCTCACGATCAAACATCCGATCGTAGTGTAAGAGCAGGAGGACACCACGATTATAGCAAATGAAATTGTCCAAAGTTGGTAAAGGACCTCCCCACCAGAAAAGGTCGAATGAGATATCATTGCAAATCACTTCTAAAGTATTTCATCCCGAAAGCGCCTCGTGGACAAACCTAACCTTAGCTCACTCTAAGAGGTTGGCCCTTCCCGAGCTACCTCGACCCGTAAGGAATGCTAAGTAAAGTTCATCTCAAGGACCAAGTCACCAACGATCATAGAGTCAAAGTTCAAGAGAACTCCACGATCGTAGTGAAAACCTCAACGATCGTAGAAGCAAGACTCGACGATCGCAATTCCCTACCAGAGGATAATCCAGCTCACAAGGAGCTGGAAAACTAAACAATTGCTCAACCATTCAGATGAAGAGAGAGATTCAAAATAGGTTGAAAGATATTGTGCAAACGCACATCAAGTCTAAAGTGCCCAAACCGGCTTGGGGTATATCAAAGAATAAAGCTATGCATTTCAAAATGAGGACTAATGTCAAAACCATCCACTACAACATCTCTCAAAAGTTGATCGTTGAGTCAACAAAGGAAAACGTAGAGTCCATAGTCGCTTTACCATGCTACTCTCTACTTAACCAAAGAGGTCAACGGTCAATCCACGCCAATTAAACGTCTACTCTTCTAAAAAGAAATATCTAACTAAAAAAGTTATGGGGAGTTACAAACTCATTATCGGGACATCGCAACCAATGGTTGGTTGACACATCACCGATTATGCAGAGTTAGAAGGAACCGCCATTAAGACAAATTCAAAATCAGCAACCATTATCAAAAACATCGAACCTTTCTCCTCCCATTTTCAAACCCTAGAATCCTCTCAAAAGCCAAAATCAATTAACTCTCCGAGCCCTACCCAAATCACAATCACCATCTCTCATAACTCCTCTCAATCAAATACCCATATACTTTGAACTCTTCAAATGGAAGAATGACGAGTTATAACAGAATTCAACTCGGCTAACAAAAAAGTTCAAAGAATCGTAAACGAAGTTCAAGGACATACTTGAGCTCAGAAGAAAGGTCGGATTCTCGAATGTGCTTAGAGGCAAGCACCTAGTATATGTCGAGCTAGTCAAAGAGTTCTACTCAAATGCTTCGATAAATTCTGGGCTTCTAAACCACCAAGGTGAAAGGATCAAGTCTCAAGATAAAATCTTTAGACATCAATCAATGCCTAGGGTTTCCCAACCAAGGTCCGATAAACCTGGATGAAGTAGACATCAAGAAGGCAAGGAGCTAATGGGTACCAAAGAAACCCTAATCTAAAGGATATGAAGAAAAAGGAGTTTCAGAGGAATTCGAAGTTTCTTTGTCAAATAGTTAGGAAAATGCATACTATGCAAGGACACTACACACGACACGGTGATTGATCAACAGTTAAAGGTCATGTCTGCTATAGTTTTGAAGAAACAAATTAACTTTGGAGTTATCCTGTTTGATCAAATATCCAAATGGGTAGAAAAGGTCTGAGATGAAGAAGTCTACGTGAAAAACCACTTACAAAAGTGTTTCATGGAAGACTACTGAGCATTGTGCTAAAGAAGAAATTAGGAAACAAAATCAAGGATGATGAGGGAGAACCTCTTAATGTTCACAAAGTAATGTCTCCATAACTATTTTTGAATTGGAAAAAAACCCCCAAGGAAAACAAGAAGATCGACAAAATGGGAGCAAAGCAGAAAGGCCTCTCGCAAAGAAGAAGAAGGAAGAAGAGGTAGAAAGCTCGAGTCCGATGACTCAGATCAAAAAAGAACCACACACCAGCCAGAAAGAAATCCAGAGGTGTGAAGAAAACCAAGGCCCCATCAAGAAGTCTCTCCACCAAAGACAAGGATGAAGAAGAAAAAAGTCCTAATCGCCGAAACCAAAGAGAAGAAGCAACAGAGTTGCTTCAAGAGCCATCCAAAGAAAGAAAGCTAAGGTGGAAAATAAACCAAATTTCAGCTTCCCAAGAAAGTCCATCTAACAAAGTAGAGGACGAGAGAGTCGAAGAAGAGAAGGAAACCGATAATCTCAAGATCCGAGTCCCTCAGACAAAATCCAAAGAATGAAGGTGAAGTCGAGTAATGGAAGAAAATGCAAAGATTCGGCCGATGAAGAAGAATGCTCAAGCCCCATGGGCTAACCCTCGAGCATTCACTCTAACGATGAAGAAAGGATACAAGATGACCCAACTCCATCCCCAATGCAAATGCTCCAACAAGTCCAGATGATGGGTCAAATGATGTTGTTTCTTAAAGAAGAAGAACATGCCCTTCCAATCTCGAAAGCCCCACGACGGGCCAAGAGGTGATGAGTCCAAAGAAGAAGGGGTCCGCCCTATCGCTGTTGAACCTCAAGGAAGTTCGTCTGATGATCCAAAGGCTTCAGAGTCTGAAGAGGAAGAATATTCTGACACTCCTATAGCTGAACTTCCAACAAGAAGGACGAGCTACAGACTACAAGCCAAATTTTCCTCTAAAAAGAGAAGTGATCACTCCAATGATGTCATTGAACTAAGTGATGATGAGTCTATATCAAAGGATGACAGTGCTGAAGATGGCACCAGTGGTGAAGAAGATGCATTAGAGGAAGATCTTGTCAAGAAAGTTCTAAAATGAAATGCAAGCAAGAAGGATTCATCATTGAAATGATGAAAATGGTTCAGCTCCAAAAGAGAAGAGATGGAGAATGATTCAAATTTCGCAAATCGTGAATCGAGGAACAAGAAGACTATCCAGTCTCTCTCTCCAAAGAAAATTCACCAGAGAATAGTGGTAGAAGTCTCAAATGAACCACCGTAGGCACCACCACCGTAAAGATGGGTAAATCATGGAAATGAACAACTCAAGGTAGTAAGGATGACTACATTTGAGGTGTTTAAAAATCGGAACAACATGGAGCTAGACCGCACACCACCATCCTCTATAATCCTGATGATGATTGCTGATGAGATGGTTTTTCCAATGGATGCCTTGGCTAAAGGCACATCTCGAAAGAGATGGAAGTTACTTCACCGGTGCTACTCTCATTTTCCAAGCATGGAGTCGGTGGCACAAAACTTCCCAAGAGTGAAGAGTTTTGCTACAATGATGATCACAAACCAAATTTCACTACAAGGTCTACAGACATGCCGGCAATCACTATATCCCCTACGATCGTAGAGTGGACTCTCAAGGAAGAAGGATCATGACCAAGGAGATGATCGTAGAGTCTGTTCACTCTACTACTGATGGTGTTCAAGTTCAATACCGTAAGCCTCCATCATCGCCAAAACACTACTAATCGACATTCCTTCATCCTCAACTAGTGATTGGAACTCAACGATTCTTCAGATTCTCAACACCTTCGAAAATCTGTCCAAGGATGCAAATCGTAGAGTCCAATCTGATGCTCAACAAGAGACTGCCCAACCAGATGATCAAATATCATGGAGGAGGAACTATGAAGAATTTCGATGAACCGATTGAGAAGATATCTCTATTCAATGAAGAGTCAAAGAAGTCGATAACAACAAGTAGAAGATAATTCATTCAAGAGAGACTTCAAGCTACTATGGTCGATGTATCTCAAACTCAAAGAGAGAGATAACATCTATCTCAAGGCCATGAATGATCAAGCGAAGATGCTACTACAAGCAAGAAGGCCAATGAAGAGCAGATCCAAGTCCTCTCGACAAGATTGACAACATGAATCGTCTTTTCGGTGCAACTTGAGCTAGGCCAACAAGAACTCAAGTTTGAAGTTGCTAACTCCTCCCACGTGATGGAGCAAATTTTATGTCCAACATGGAGCAATTTCTCCCAAATGATTAATTAATGACAAAAAGGGGAGAAAAGAGGCATAAAAAAAGAGAAGAGCAAGAGGCATTCAAGGAAGAGCAAGAAGATCAAAAAGAGAAGAAGTCAAAGAAGAAGAAAGAAGAAGAAGAGGCAGATGAGTCATCATCCGAGGGGAGCCAAAGAATGATGACTTTATATAGCCAAAGCCGAGGGGGGAGCAAGAAGAGAAGAGAAGCATACATCCGAGGGGAGAAGAGCAAAAGAAGCAGAAAGTCATCATCCCAAGGGGAGCAGGAGCAAAAGAAATCAAACAGATGAATAGTGATCAACAGACATCCCGGAAGCATACATGGAGCCAAAAGAGGTACATCTCTAACTAGTTAGGAATGTTCTGGATCCAGGATGTAAAATGTTAATGTATTAAATTCCACATCATTATAAATGACATTCATGATTATCTATTTTAGAAATACAATACTTGCTTCATCAGTATATAAGATTCATTCATAACACGTATATGCACTTATTGTTTTTTTGTCATAATCAAATAGGGGAGATTGTCAGAATAAGCATGTGAATGTTATTCCTATTTTATATGATTTGATTTGATTATATATATATATGAATGAATATGCAAGTATGCTTGCATTAAGAAAAGTCAGTAAAGTCCTTTTGATAGATAATAGAAAAACATATGTACAAGGACTTAGAATGAATTGATCAAATATGTTAGTTGATCCTACATAAGCAAAACAAACTTTGTAAAGTCCTTAAAGAAATGATGTACAAGGACTATAAATATAGAAAGATCAAGCATGTTAGGTTGATCTTATGATGTAATAGATAGTTTTGTCTCGATCGTCGAAAGAGCATCGCACTGTAAAAATAGTAGTCCGCCAGAGAGTCAAGAAAAAACTCGAGAGCTATCAAGGAAAAATCGTAGTCCGCAAGATAGTAGATCTGGAGTTCGTAGATCGCCGGGAGAGACGAGGAAGGATCATAGTGTGTCGAGGAGAACTTCCTCAGCCGTAGTAGTACCGAGGAAGTCATGTTCGTAATCGAAGTCATGTTCGTAATCGAGACACAACCAAGCCAAGAACGAGCCGACTTCGTGAGTATCTGCCAAAGCTAAGTCAAGAATCGTAGACTACACTCAAAGTCGTAGAGTCTCATCGATCATACCAGAGGCAAGAGATCGTAGTCGAGCAAGATCAGATAAAGAAAACAAGCACAATGATAAAAATCGTAGAGTGTCAAGATCTGATCTCGGAGTCGTAGTGCCTGCACAACCAAAAGTCAATCAGAGAGTGCGTAACTAAGACCTCAACAGATGTGCTCACAATGCCAAGGTAGTAATCGAGAGCAAATACGATTCTCAACAAATGAGCACTCCTGAATATCCAAAGGAATGAAGCCTCTAGTAGGAACTGCAAAGATACATCCCACCAAAAGGAAACCAGAGTGCACTCAACGAATGGAATGCAAGCTAACAAAAGATCTAAGCACCAACCCAATCAACATCAAGATTGAAGTTGTGAAGCCATTCGAGATGAAGTCTTCCACAAGGAGATCGTAAGAAGACTTCAAGAATCGACTAAGGAAAGTCAAGCAAGTGCAGAGAGTGTCAAGTAGACAGAAGAAGACAACGATCTTGGAAGTAACCAGATCGTAGTGTTTGCCAAACAAAGAAAGAACCGATGGAGTGCATACAGAGATACCGGACGACTTCAAGAACAAGGCTAAAGTGATTAAGCATCGGGTCACCCATTGATGATAAGTGAATGGGAGATCACAAGGAGAAAGCGAAGTGGACACGCCCACAAATCAAGTGTCTTGTTATTCAAGAAAGGGCCGTAGAACAAAGAAGTCAAGCCATCAACTATCTCGAGAGTCGTTGAGGCAAATGGAAGTGTTGAAGCACTACACAAGAAAAGGAAGAGGTGTTCTACATTGAAGATCCAGTCAACACTCTTCAAGATCATAGTGTTGTCTCTACCAGTCAACAAGACACTAAGATCAGGTCCATGAAGACATGCATCAGAATCGTAGAGTTTGAATAGCTTAAGACTGAAGCATTGGCAACGGTTCAATTTGAAGGGTTATATTCGGACAAGGGCTTATTGAGAGCATCGATGCAAAAACGACAACCTCTGATCGAGAAATCAGAAGGAGGAAATAAATTCTTTGACCTGCCCAAGACATTAAAGTAACATGTCTGATGGGGTAGGTGAAAAAAGAGATCGCAAAGTTAGAAAAAGTATGACATGTCACATCGCAATCTACCTCAACCAACTCGAGATCTGTGTGGAAGATATTTGAAAAGCTTTCAACGGCTACTTTCCAACGCAAGGATTGGGAAGGAGTATAAATCAACAAGAGCTTCAAAGATCGAGGGTTGCTGGAGTTGCTGAGTTTGGAGAACTGGTGGACTGTTCTAAACCATGTGAGATAGTGAGTCAGAAGGCTCACTCTACGATCCACCAAGAACACTTAGAGACAGACAAAGAAAGAAGTAGAAGTGAGAGTTCTACAATGTAGAAATGAGAGTTCTACTACATAAAGAGTGTTCTGAACTGCCGAGAGAAAGAAGAGCGTCATGTCATCTTGATGTCCATCATGGGAAGACTCTAAGTACCATAGAGAAGAGCTCACAGTCATCTTAGCAAGTCCATCATGAGAAGGCATCAAGTATCAAGAAAGGAGATCACAAACGTCATCATGGTGGCAAGCATGAGAAAATTTCTAAGTACCTAACAGAAGAGCTTACAGTCATCTTGGAAACCTATCATATGCAACCATCACGTATCAAGAGGAATGATCTTCAAGGCAGTTCATCAAGGGATCATTAGAGGAGGTTGAGTAACTGAAGAAGTTCAGCATCATGCCACACTCAACTGCACTTCAAGGATGATCACGCCAAGCTGCTAAGTACAGAAGATGTTCAAAGCATAAAGACATCTTAGTAGCTCAGCACCAACTCCAACAAACAAATAAAGAACTCAACAACAAGAAGCCAGGGCCTGAGGGGTCATTGTCCGGAGGAACTAAATGAAGTTCCAAGCCTGCTGGGCTTGAAGAGTTCCTAGGGAACTAGAGAAGTTCCAAGGTCAGCCGCCTCAAGAGTTCTTAGTGAACTCAAGTCCCAAGGTCGCTGGCCTTCAAGGAATCTTAGTGATTGTGGTGTTGCCCTTCCTTAGTGGAAACTCTGCTAGTTGAAAAAGTAGAAGAGTGGATTAGGAGCTTGAGTCTCTCGAACCACTTAAAACCCCTTGTGTCTTTTTACTTTAAGTCATTTACATTATGTACATTAACCGCTATAATCTGCTATGTATGTTTTAACCGCTACCATCGAACTAACTCTACTTAACAATGTATGTATGATTATGAATATATCAATGAAGGGGATCTTTTACTTATTCATTGTGCTTGAAAAGATTCTTATGTTTGTTATATGCTAAATAATTAGAAATACAAAATAAACCGTAAAAGTATTTGAAATTAAAAAGGATCTATTCAACCCCAAAGGCGACTTTTGTCACCTATACGATGAAAGGGGAGGTGAATTTTTGGTGGGAAGCAAATCAAGCTAGAGCCGTAGAAGGAAATAGTGGTTGTAGGATTGGAAAAAGGAAAGGAGAAAATTTCGGGAATACTAGAAATAGGCCAGGAGGTGGAAAGAAACAGGTTGCGCAGTGTGGGAATTGCGGAAAGAATCACTCGGGAGAATGTCTTAAGGGTAAGTTTGTGTGTTACAATTGCGGGCAGGAGTGACATATCTCTCCCAACTGTCCCAATCCAAAGATGAACATATAATGTTTCAGGTGTGGATCAACGAAGCATAAGGTGAAGGACTGTCCGAAAAAGAGAATGGATGCAGGGAGTATTACCACATGGAAAAGCAGCGGGACATTGGTGACAACGGAACCTACTTCAACAAACAAACTAACAGAACCAATTGCAAAAGTCTTCAACGTGACTGTTCAGGATTCGGTGGCAGCTGGGAATGCAACTCCAGGTATTATTCGTATAACTTTTATATTTTGATATACATGATTTTCCTATATATAATAAATCATTTTATAAAAACTTTTGAAGGATGAATTTGAATTCTATTAGAAATCATTTTTTTCCGTTTAATCAGATAGACAAGCTTTATGATGAATAGTTAAAGATCGGTTCGATCGAATCTGATCGAGATCTATTTGAAATGACTGTGTATGCTATGTACCCTTGTATGTATAAGTTTTAAAAAGGTGATTCTGGGGACTGAATCTCTAACAACCCGATATTTTCTATATAAATAAATTAGAAATTTTGCATATAAATTTTTTATTTTATTTTAAAGATGAGGATTTGTACAAGATAATATGTATATGTATTTATGTGGTAAATAAAAATAAATTTATTACATGAATGTTTACAAATAATTTTATTTTAGAATTATTGCACATTATAAACTATATTCTTATAATAATTAATTTTATAGTACAAATGTTTTTATTTATTATTTTCCATAAAAACATGATTATTATATTATTTAAATAATATATGAAATGATTATAGAATTATTATAATAATTATTTAATTTTATTGTATAAATTTATTTCAGATTAATTAAGTTATTTATTTTAACTTAATTATTAATGTTATATATGAAAGATAAATCGGATATGGAATCCAAACCCTAATATTGGATTTTGATCAAGGAATAAGAATAATAATATAATAATATTATATTTTGATTTTTCAGTACTATAAATATGTACAGTATGTACGTAATGATAACGGTTGGTCAATTATGATGTATTATGACCAAACCCTAGCATTAATTTGTGTAACCCTATTTTTAAATTCAAATGGGAAATTCGAGACTGTGTTGTAACTGTGTTATGTGTATTATATAATGAAATAATTAATTAGGTAAACCCTAATTAAAATCTAGAAACCCTAGTTAATATTTAGAAATTTTAATTTCTAGAAAACCTAATTTGAAACTCAAACTGGAGTGTATGATTGGTAAGAAATTGTGATTAATGTTAATGCAGATATCAATTATTATTATTTGGAAACCCTAATTGTTAGAAAAATTAATAGCTAATTAGAAACCCTAATTGCTAACCCTAATTTGATAAGTGTAAACCCTAATTGCTAACCCTAATTGCTAATTGAGTAATCCTAATTGCTAAATTGGAAAGATAAATACTATTTAGTAAAACTTAACCCTAATTAGGGAGAATCTTAATTATTCAAAACCCTAATTAATATTTAGAAATATTAAATTTCTAGAAAATTCTAATATTTATATTATAAAGCCTAATTTATAAATTGAAAACCCTAATCGCTAAATTGGGAAGTGTAATGCTAATTAGTGTCTCTTAAAACCTAATTAGCAAAGTGTTAAGTAATTAAAAACTTAATTAATTAAGAAACCCTAATTTCAATTTTTAGAAACTAAAATATATATTTTTTTGTACAAACCCTAGTTGGAAAGTCCTACAATTTGTGCTAAACCTTAAGGTTAAACCCTACGGGTTAAACCCTAAGGGTTTGACAAATTACTAGTTTGCCCTTAATTTTATAAGCCAAATGATGAAAATGCCCCTCTTGCATAATTGTAGCTAGCTTGAATTATTGGTCAACACTTTAGTTGGTCACCAACTTTTGACTTTCTTTTTGACTTAAAAACAAAGCCATCAGCCATTCATTGCAATCTACATACATTTTATGATCATATATATAGATCTAAGAGATAGAAAAGTTCATTTTCAAGCTTATTTTTGCACAAGCTCTCAACCAATTCTCTCTCTCTGCTTACCCACGAAATTGGCAAGTATATCAGTCCCTTAATACAGCCCCACAATCACCAATAACAAATCACAAGATCAGGATCAAGGTTCAAGGTGTAAAGAGGTAGAACCCTAATTTGAAAAATCTGACCTTCGATCCACCGTTAGATGTTATGATTATGTGTTTTAATATGTTGTTTATGGTGTATTATGATGATCTAGGTTGCTAGATGTTAGATCCATAACATCTAGAGGCTCGGATTTAAGATTCTACAAAATCTGGAAAAATAAAATTTTGTTGTCTGACAATGAATGTCAGACGACCTTATAGATGTCAGTCTGTTTTGTATTTTTGTTGTTTGAAGCTTTATTTTTGTAGTATTGTATTAGCCCTTTGATCTGTATCAAGAATCAAGCTCATATCATAAACAGATTTGAAGATAATCGAAGTCAAAAGCCGTTGATCGGCCAAGACTGGGCGTTTCTGGGTAACCTAGAAACTGCCCATAAACCATTCGACGCTGCTTTTAGGGCTTCGATCTTGCAACGCAAGTTATGATTTTGGCTATGTTTTTTTGTGATGTTGTAGAATAGTATACGTACTACACAATAATGCCTTTATATCATCTAGTTCATGTAAAGAGTCAAAGTTGTGACGAGTCAAAGTATCGTTGACCGTCTGTTTGTTGAATTCTGGAAAATCAAGATTCATGAAAACAAGGTCTCTGACATGGTTTGACCATGCCAGATCGTATTCATGTGTTATTATTAGAGTAATATGATGTTATATACTTGTACCCTAGCATGCATGCTACATAATTAAACCTTTAAACCACTTTAATCAAGCCAGGACGACAAAGATATTAAGCTTCGAAGTAGACACCTAGCGTTGTTCTTCATTTCTGGGTAACCCGAAAAATGAAGAACAGTTCTGACAGTGATTTTGAAAGCTTGTAACTCTCGGATTTGTTGTAGGTTGGTCATGAACTTAGTATTAAGTTGTAGTATTACATTTATACTACACGCCTAAAACATTAACAAGCCCAGAACATATCAAGATCGTAGATCTATTAATGGTCAAACATACAACCTATAAGTGACATGAATAATGTTCAGTGTGCTCAAGAACACCTATAGCGACAGATTTAAATCCTTTATAGGGTCCTTTAGTGATGATTTATTATTAAAATTAATTATTTTAATTAAATAAATAGAAAAAAAATAGTTTTTAATTATTAAATATACAAAATAAATTCCTAAAAATTATTTTAAAATCCAAAAATTAGTTTTTAATTATTTTGAATATATTTCATAAATATTTAATATTCATGGAATATTAAAAGTATTTAATTTATTTAATTATAATATTAAATAAATTATTTAAAAATGATTTTAATACATGAAAAATCATTTAAAATTATATTATGGTATAAGGAAATAATTTAAGTTATTTTTGATAACTTTTAATATTTTGTGATGAATTTCATTAATTAATTAATATTAATGATAATTAAGTTATTTAATAAATGTATTAAATAAATGATGAAAAATAGAATTAATGATTTAAAAATTATATAAAAATTATATAAAGGTTATAAAAAATATTTTAAGTTATAAAATATAACTTTTGATATTAATATTAATATTAATATTTTAATATTAATGATATGAGATTTATTTAATACTTATATTAAATAAATTAGTTTAAAAATGATTGTAATAATAGAAAAATCATTTTAAATGAAAATAAATATTTTAAAAATATTTTAAGTTATAAATTATAACTTTCCATATTTAAAGGAAAATCTCATTAATTATTTACTATTAATGATGTCAAAGTTATTTAATAATTATATTAAATAAATTAGTTTAAGAATGATTTTAATATTATAAAAATCATTTAAAATGAAAATAAAGTGTTTAAAGATATTTTAAGTTATAAATTATAACTTTTGATATTTAAAGGATAATTTTATTAATAATTTAATATTAATGATATTAATTTAAAAATAAATGATATTAAGTTTATTTAATAATTATATTAAATAAATAGTTTTAAAATGTTTTTATTTATTTAAAAATCATTTAATAAGGATATTAATGAATTAATGACTTTTAATATTTTGATAAATAATACATTAATACTTTAATATTAATGGTAATTATTTAAGAATGATTTTAAGTGTTTTAAAAAATCATTTAAAGGTAACATTAATACTTTAAAAATACTTTGAGTTATTATAAATAACTTTAATATTTTGGTAATGGTTTCATTAATAGTTTAATATTAATTAAATATTAATGATAATAGAATTATTCAATATTTAAATCATTTAATAATGATTCCGGTGTTTGAAAATTCATGATAAATTATAATAAATGTTTAAAAATTATTATAAGTCATTTAAAAATAATATAACTGATACTTACAGATATTGAACTACATGATAGAGTCTTAGACTCGATAATTACTCGATAAAGCCGTCGGTACACCGACATGTTTTAGAAATTGATCTGGACTTAGATAATTTGATTAGATGTGTTTATTTGTGATTCAATGGTTGTGGAACATATATGATAATGTGATTAGGTTATGTGCTGACTGCAATAAGCAGTGCTATATGTTATAGTATATTGTCCTAATCGATCAAATGATCTTATTACTGATAGGTGTTATATAAAGATAGAACTAAGTTATGAACTGTAAGCAGCGCATCAGGCAAGTATCTTACCTTTGCATTTCCTTATGCAATGGACATGAGTAAGAAGTTTCAGAATTATATTATTATTATGCTATATTATTAACCCTATTGTGATATATTCTATATCCGATCATTGTTTATCGACATGTTAGTATATGGTAATTCAGATATATATTCTGTTCGTTAATTTCTAAATATGGTTACACAAGTTTCCCCACTTGGATAATCATTGTAGTTAAACACATGTATATATATACATACATATATATATATATATATATAATACGTCTAAGCTATTTGACCAGCTAGACACAAATTTTGAAATGTCGTTGAATATGATAAAACCTTTTTGTATCCAATCAAATTATTTTGGTTCGGATTCCAGACTAAGTATGAACATCCTGATCACGGGAAAACTTTTACGCGCCCAAGGCGGACAGAGTGAACGATTCTATCGTTCTTTTAATATAGTATTGATCAATACATGGCCCATGGGAAGTACAACCTAACGCCCGTAAGTTATGACAGTTTGCATATGAAGTTCTACTAAACCTTAGGAAAAACTAAAAACAATGTTCATAGTATGTCAACTACCCTATATATATAGTCAATACGTAGTTTCAAAAATTTGAGATAGAATTGTTATGTTGTTATTATCGGTTCAATTTACTTCACAACTATAAATTCGTTGTAGAAGTGATGTACAAAGAAAACATTTATTTCTTTCAGCTAATTATATTCATAATTGTTATTACTTGTTGGGCACCCAAATGCTCAACCTTGCTTAAATTTAAATGTTTTCAGCTAGGCATGAACAACTCGAAGGTTCAAACAAGAACAAGTGAAAGGGAAAGCAAACAGAACATGTTTAATGGTATCTTTTGTAATAGTTAGACAATATATAGACAATGATATGTATTATATATCATGTAAAGAATTATAGTAAAGGTTGCGTAATTGGGATTAGACTCTGATAAATATAAGTTAAGTTGGATTTTTATATTATTGTTATTATTATTAGTATTATTCCGCTCATAGAAATGGTATCGCGAAGCACCGAGTTCGGGGTTTAAGTACCCGAGTTTGGGGGCTTTACGGAATCTTTACAAGGGAGAGTGAATGTAATAACCCGGTATTTTCTATATAATTAAATAAGAAATTTTGCATATAATTTTATTATTATTATTTTAAAGGTGGGAATATGTGCCAGGTAATGTGTATGTATATTTGTGATAAATAAAAATTTATTTAATTATAAATAAATTTTCTTAGAATTATTAATCATTATAAATTATATTCTTATAGTAATTAATTTTATAGTATAAATGTTTTTATTATTTATTTTCCATGAAAATATGATTTTGTATTATTTAAATAATATAGGAAATGATTATTAGAATTATTATAATAACTATTTTATTATGTGAATTTATTTAGATTAGTTAAGTTAATTATTTTAACTTAATTAATAATGTTATATATGCAAGATAAAATAGATATGGAATCCAAACCCTAATTTTGGGATTTTAATTAAGGAATGATAATAATTGTGACACCCCCAAATCAGGGTTACTTGACCCCCGAGTTTGGTGCTCACGGTCCACAATATAAATAACATTTAACTACCCATTTAATTATAAATAGGAATATACACTTCATTAACTGATATAATTAATATATTAACCCAGATTCTCTAACCTTAACATTACAAACATACCCTTTAGTTATACAAAAAGGGTTCACAAAACAACATAATAATAATAATGTTCATTAAACTATTCCAGCAACAGGCCTTTGCCTTTGTTTTTCACAGCACCTCCTGCCACTTCGTTCCTAGCTAAAAAGTTTTATTTAGCAAAGGTGAGCAATAAATTTGCCCCGCAAGTTAAGATATACAATGAATGTATAAGTATCAGAATAATAGACTATCTATGTTGATAGAATGACACCAAAGTTCGGGGAACTTTGAAATAGCTGAACAAATCATTAATCAATAACAAGTCTTCTCGTATTCTAGGCAACACAATAATCTGATAATGAAATAGTACAATGCTTTTAAAGTTTCTACGATATTCTATTGAATAAACAAGAATCAATTTTAAGCAATAACAAAGTGGAATATTTTCCAAATTTATACTGAATGATCACAGAAGATCTAGAACTTCTCTTCTCGGGTATCTATCAAAGATTTACTTTGATACATATGCAGGTGTATCAGATAACCATAAAGATTAAATTATACCCCTCTGCAAGTATAACAAGTGATCAGCTTTATTATACCCTATATTATGCATAATACTTAATAGTGCACAATGGCCGAATATACGACCTAAAATATTCCCTTTATATAAAAGGTTATTCTTCTCAGTCTTTGAATCAGAATTTGATTTAACAACGAAATGCAATGATTTCAATATCTAATCACTTCTCTTCTCTTCTCAAACCTATCAAGTTTTCTTTTTCGATCTAGCCGATACAACTGGCATTGATCTATCAATAATAATTAAATTCTCTTCTTGTGACAAACAAGATTTTGTAATTTAATTTTAATATTTATTGAATTAAATAAATATTTTTGATGATTTAATTATTAGATTTAATAATTAATTGATGCAATTGTGGTAAATTAATTTAATTATATGTGTTATAGTAATTAAATTAATGTGGAGAATTTTATTACTCAGATTATGTATTTATGTGAGCTTATTGAATTAAATGAAATATTTAATAAGCATAATGTTATTTTAATTAATTTAATAATTAATTAGATATTAAATAATTTGACCTATTTAATAAATGAGAAATTTAATTTTATGACTATGGGAATTAATGAGAAATTATCATAGTTTATTTAAATTAAAGTAAATAAGATATTTGATTTCATTGTGTAATTTGGGTGTGATATGTTTTAAACTATAGTATAAGAGAATCATAAAATTAAATGGGTTTGGAGTCTATTATTGCCAGCCAAACGAGGCTCTAAGGGAAGTTAGTAGTAGTTAACCCATAATGGGTTAACTGACCACCACTCTGCGCTCAGTTCTTTTATAAAATTAATACGTCTTCTTTTATTTTGATTAAGTCTTTTATTTTCTAAGTCTTGCAAAGAAAATCACAAAGAGGGATTGAGAAAATGTTGAGGGAATTTGTGAGTTGTGTGATTGAAGAATTAATTGATAAGGGTTTCATCTCTACTCATCTACGCTTTGGGTAATCTCTTCAACCCAATTTGTTTTATTCACGTCATTTAAAAGTTTTCATGAAAATGGCTTTCAAGTTCGGTTAAAATCTTTGTAATTGAAAATTGTATTGATTATGTGGATATACATGTGATAATATGTTAGCATAGCATGTTTTTACTATATATTGTAGATTTCCATATCATCAGTTTAATAAAATATGCCGTATATTGTTGCTTCAAAATTACAGAGTATGAAATATGGCCATATGACCTTACATGCCAAATTTAACACGAAAATCATAAGTTGTATTATAAATTTACACATATATGTGTTAATATGATTAACGTAATATGTTTTTACTATGTTGTATGAACCATAACATCAGTTTCATAAAATATATGTCGTATATTGTTGCTGCAAAATTACAGAGTATAGAAATATGGCCATATGACCCTTACTAGCAATTTTAATACGTCAAACATATATTGTGTCATAAATTTTATACTTGTATATAATTATACATATTAAAACGAAGAGACCAAACTTCAAATGAATGAATTCGGTGTTATAACGAATCCATAGTGTTGATTTTCATGTTATGTATTCAAAACTTTCAAAAACACCAAGAACAATAAATTACATGTGTTAATTCTGCGAATTATGTCTTTTAACATGTTAAAATCATGCTAGAAGGGTTAAGTCATATATGTATTACAGTGTTTGGGCATATCTAATTTCGTGTAAAAATAAACTAATTGGAAGTTACGGCCATATTCTGTGTTCTTCACAGAATGTATAATTTTACTTGTGAGAGATTTTTGGCCTGATTTGGCCTTGTTATGTTCATGAACTCGCGAATCGAGTTCAGGTAACCCAGCCCCGTAAGCGTTACTAAACTAAATTACCATACGTGACAAAAATTAAAAATTAAAATAAATAAATAAATAATTATTCGATGAAATTTATTATTAAAATATTTATAAAATAAATTAAATATTTTATTTGAGATATTTATGGAATAAAATAAATTTTCAATGAAAATTATTATTAAAATATTTATAAAATAAATTAAATATTTTAATTGAGAAATTTATGGAATAAAATAAATATTCGATGAAAATTATTATTAAAACATTTATAAAATAAATTAAATATTTTAATTGAGATATTTATGGAATAAAATAAATATTCGATGAAAATTATTATTAAAATATTTATAAAATAAAGTAAATATTTTAATTGAGATATTTATGGAATAAAATAAATATTCGATGGAAATTATTATTAAAATATTTATCAAATAAAATAAATATTTTAGTTGAAATAATTATGGAACAAAATATATATTCGATGGAAATTATTATGAAATAATTTATTATAGTGTAATAATAGTAAGAAAATGAAAATATTCTAATTTAATTAAGTAATTAAATTAGAAGGGTAATGATTTGTTAAATAAAGTGGAGTTTATATTAAATAATTAAGTGAAAATGTAACTAATGAATGTCGTGAATACATATGGTATATGTGTAGGATTTGTGGTGAACGAAAGTAGTAATCGTTTAGCCTATGTACGAGGCAAGTTTCCTAACCCTACTTGCTATTATTATTCAAGTTTATAAATCCAGTTCAGTTTGTTATATTAAAGTTTATCTATCTTTTCAATACAATACTTGTTCTATTGTATACCTCTTGAGATTGTTATTCAATTTAAATATCATTTATTGTTGAACCTTATTAGACTAGTGAACCCTTATTTGATTCGACTAGTCCATAGTTGATGTCCGTTCTAAATTTTAGAACTCTTATTGATTTATCCAAACCAAACTTCCTTTGGTGCGGACTTTAATGTCAAATTGAGATGAACAACCCTGTATAGGGATTACTTATGCGTTAACGTTAAGATATTGTGCACAGTATGGTACTAAGGGTTGATCCCCCTAAGTACGAGTAGAAAAGTCCATAGTCTTATGACTGTTAAAGGTTTCAAGTATAACCATTGATAACCTAAGACATGGTTCAAGGTCTTATGACCCTTAGAAATCTTTTGATTCTTGTTATTTATTCTTGATTCAAAAGTTGAGTTTTTATTCCATAAGTCTTTGATTCATTCACATGTTATTATATTGCTATTTCATTATTATACTTGTGGGCAATCGTGCTCACTCTTGCGTAATAATAACATTGTAGTTAAGAACAAAAGATCCGACGAGCCTTCTACTAGCAAAGGCAAGGGCAAGATTAACAAGTGCTAAAGACTTGTTATTTTATGTGATGATGTATTTCAGTTTTAGACTTATGTTAATGATGTGTAAGATGATTAATTGTTTATGTTTCCGCAGTTAAGATTTAAGGTTAGTATGACCTGGGATTTATGTATTGTTATGATGTAACTCCTTAAGGAGAGGATTTATTCCTATCTATTAATGTTTCTTTTATTATGGGTAGATAGAATTATAATGTTTGAATAGTGAACACCAAATCATGTGGAAATTTAAGTACCCGGATTTGGGGGTGTCACAGGTTGGTATCAAAGCTGTAGGTTATGAACCTTAGGTGGGGGAAAACCTTAGGTAGTAGCCTTATAGGAAGAACATAGTGGTGGTAAACTCTTATCGAGTTCTAAGAAATGAATTTCATAATTAATTAAAGATAATAAAAGACTTTATGTGTTTATGTGCTAAATTATGTGCTCACTAGTACAACTTAGTAACTAAAACTTGAAACTGTGTTGTCAGGATGTCGAATATTGGAGGAACTAGTCGATCTGGGGAGGAGGAACCCCGAGTACCTACTGAGGAGGAGCCCCGAGACATTCATGTTTTCAGGGAGCAGTTGATACAAAGAGAGCCATCTCCATTGATCACTGTTGTTGGTCAGAAGCATGAGCCTGAGACTTATCCAGAGGAGGATCTTGAGGAGGAAAGGGAAGAAGAGGAGTTCCCACCAAACTCCATCGATGCTGAGATGTACGACGAGTTATATGACCATAACGTAGAGTTACGTGACACTGTCCAAGATCTAACTGAGCGAGCGATTATTTAGCAGATTACCATCGAGCAGAAGGAGAGGGAAGTTGTGACTCTTCACACACGTCTAGGGAACGTGGAGTAGGATTTGGTTCACGAGAAGGGTCAAACTGAGGAGAAGTCTGAAGAAATAGAAAAGTTAAAAAAGGAACTGAAAGAGAGCTCAGAAAGACTGACCATAGCAGAGGAGGGGTGGGTGAGAGAATCACGTCGTGCTGATCTTGCAGAAGAGGATTGTCGTGTGAAGAAGGCTAAGCTTGGGGAGACGTACTCTACACTTCAAAATGCAATGGATGAGGCCCAGGATCGAGTTATGAGGTACCCAATCAAGTTCTAAGGACTACAATCGTATATGCTAGATCGCCGGACGATGTCCCACATCATGGAAGAGGAACGTAGCAAGGCTATTCAGCACCTTAACAGGAAGTGATATGATTTATTTAATTATGTGAAAAACTTATCTCGTGTTAGATGTAAATTCCGATGTGTTTATAAACACAAGAATATTTTAATGTTTTAAATCATGTAGATTCTTTATCTCAAGATAGTTGATGTAAATAGCAATGATGCTATCGTTTAATGTTAAAACTTTCAATTTGAATAAATATATCAGGGTTTATTGAGATAATGTGTTAAGTGATTATGTTTAAATGTTTTAGTTAAGCCTTAAATATTTAAAGAATTGAATAAAGACCTAATAAGCGTATATTCTTATCAGAAACAAGTCACCGAGAAGACGACCAAATCGTCGACCAGCCCATGAAGGGTCAACGAATAACAACAACAACGCAATCTTGTCGACCCTGCTTCAGGTTGGTGAACTTACTAATT
Source organism: Panax quinquefolius (assembly GCA_020205615.1). Taxonomy (NCBI): domain Eukaryota; kingdom Viridiplantae; phylum Streptophyta; class Magnoliopsida; order Apiales; family Araliaceae; genus Panax; species Panax quinquefolius. Next base: position 49,844,742 of record CM035162.1, read on the forward strand.
TGGGCGATGAATAATCCACCTCAAGCTCCCACGAACACGACGTTTAAGGATTTTAAGGCGGTTGACCGCCTTGAGTTTAAAGGCTCCATGAACCCGATCGAGGCTCAAACGTGGGTTATGGAAATGGAAAAAGTTTTTGACGTCGCAAGAGTCAGAGAGTACCAGAAAACTGCCTATGCGACGTTCATGCCGAAATCCGAAGCCAAATATTGGTGGAAAACAAATAAGGTCCGGGGAGGTGAAGGTGTGATTACCTAGGAGAGGTTCAAGGAGATGTTTTTCGAGATGTATTTTCCGACCAGCTCGCAGAACCAAATGGAGGTCCAGTTTCTAGAGTTGAAATAGGGAAATATGTCTGTACCAGATTATGCGGGTAAATTCAATGAGTTGACTAGGTTCGCCCCGTATCAAGTACACACGGAGGAGAGAAAAGCAAGAAGGTTTGAACAAGGACTGAAGCCCTGGGTATATAGCAAAGTATCAATGTTTTAGCTAAACACTTTTGCTGGAGTACTGGAAAAGGCCATCCTCGTTGAAGGTGGGAGCGATGCGGCGACCAAGTACAATTAAGATCAGAAGAAGAAGAAGAGTGAAAATGAGGGAAATAACAAAGCCAGTGGCAGCAACACGGGAGGAAGTATCAATCAGAAAACGAGGTGGACTGACAACTCGTCAACTGAAAATTAGCAAGGAGGTTAGAAGAAGAGGATCAAATCGTGCCCGACCTGCGGGAAAGCTCACCTGGGAGTATGTATGAAGGGAAAATGGGTGTGCTACAATTGTGGTCAGGAGGGCCACATAGCACCTAACTGTCCTAACCCAAAGAAGGGAGCCTGCTTCACTTGCGGCTCAAAGGATCATCTGGCAAGGGACTGTCCCAAGAAGGGATGAGGAGGCGGGATCGAGGAGGAATGTGGGCTTGAGTGGTGGAAGTGCTTTAACTATCATGGGACCAACCGCAACAATAAATGAAATAGCGGGACATTCAACATGATGATGGAGGATGTTATGCGGTCTCGTGATGTGGTGTCAGGTATCATTCTGATTAATAAAGTTAATGCTTATGTATTATTTGATTCGGTTGCTACTTGTTCGTTTATATCCGATGACTTTGCTAAGAACTTAGAATTGCCTAAGGATGAGTTAGAACACCCCATGAACATAGAAATTGCGAATAGAGAAATAATCCCTGTTAAGTACGTACATAAGAACTATAGAGTGGATATTAAGGGTAATATCATGAACGTAGATCTTATCCCTATTCGACTTGGAGAATTTGATGTTATTTTGGGTATGGACTGGTTATTCAATCACGAAGTCGTAATTGATTGCCAGAAGAAGTGTATTAACCTCATGACTCCATCAAAGGTGGTGTTTTATGGTAGCAAGTCGCCTAGACAAGCAAGTTGTCTGACGATGATGCAGGCTAGGAAGTAGTTAAGACAAGTCAATGTAGGATATCTAGCATATATAGTCGACAGTCGTAAAGAGAATCCAAAAGTAGAGGAGATACTAGTAGTGAGGGACTTCGTAGACGTATTTCCTAACGATTTTCCAGGACTTCTGCCAGATAGAGAGGTTGAATTTGTGATCAATTTGGCACCAGGAACTGCTCCAACGATGCGACTCTGCATTGACTATAGAGAACTGAATAAGGTCACAATTAAGAATAGATATCCATTACCAAGGATCGATGACCTGTTTGATCAATTGAAGGGAGCAAGATACTTTTCCAAGATAGACTTGAGGAGTGATTATCATCAACTGAAGGTGAGGACAGAGGATGTACCGAAGACAGTGTTCAGAACACGATATGGTCACTACGAATTTTTGGTAATGTCATTTGGTCTAACAAATGCTCCTGCAGCATTTATGGGCCTAATGAATGGAGTGTTCACTACAAGAAAATCGGTTAATTTCGGACTACACTATTATGTTGGACGGACCATCCCTCGAAGATAATATCTATTAAGCGGATTATTTAGTGAAGATAAATCGATTGGAAAATACGTTAATTTCGAATGGTGTTCGTCAAAAAATATATATCCCATTGGGCGCCCAATGTTCCCGCTTGTTATGAAACTTATTTTCGAATAGAATACTATTTATTAAAGCGAACCGTTAGTCGAAGATAACTAAGTACGACGGACGTAAGTACGACGGACAATCTATCGTAAATAAGCCTAAAACCCCTTACATCTTCTGGCCCCCTCGTTTCTCTCACTTTTCAGATCTAATATTTCTCTTTCTCTCATTTCTCTCTTACGCGTTTCTCTCACTTTTCTCAGATCTAAAACTCTTACGCGTATTCTCTCGATCAGTCTCAATTCTCTCATCTCCTCCACCACCAGCTCCGTCACCACCACCAGTCCACCACCACCATACTGCCACCACCGTACACCACTACCAGTCCAGCACAACCATACTGCCACCACTAGTCCACCACCAACATACTGCCACCACCGTACCACGTACTGCCACCACCACCTTCGATTCCACCACCACCACGTATTGCCACTACCACCACCACGTACTGCCACCACCACCATCACTGTCGAGCGGTTCCGGCCACCACCAGTAGCTAGACGTCACCACCATCAGGCACCACCGTCACCACCACCAGGCACCACCACCCGACCAACACCAAGCACCACTGTCAACACCAGGCACCACCACAAGGCACCACCGTCGGTTAGTTTGCACATTAATTCAATTTCAAGGTTAGTTTTCTGCCAAGTATTAGATTTTTAGGGTTAATTTGTTGCAAATTATGAAATTTATGGCTTAATTTGTTTTAGGTTTAGTTTGAGTTTAAATATGAGATTAACCCAATTTGGATAATATGTTGTTGCTGTGAATTTGCATGTGGATTGTATATTGCTGAAATTGGAATTTTGATTTTGATTTTGCTGTGAATTTGTTGCTGTGAGTTTGATTTAGAATTTGGAAATTGCAGAATATTGATATCAAATTTGGGTTCCTTATCATAATGTAACCCGATTTTTTAGAGACGGTTTTAATCTTGATATTTTTGTTATTTACGTTGAATTTATGATGTAAATTTCATCGTAATTATGAAATTGTAGACTTGCATGTATATATTGTATTAATTAGTTATTAGTTTCCCAATATTAATAAATCATAAACTAAGCACCATTTACTTAGTTTCTTACTAATAAAATAAAATAAAGTAAATATAATTTAATATAGTTTATTAAATAAAATAAATTTAAAAATAAAATAAATAACATAATATAATACAAAATAAATTAAAATAAAATAAAAAATTAATTAAATTAATTTCAATAAAATAAAAAAAACTTTGATTTAATCTAATAAATAAAATACAATTTAATAAAAATAAAATTAAATAAAAATAATAAAATAAATTTAATTTAATTTAATTTAATTTAAATAATCTTAATTAATTTAAATTAAAATAAATTTAATTAATTTAATTTAATTTAATAAAAAACATTAAAATTATATAATATATCTAATATAATACAAGATATATAAAATAAAATAAAATAAGATATTTTTAATTACTTAAATCAAATTAATTTAAAATAAATTAGAACTTTTATAATATAATACAAAATAAAATAAAAAGTAATAAAAAATTTAATTTAATTTTGTTTAATAAATAAAAGAAAATGATTTAATTTAATAAAGTATATTTAATAAATAAATAAGCCAATTATGTAATATACTACAAATTAAAATAAAAAAAATATATAAGTAGTCTCTATAGATTCCAAATAACAATTTTCAATAACTAAGTACCACTTACTTAGTTTATCATCATTGGCAAAATAAACTAAGTATAGCTAGAAGTGAATGTCGAACAGTAGTCTCTATAGATTCCAAATAATTAACAATTCTCATAAACTAAGTACCACTTACTTAGTTTATTATCATTGGCAAAATAAACTAAGTAGCATTTGCTTAGTTTGCCACAATTTTCAATATATAATAAATGCAATAATACTCTCCCTACATATATGTACTCTTTCTTGTATGCAGGTTTCGACATAGCAGTTGCAGCTAAATAGTACTCCAATCGGTTCCTCGGCAACAATTAAAAAAAAAGGGGTCGTAGTTCCTGTTTGTGTCCTATACTCGAATAATTAATAAAGGTAATTGAATTACTGCATACATTCCTCATTGTTCCATCATAACAGATGGCAACATTCGGAAGGAGTGCGATAAGTTGTTGAACAAAGTTCTAGGTTATGACCCTCTAAATGAATGACGATCACTTCTCCCATAGAATGAATCATCTCCCATATGGGTCCAATCCATTATATAAACGACTTGACGACCACTCAATTCCTCGGATGGGTAGTTCTCACGAGAATGTCTCACCTCTTGAATTAGAACTATCCTTTTGAGGAATTCGGAGTGGTGAGAAGTTGTTTATATCATGGATTGGACCTATATGGGGAGATGTTTCATTCCTAAGCAGAGAAGTGATCGATTCATCTAGAGGGTTGCTTGTCGAAACTTTGTTCAATAGCTTAATGGAACTCCTTGATGTTGTCATCATTATGATGAATAGTGAGGAATGTTCGGCAGAATCAATTAACTTTATTATTCGAGTATAGGACACAACAGGAACTACGACCCCTTTTTTTGGCCGATTGCCGACTCAAGTAGAGATTCCACATAAATTCTCATAAACTATATATGTACTATACTTTGAAACTTAGAAACCCGTTTGACATACACTCAATAGGGGTGAATGTCGAACAGTCCCCAGTTTGGGACTGTTATTGGAAACATTCACTAATGCTAATTTCCAACAATGGTTTAAGAAAAGGGTTGAAGCGGAGAGTATTTCTGAGCGTTTTATAGATGTCATCCAAGGACCTTACAAAGTTGTTAGTTCTTTTCCTGGTTGCATCGTGAATGGGTATAGATTTAGAGTCGATGACTTGCATGAACTCACATCAGTCAATTATGGGGTTGTGGTGTTAGGAAGCTGCTATCAAGATTCTGAGTCCAATTACTATGGTCGCATATAGGATGTAATTGTGCTCAATTATCACGGCAGCAAAAAGGTAGTTACATTTAAGTGTAGCTAGTTTGATACTGAAAAGGGGGTTAAAGTTGATCGTACTAGAATCACAACCGTGGATATCAAGTCGGTGTTAAATTCTGATGATGTGTACGTGTTAGCAAGTCAAGTGACTCAAGTGTATTACGCTCCTAATGTCGTAAATACTCGAAGCCCCTGGTACATAGTAGTCACTACTAAAACACGCTCATTTAATGCTGATAACATGTTTGGTATAAATGAGGCGTTGCAAGAAGATGTGAGTAACCCATTGGCCGTAGTGTTCCATCTTTGAAGATGTGGTGAGTAATCTTGATGTCATTGGCGTACCCTAACGATGATGGCGATGTCGAGGCCACCATATACATGAATGATTATGTAGTCGTTGAGGATGATAATGATGACGAAACCGATCTCGGCGAGGATGAGGAAGATACCGAATCCGAGAATGATATACACGTTGATTCTGATGGTTTTGATGATGTGCGTAATTGAAAATGATCTTTCATATTAGTCCTTACCACATATTGTTATATAAACCTTATATATTCGTAATATACCAATTTTGTTATTGCGTTAGGATATTCATGGCTAGACATAGTGGTGGAGGAGGTCGCCGAGGGTGGTGGGCGATCCGATCTGGAGGCAGTATACGATGGAGGCTCTTCTTGTGCACGCAGTAAGTTATCTTAACTAGGATTTAAATATATCTCAAGTCGCATTAATTCCAATGATTATTGAAGTACTATGTTAAATACAATTATTACAGATGCACCTCGTCGGCGACAGGGGACGAACCTCGGTATCTTTGGTCGTCGTAAGCGATTGCCACTTACGATCTGCGGTGAATTTCGTTTCCCAGTAGTAAGTGTTAATATATTCGTACTATTTCTATCGGTTATTGAAAACACAATTCACATAACACATATTGTTATACTTTTTCTGTAGTATACTAGACCCGGTGGCTAAGCACACCCTACATGCGATCTATTTGACGCATCTCCCGAGAGGGTGCATGCGGTTCGATCAGTATCGTGATGCGATGCCACTTTTATGCACTGCCTCTGCGGGAGTTCCACGTAAGTTAAGCATATTATCACTACATAGTTGTATTGGGATGACGAAATCAATTGTTCATAATTTTAAATAATCTTTTGTTATAGGTTTATTATCGCTTTGACGAAAGCGACTCTCGATTCATTTGGCGATCTTTGTGATTGAGCATCACGTCACGCTGCGAATTACTACGGATGGCATGATGAGATGCGACATAAGGCAGCTTGGGCAGTTGTGGACCAGCCCGGGACCACTATCAAAGATCATCAGCCCCACATAGTCTCCGATTTAGCCTGGGATGCTATGTGTGCATGACCTTGGAGAGGCGATGACTACAAGAAAATTTAAAGCGGTGAAGAAGAACCGTGGTCAGCTTCGGATAGTACACACCACTAGTTCTCAGTCATTCGAGGAGGCGAAGAAGGTAAGTGCGTTGTATTTAGTTATTTATGTGTCAAGTTTTCACACAAATACTTAAGACCTGATTTATGAATGTTTGTATTAGACATTGGGGAGGACCTTGGGCCAGGATCCTACCATGCTAGAGTTTTGGGATCGAGCCTACACGCCTAAGGACGAGCGTGCTTTGTCTCAGGCAGCTTTAGCTATACGGGTAAAACTTATCTTACTATTTAGATTTTAATAATATTCAATCGTAAATAAAATGATATAATTAACATACATATACGAAATACATTATAGGACCGATTTCAGAAGCTTCGGGACGAGCGTATAGCTGAGCTAGAGACTATTAGGAGGGGTTCAGAGCCGTTAGATTTCTCCACCCCTCTTCCCGATATTGTATTAGATCGGGATGAGGAGCTGAGACTATGGGTCGCGTGTCAGGATCCCCCTACTAGCAGTACCGACAGATATCGAGTGTTGGGTCTGCCGAGGATACCCGCATATACACTTCCTGGAGGTAATATTTTTTTATGTTTCACGAAATTATCCGAATTTATCACATTATATAAATTAGTATTAGTAATTGAATTTGTATCTCTTTATAGGCTCCGGCCCGGTATGACGTCAGGAAACACATGTTAGACCATCTCACACGGGCGCTGGCTTGGATGACGATATCTTTCGGCGGCTGATAGGGGCCGTGTCGGATAGGTTCCATACCAATCCGGTCTTTCGGCATCAGCAGTTGCCTTCCAGTTCTCGTCTTCACCAGATTGCTCAGGATATTATAGCAGGGGCTTCTGCAGAGAGTACGTGATTACCACGGGGAGCGATTCGACGCAGATGGCGTCGAGATGCTCCGGATAGTGATACCCTCTTGGAGCGAACTTTTTCGTCCGCCCCACCTACTCGAGTATTCTTATTGTTTATGTTTTTTAATTAAGGCTAGTTTGTTAATTTCACACATATATATATATATATATATATATATATATATATATATATATATATCTGAACTAATGATTTATATTTTTGATTCTATCAAACAGGGTGGCGATGGTGAGTAGACTGGCAATGATGAGCAGGAGCACGAGGCTGAAAACCTTACACCACCAGAGCAGCGTCGTTCACCTCCGCCCGATGCATGATTCAACTTTTACTAGTTTATAGTTCATTTATATAGTTTGTAGTTCATTTGTATAGTTTGTAGAACTTTTGTATATATTGTAGAACTTTTGTATATATTGTATTGTCTAATTGCGTCTGTACAACTATTGTAAATTATATTGTTCAACATTTATGGAACATTAGCTTATATTTGTAATTGGTTAGCTTATAATACGTTTTGGTGGATATTTGAATGTGAATATGAATGATAATGAGTTGAAGATTACGTTTTAGTGCTACGTTGCATTTTTGAATGTGAGATCTGAGGTTTATATTCACATGTATTGGGTTGTGACAGATTCTGGTACATTAATGGGTTTAAACACCTGGAAACTGAACTTTTTAAAATCTGTATTAAAAAAAAGTAGTTACTTCCGACGGAATAAGGTAGTTATAACGGAAATTCCCTCGGAGATAACAAAAAACAATTTTTAATAATTGTCAAACTATTCTAATTTCAGTCTTAAATACTACATCTTCGACGGAACTACATCCGTCAGAATTAACTATATATCGACGGACATTGTGAGCCTTAATAAGTAGGCATTTTTTTATAATTTTTTGGCTTATTTTAGTTTTCAGTCGTAAATAATATAATTCCGAGAGAATACATCCGTCAGACATAAACCCACTTTATCTGACAAAAATTTTTGTCATAAATATTCTGTCGAAAATAATGTATATCCGACGAATATCAGTCGGAAATAAGTGCGTCGAACATACTTTATATCCGACAGAATTCTCGACGGATCTTAATTCCAACGCGATTATTTACGATCGATTTTTCGATGGGATTTTTCGTTGGAAATAACTTATGTACGAAGGAATAGAACTATGTTCGACGGAATATTCCGTCGGAATTAGCCGGTTTTCTTGTAGTGGTTCAAGCCGTTTTTGGACAAATTTGTAGTGGTATTTATAGATGACATTTTGGTATATTCAAAAACCAAGGAAGAATATGAAGAGCATTTGAAGTTAACATTGGAAGCTTTAAGAAGGGAGAGGTTGTATGCCAAGTTTTGAAATGCGAATTTTGGATCGAGCAGGTACAATTTCTTGGACATGTGATTGATAAAGACGGAATTTCGGTAGATCCATCCAAAGTCAAAGTTGTGATAAACTAGGATCAGCCGAGAACGCCGTCAGAAGTACGAAGTTTTCTTGGATTGGCAGGTTATTATAGAAGATTCATTCAAGACTTTTCCAAGATCGCAACTCCGTTAACGAAGTTGACTCGAAAAGCTGTGAAATTTGTTTGGACGGAGAAGTGTGAGGAAAGCTTTCAAGAATTGAAGAAGAGGTTGAGTATAACACCTGTGTTGTCTCTTCTGGATGGTACAGGAAGTTTTGTTGTTTATAGTGACGCGTCACATAAAGGACTTGGCTGTGTGCTTATGCAAAATGGCAGAGTCATTGCGTATGCGTCATGACAATTGAAGGAGTACGAGAAGGGATATCCGACCCACGACTTGGAGTTAGCTGCAGTTGTTTTTGCTTTAAAAATCCAGAGGCACTATCTCTATGGGGAGAAGTGTGAAATATATACAGACCACAAGAGTCTGAAATATATTTTACGGAAGGACTTGAATATGCGCCAAAGAAGATGGTTGGAGTTAATTAAGGACTATGATTGTGAGATTTTATACCATCCGGGTAAGGCAAATATGGTTGCCGACGCCTTAAGTAGAAATGTGACGCCCCCAAATCTGGGTACTTGAAACTCCAACTCGGTGCTTCACGATACCATTTCTATGAACAGAATAATACTAATAATAATAACAATAATATAAATATCAAACTTAATTTACATATATCAAAGTCTAAATCCCAAGTACGCGACCTTTAAACATTCATTACATCATAGATAATAATTATCATTGTCTTAATAAACTTTAACTATTACACAGAATATTATAAATATCATTCGAGCAGCTTTCCTTTTCCCTTGTTCTTTCTTGAGCCTTCGGGTTAATCATACTTAACTGAAAATATTTAATTTAAGCAAGAGTGAGCATTTGAGAGCCCAACAAGTAATAACAATTATAAACATCAGCTGAAAGGTTTAAATGTTTTCTTTGTACTACCCTTCTACAACTAGTCAATAGTTGTGAAGTAATCTGAACTGATAATAATAACATAACAACTCTCTATCAAATTTTTAAAACTACGTATTGACTATAAATAGGGTTAAGGTAACATACTATGAACATTTTTTTCTATTTTCGAAAAGGTTAAATAGAAATTCATCCGCATAAACAAATCATAACTTATGGGCGCGAGGGGTGATCGACTGTTATACCTGTATTGATCAATACTACATGCAAGAACGATATTATCGTTCACTCTGTCCGCCTTGGACGCATGAAAGTTTTCTCATGTTCAGGATGTTCATACTTAGTCTGGAATCTGAACCAAAATAATTTGATTGGATACAAAAAGGTTTTATCATATTCAACGATATTTACGAATCATATCTAGGTTGGTCAAATAGCTTAGAGGTATATATATATATATATATATATATATATATATATATATATATATATATCAACATGTGATTAAATACAATGATTATCCAAGTGGGGATACTTGTATAACCATATATAGAAATTAACGAATAGAATATATATATCTGAATTACCATATAGTATCATGTTAATAATCAATGATCGGATATAACATATATAACAATAGGGTTAATAATCTGGTACAATAATAATATAATTCTAAAACTTCTTAGTCATGTCCATTGCATAAATGAAATGCAAAGGTAAGATACTTGCATGAGCTGCTGCTTATAATAACGCAACTTAGATAAATCTTTTATACATCGACCTATCAGTAATAAGATCATTCGTTCGATTAGAATAATATATCGTAACACATAACACTGTCTATTGCAGTCAGCACATAACCTAATCACCTTGTCACATATATCTAACAGCTATTGCATCATAAACAATCATTAATACAGTCAAAATATCTAAGTTCAGATCAATTTCTGAAACATGTCGGTGTACCGATAGCTTTATAGGGTAATTATCGAGTCTAAGACTCTATCGTTGTGACGCCCCCAAAATTAGGTATACGTCACCCATCTTGGGTCGCCACTTACATGGTACATAAATTCAAATACAACTTACTAACCTAAGCGTAGGTGTACAATACGACATAAAGCGTGAGTTTGAATACAAATATTGTCTACTAGATATTATACAAACTCAAAAGGAGTCCTCATTACAACTATTATCACACTATTTCACGAATAGTGAGGACTACTAATGCTATCCTGCGGACCATTACTCCGGTTCCCCAGCTTCGTCCCGGCTATGTTCTCATTTCACGAAGAAACGAGTGAAAGAAAAGGTGAGCTCAACTAGCCCAAGAAGAAATATTATGACTAAGATAATGCGAGAATAAATTATCATTAGCCTTCAACGATGTTAAAGCGATAAAATACAATAGACAACCGGTTTAAGCTGCGGTGGAATAAGCAATCCATTAAAAGAGTCAGTAGAGAATAAAGTCTACTATCTTTTAGGTTTTAAAAGTTTTCATCAATTTTTATATTTGAGACTCGACAATAAATAAACCACCACATTTAATCATCCACTGTACCACGGTCGAGGATTTTCATCAAATTATCAATGGTCATGACTATAAAGAATCTTACGGTCATAATCATACCAAAAACTATCCATCATTTGCATTACGGGCCCTTTGAGGACTTTAGTCACATCATTTATATCAAGTCATGATTATCTTAGAATGATCCACGGTCATAATCATACTAAGTTCATCTATGCACGTAAGCCGAAGATAACATAATATAACATGAGGATGATGACAATGACATAATAATTCAATAAAACAAGTTCAAGAATTATTTAATCCATGAATTATTAACGTCAAATTATCGACATGATCTTTGTTTAGTAGAGTAAAATTCAAGAATGATCGGAAGAATATTTCCATGAAAAGATCTTTGGATGAAACGCAAATATCAAGGATATTCTACTAATTTCATGGAGTATAGAAGTCCAAGTTTTAACCATTTGGGTATAATAAAGAATGGAATAACAAAATAAATCACCATGCATGCGGTACCGCATAGGCGGAGTTATTCAACGAGAATAATAATAACGGCACCGGTCGGTGAAATTCACTGCAAGCGGGATGTTCAACAAAATAATAAAGATGGAACCGGATCCGGTGTAAAACACACGAGATAGGATATTCAGCAATGAGAATGATAAAAGCGGAACCGGTCAGGTGTAAAACACTGCAGACGAGGATATTCCAATGAGAATGATAAAAAAGCGGAACGAGTCCGGTGTAAAACATGTGAGCAGGATGTTCCAGCAGAATAATAAAAAGCGGAACCGGTCAGGTGTAAAACACTGACGAGGATGTTCCAGCGAATAATAGAAGAATGTCACCAAGTATAGGGTAAGCCAGCGTATACGAGTTATTCCAACGAGAATAATAAGCGATGGAATAACATAAGGATTTCACCAAGTATAGGGTATCTGGCGTATCTGAGGTTATGTATAGGGTATGCCACTTTTACGAGTTATTCAATGAGAATAATAATGAATGGAATAATGAAGTTCTCTTCAAGAAGAAAGAATAACACCCTTACAGTAAAAGAAGCTGAATATAGAAGTAGTGAAGTAGCGAGAATACTCTTCTTCTTTCTATAATTTTCTCTCTATAGCTTCTCTCTATAATTTCTCTCTCAGAGTTTCAATGAATTCGTAAGAAAATAATAAAGGAATGAGCTTCTATTTATAGGAAAATGGAATGCATAGTAACTAATCCATGAGCGGTCAGATTGATTTACTTTAATCGACGGTCCATATTTAAAGAAAAATCTTTTAAATAAAATATAATATATTCTATTTATATAAAAATATTTTACTATGCAAACCTTTATGCAATACTATGCAAAACACTATGCAAAATACTATGCAACACTATGCATAATAAAATTTAATATATTCTATTTATAGAATAACTTTAATAAAGTATTCTATTTTATATAAAAGATGTTTACATTTTTTATTACGTTAATAATACTGAATAAAACAAAAGCGTCATTATCGCTATAATAATTCATATTATTAATAAACAATAATGGAATCAAAGTGAGTGACTTCTCACATAAGCATCGATAATCAATACAGGGTATTGCTACTATGCAACCACACTTATTTATTGTACTTTTACTTTACTAAGGTAGTTCAGCGGTAACCACGGTAAAACTTCCGCCGTTATTTCAATAAAATATTTTTGTCGTTTTCTCAATCAAAACAATAATTACATTATTGAGGGTCCACTGATGATTGAGTAGTTATACGAATATTCCTGCTAAACCGAATATTCCCTGACCAATCGAATATAATATAACCACTTGCATACTTTTGCAAAATTTATAAATACTACCCACAACTATAATATTATCTTAAATTCACACCATAATATTAAAAAATTATTTCAACAAAATTTAAATCTTTATTGATAAAATCAGGGTCTCACAATCTCCCTCCTTATGGAATTTCGCCCTCGAAATTAGGGTGCGATACTGGTATGATAAAGAGGTGAGGGTACCTTGAATACCTTTATCGTTAAAAATATTAAATTCATCTTCATGATCCGCCAAAGATATTCATTAACAATTCATCTTTGCACTACAAGCCAAAGATATACAAATCAGTAAAACCAATAATCTTTGAGACTCGACTTAATAGTATCACAACCATGAATTATCCATGCACTCTTGGCTAAGGATATTCGTGTTTTCAATTACTGATCATGATTATTAGAATAATCCGTGGTCATAATCATACCAAGTCTATCAATGCACTACTACCAAAGATGACTTTTACCACATCAATGAATTAATATTTCATTCTTTGAGACTCGACTCAATAATTAATCCATATCATCGAATCATCCACGCACTCTGAGGCCAAGGATATTCATTAGTATCACGACCACAAATTATCCATGCACTACTGACTGACCAAAGATAATCGTGTATTCATTAGTATCACGACCACAAATTATCCATGCACTACGGCTAAAGATAATTGTGTTTTCAATTCTGGTTATGATTATACCGAATGATCCTGGTCATAATCATACCAAGTCCATCTATGCACGTAAGCCACGGATGACTTTGAACACATCCATGAATTAATATTTCATTCTTTGAGACTCATTTCGATAATTAATCCACATCGTCGAATCATCCCCGCACTCTGTGCTAAGGATATTCATTAGTATCACGACCACAAATTATCCATGCACTACACGGTAAAGATAATTGTGTTTTCAATTCTGATTATGATTATCTTAGAATGATCCTGGTCATAATCATACCAAGTCCATCTATGCACGTAAGCCACGAGATGACTTTGAACACATCCATGAATTAATATTTCATTCTTTCAGAGACTCACTCAATAATTAATCCACATCGTCGAATCATCCACGCTTTACTGTGCTAAGGATATTCATTAGTATCACGACCACAAATTATCCATGCACTCGACTACCAAAGATAATTGTGTTTTCAATTACGGTTATGATTATACCGAATGATCCCTGGTCATAATCATACCAAGTCCATCTATGCACGTAAGCCACAGATGACTTTGAACACATCCATGAATTAATATTTCATTGCTGAGACTCAGCTCAATAATTAATCCACATCGTCGAATCATCCCTGCACTACAGGCTAAGGATATTCATTAGTATCACGACCACAAATTATCCATGAACTACGGCCAAAGATATACAATTGTAAAACCAATAATGCTGAGACTCAGCTTAATAGTATCACAACCATGAATTATCCATGCACTACTGGCTAAGGATATTCGTGTTTTCAATTACGGTCATGATTATACCGAATAATCCGTGGTCATAATCATACCAAGTCTATCAATGCACTACGGCCAAAGATGACTTTTACCACATCAATGAATTAATATTTCATTCTTTGAGACTCAAATTTCAATAATTAATCCATATCATCGAATCATCCACCTTTTCTGGCTAAGGATATTCATTAGTATCACGACCACAAATTATCCATGAACTACTACCAAAGATATACAATGATTGTAAAACCAATAATGTTTGAGACTCGACAATAGTATCATGACCATGAATTATCCATGCACTCTTGGCTAAGGATATTCGTGTTTTCAATTACTGATCATGATTATACCGAATAATCCGTGGTCATAATCATACCAAGTCTATCAATGCACTACTGACCAAAGATGACTTTTACCACATCAATGAATTAATATTTCATTCTTTGAGACTCAACTCGATAATTAATCCATATCATCGAATCATCCCCGCACTTTTACTGGGCCAAGGATATTCATTAGTATCACGACCACAAATTATCCATGCACTACTGACCAAAGATAATTGTGTTTTCAATTACGGTTATGATTATACCGAACAATCCATGGTCATAATCATACCAAGTCCATCTATGCTCTCAAGCCACAGATGACTTTAAAAAAAAATATAAACATGAGGATAATGATATAAAGAATCAATCAAATAAGATAAAGGATAAATATTAAACATTTATAATATAATTTATCCAGGATTCAAGAATATCCCCATGTTATCAATCACTTAATAATCTCATAATCTAATATCATTAATATTATACCAATATTTTAATCACTTCTTAAATTTATAAACAATTTATCTCAATTGTTTACGCTTTACCATATAATGCATTTAATCATTCAAAAATGCCATACTCATAAGATATCATTACCAATTATCAAATCCTCAAAAAAAAAAATATGCATATACTCTATATAGGATTTTCTAGCCATAAAATCCTATTTTCAACTTTGTTACTTCACATAACATATTTAACTCATATGTTCGTAACTAAACTATTTTCATGAAAAATACCAAATCAGTCCCAAAAATATTTCTTTTCTGGGATTTAGCATAATATAGTCCCATGATGAAAATATATTTTCTCGGAATTTTAAAATTCATTTACTATTTTTCAAAATCAATTTCTAATTAATTCCTTAAGAAATTAGCTACCTCAAGTTTAACTCCAAAAATTCCCAAATCTTGGCAGGACCTTACACATGTTAACATGAGCTTCTAGTTTAAATTTCATGGTCATCGGAGTTATAGAACTCCGGTTATAGCGTTTTTCGTCGGAAAATCCTAAATATTGAAATAGTCATAACTTGCTCATTTTAAGTCGAGAATGAGCTCATTTTGGACAGGAGATACTTTATACCATATACCTTCATGTCCCAAAAGGCCATAAATTTTCTCATAATTTAAGTGGCCGAAACAGCCCCTTAAAGTTTCTGGGCAGTAGCATTTTCGAAATTTACAGCTTTGGCCTCCTTTGCTAAAATCAGTCCACACAAAAATCTACAACACCTTTTCCAGTAATTCCACTTGGATTAGTTAGGTAACTCATAGATCTAACTCTAGGATTTGACCACATTCAAAATTCAAAATATAATAGGAGATATGGTCAATTGAATTTCATGTTACGTTTTTCACTAAAATCTGATTTTCAACTCTTTGTGATTTCTAAGAAACTTTCATGTTTTCACATACTAACCAACATAACTCATCATAAAACTTACTAATACTTCATATACCCATGATTTTCATTAGTCCAATGCTTTTATTATGACTTTCATCATAATCCTCGTAAACAGATCCTTTTAGTTGAAGAAATATTTGAGGGTTTAAGAAATGGGTTTTTGTACTGGGGTCAATACAAAATTCGATTTTACGCTCTAAGTAGGTTAAGAAGTCTTCAAGAATACGCCAAGAAATTTATTAATGATAGAAATATTATTCAAAACTGTTACTCTCGTCCAAGACTTGGATAGTACGTCACATTGATACCAACTGTGACTTCTATCCCTTAACCTGGATAGCACCTCACAATGATACCTATTAACTTGCCATCTTGATCCGACGTCGCCTCTGAGAAAGTGCGGCGGTGCATTCCACACAAGGAAGTCAACAACGAAAGGTTCGGGGCTCTTTACTTATGGCTTGATATGACAATGATTAATTTTAGGGTTTGGTTACTTTGAATTAGGTAATGAGGGTTGTTATAAATATAAAAGCTAACAACCTTACGAAAAGCATGATGAGTAGTTAACCAATTGATTCCTAAAATCAAAGGCAAGTATTTTCAAAGAGATAAGATTGACGGTGTAACGTGAAAGTTTCGATTTGAATCAACAAGATTAATAAGCGAGTGGAGGTAACGAAGGTTTCTCCCAACGAAGTTTCAACCGATAAGTTAAAGTCTAACTTCTCCTGAGTCAAATTTAAATGTTGAAGCATAAGCAAGCGAGATAAAATAATGGGTAGAACAGGTATCTTATAAGGTATAGACTTCGCAAGAATTTATAATTAACTAACCGTGCTAACCCGTTCGAGTCACTTGCTTTTTAAGAAGTCATGAAAAACGCTCTTCATGTAAAAACCACAGACTTTGTTTTATCCGTATCCGCCTTTGGTGCCTTGCAGTCCCAATTTGGACTTGACTTTGGTGTACGACAAAATCGAGCTAAATGACCTTCTCTTCTTGAAATTTCCACTTCTATTATCTTGGCCATGATTACCGCAAAGTGGTTACCATTCTTGGCATGATAATTTCTCCCACGATGGTCATCATTGTTAGATGGTCGTTATCTGCGGTATGATTATTATCGTGTTGTTGGTCGTTACCTTTTGGTTGGTGACTCATTATCGCGCTCCAATAACCGGAGCCCTATTCACAACATCTAAATACAAACCTTTGTCACAAAACAAGGGTTAATTAACATGCAACATATTATCACTATACTCGTGAGACCAATCAAATACCAAATAAACTTAGGTAGGTCATACTAGCGAAGGAATTCCCGTCTCTCCCCTCCTAGTACTATTCTCACATCTTAGCTGGGATCATATCCCTAAGCTACGATACCAAGCCGTGACGCCCCAAAATTAGGTATCGTCACCCATCTTGGGTCGCCACTTACATGGTACATAAATTCAAATACAACTTACTAACCTAAGCGCGTAGGTGTACAATACGACATAAAGCGTGAGTTTGAATACAAATATTGTCTACTAGATATTATACAAACTCAAAAGGAGTCCTCATTACAACTATTATCACACTATATTTCACGGAATAGTGAGGACTACTAATGCTATCCCTCGGACCATTACTCCGTTCCTGAGGCTCGTCCCGGCTATGTTCTCATTTCAAGAAGAGAGCACGGTGAAAGAAAGGGTGAGCTCAACTAGCCCAAGAAGAAATATTATGACTAAGATAATGCGAATAAATTATCATTAGCCTTCAATGATGTTAAAGCGATAAAATACAATAGACAACCGGTTTAAGCTGCAGTGGAATAAGCAATCCATTAAAAGAGTCAAGTAGAGAATAAAGTCTACTATCTTTTAGGTTTTAAAAAGTTTTCATCAATTTTTATCATTTGAGACTCGACAATAAATAAACCACCACATTTAATCATCCCCTGTACCACGGTCAAGGATTTTCATCAAATTATCAATGGTCATGACTATCTTAGAATCACCCCCGGTCATAATCATACCAAAACTATCCATCAACGTGCATTACAGAGCCCTTGAGGACTTTAGTCACATCATTTATATCAAGTCATGATTATACCGAATGATCCCGGTCATAATCATACTAAGTTCATCTATGCACGTAAGCCAAAGATAACATAATATAACATGAGGATGATGACAATGACATAATAATTCAATAAAACAAGTTCAAGAATTATTTAATCCATGAATTATTAACGTCCAAATTGTCAACATGATCTTTGTTTACGTGAGAGTAAAATTCAAGAATGATCGGAAGAATATTTCCATGAAAAGATCTTTGGATGAAACGCAAATATCAAGGATATTCTACTAATTTCATGGAGTATAGAAGTCCAAGTTTTAACCAATTTGGGTATAATAAAGAATGGAATAACAAAATAAATCACCATGCATGCGGTACTTGCATAGATAAAGTTATTCAACGAGAATAATAATAACGGCACCGAGTCGGGTGAAATTCACACAAGCGAGGATGTTCCAACAAAATAATAAAGATGGAACCGGATCCGGTGTAAAACACACGAGATAGGATATTCCAGCAGAATAATGATAAAGGCGGAACCGGTCAGGTGTAAAACACATGAGCGAGGATATTCCAGCAGAATGATAAAGAGCGGAACCGGTCAAATTGTAAAACACATGCACGAGGATGTTCCAGCGAGAATAATAAAAGCGGAACGAAGTGGGGTGTAAAACACATGCATGCAGGATGTTCCAATGCAGAATAATAGAAGAATGTCACCAAGTATAGGGTAAATCAGCGTATACAAAAGTTATTCCAATGTAATAATAAGCGATGGAATAACATAAGGATTTCACCAAGTATAGGGTATGCAGCGTATCAAAAGTTATGTATAGGGTATGCCACTTTTACGAGTTATTCCAACAGAATAATAATGAATGGAATAATGAAGTTCTCTTCAAGAAGAAAGAATAACACCTCTACTAGTAAAAAACTGAATATAGAAGTAGTGAAGTAGCGAGAATACTCTTCTTCTTTCTATAATTTTCTCTATAGCTTCTCTCTATAATTTCTCTCTCAGAGTTTCAATGAATTCGTAAGAAAATAATAAAGGAATGAGCTTCTATTTATAGGAAAATGGAATGCATAGTAACTAATCCATGAACGGTCCAGATTGATTTACTTTAATCGACGGTCCATATTTAAAGAAAAATCTTTTAAATAAAATATAATATATTCTATTTATATAAAAATATTTTACTATGCAAACACTTTATGCAATACTATGCAAAACACTATGCAAAATACTATGCAACACTATGCATAATAAAATTTAATATATTCTATTTATAGAATAACTTTAATAAAGTATTCTATTTTATATAAAAGATGTTTACATTTTATTACGTTAATAATACGAATAAAACAAAAGCGTCATTATCGCTATAATAATTCATATTATTAATCGACAATAATGGAATCAAATGAGTGACTTCTCACATAAGCATCGATAATCAATCTGGTGTGCTACTTATGCAACCACACTTATTCTTTGTACTTTTACTACAAGAGTAGTTCAGCAAGTAACCTACGGTAAAACTTCCGTAGTTATTTCGATAAAATATTTTTGTCGTTTTCTCAATCAAAATGATAATTACATTAATGAGGTCCACCAATGATTGGTAGTTATACGAATATTCCTCGCTAAACAAGAATATTCCCAGAACCAATCGAATATAATATAACCACTTGCATACTTTGCAAAATTTATAAATACTACCCACAACTATAATATTATCTTAAATTCACACCATAATATTAAAAAATTATTTCAACAAAATTTAAATCTTTATTGATAAAATCTGGGGTCTCACAATCGTAGTAGTTCAATAGTCGTTTAGATATTTTAAATATAAGTCATATTATTTTTCATAGCCTTATAATAATTTTTAAATAATTATTATAATTTATCATGAATTTTAAAACTTTGAAATCATTATTAAATGATTTAAATATTAACTATTTCTATTATCGTTAATATTTAATTAATATTAAACTATTAATGAAACTATTGCCAAAATATTAAAGTTATTTATAATAACTCAAAATATTTTTAAAGTATTAATATTATCCATAAATGATTTTAAAACATTTAAAATCAATTTTAAATAATTACCATTAATATTAGAATATTAATTTATTATTTATCAAAATATTAAAAGTCATTAATTGTAACTTAAAATATTTTTAATTCATTTATTTCCTTTTTAAATTATTTTTAATTCAATAAAACCCTTTTAAAACTATTTTTAATATAATTATTAAATAAAATTAATATCATTAATATTAAATTATTAATAAAATTTACCTTTAAATATCAAAAGTTATATTATATAACTTAAAATATTTTTAAACTATTTATTTGCATTTAAAATGATTTTTAATAATATTAAAATGATTTTAATTAATTTATTTAATATAATTATTAAA
Organism: Panax quinquefolius; assembly: GCA_020205615.1. NCBI lineage: Eukaryota > Viridiplantae > Streptophyta > Magnoliopsida > Apiales > Araliaceae > Panax > Panax quinquefolius. The sequence continues at coordinate 49,865,552 of CM035162.1, forward strand.
TAAATCTAATATCATTAATATTTAATAATTAATGAAACTTATCTTAAAATATTAAAAGTTATGTTTTATAACTTCAAATATTATTAAATACCTTATTATTATTTAAAATGATTTTAATACAATAAAATCATTTTTAATAGATTTATTTAATGCATTTATTAAATAATTTAAATACCAATAATATCCAAATAAATATTAATATTTATGAAAAATATATCAAATTATTAAAAGTTAATTTTTATAGCTTAAAATAATTTTTAAAACTATTTTTGGAATTTTTAATAATTAATTTCTATTTATAAATAATTTTTTGGAAAATAAATTAAATAAAATTACAAAGTCTGCCGCTATAGCCTTTAGCGACAGAAAGTGTAGCCTAATGTGTTCTTGAGCCTTCATAGACAGTTTCTAGGTACCAACTTTGACCATGATTAATTCATTATGTGTAGTGTTTTTGGGCTAGATATAACTTTGATCTTGTAGTATTGATGTAATACTACAAGTATAAATCAACATCTGGTTCAGATCATAACATATGAGCAAGATATAAAGCTTTGAAATCACATCAGACGACATGTTCATCATGTTTACGGGCAATTTGCGAATTTTACAGTCACGTGGCCGTCGGCAACGCCTTTGGCCTTCTAACATGAAATCATTGATGATATGGTTGGTCAGGCGTCGAAGTTGTATAGACAATCTAATGAGTACAATTTCTAAACATTTTCATGTCTAAATATCAACAACATGAAAGATCTAAGTCATCAAACTCACTGTCAGAGTGTTTCTGTGTTTTCCCAGAAACACAGAAGTTCGAGTTCCTAGTTTCGTGATCGATTTAATTTAGGTTCTAACCTTTTAGCATGTGATATAATGGTTCATACGTATAGAGTACATGACAAGGAACAATAACATAACATGAGATCATCATAAAATCAACACGATCAAGATAAATGGGCCGGTCAAAGTACCCTCCCCAGAACTGTTCTTGAACATTTCTGGGTTTCCCAGAAATCTACTTGATCAGTTTCGGCTACCTAAGTTTGACCAACTTTCAATTCATTTCTGTTACGTATTTGGGTAATATAAAATCATGTATCTGTAGTATTCATGTCAGTCTACAACTACAAAACAACAACATGGCAAAACAATGTAAGCATAGCAAGATCCTGTTAAAGTTTATGCCCTAGAGGACAATTATTTGATATAATTTCTTAACGTTTTGATATTATATTTGATTGAATAAATGAATGATTTTATTATGGTTTTATTTAGTGCGTTATATAAATGTTAACATAATAAAAATCCTTAGAATATTGATACAAATTATATAGTTTCAAGTATGTGACTTGAACATGAGATTATATATTTACAATTAGTATCATTGTTCTTAAATGTCCCTAGTCGAGTATCATTGTTGATGGGACAAAAATAATGCATTAAGAGTAGTATGTGGATTGACTGATGACCAAATCTCATTGGTCATAAATATATGAGATATTAAGTCAATGCATAGGTACATGTTAGAAAATGATGTACTGGACATACCCATCATGAGAATTCTATGTGGAGCATTATGCGAAGTGTCATTAGCGATTCTCATAGTGACAATGATGTAATGGTCCTCCGACCTGAAATCACTATATTTCTTCACGGGAATTTATGTACTTTGATATCATCAAATGTCACCTTTAATAGGGTGGACTATAAAGGTGATTATTGGGTACATCATGAATCGTGTGAGGAATATGAGTGATCTAGTTGGAATTTAACCCTCCTATGTATTAGGGGTGATATCCATAGGCCTCTTGATTGAGTAGGACTATGAAATGCATGGTCATGCTATAATAGTGATTTGTTTCATATAGTCTACTCATTGATCAAGAAAAACTCAAATTAAATTATGAAAAGTATGACACATTCTATGACTCGAGTTTAATCTAGGATATTAAGGTTAAAATGATTAAATTACATTGAAACATTGGTCACGAAAAGGTTGCATCGAATCATCGATCTTATTATTACTTGGGTAGCAGTGATGCATTACTAGATGCATTCATTGCTTTTATAATTTTATAATATGATTTTAAAATTATTGCCAACGTAATAATAACCTATAAAGTCACACACAAAGAACGTAATTAAAAGAAAATTAATTTAAATTTTAGAGATTTTAATATGTCAATATGATTGATAGAATTTTAAATTACGAATTTAAATTAATAGGATAATTTATATATAGGTATATTAATTAAGTAAGACTTAATTAAGATATATATATATATATATATATATAAATTTCGGATTTTATTTTAATTGGATTAGGGTTTTGATTAATTCCTATTAACTACTATATATATGATATATAGCAGCCATTTTAGGTTACGATCATAAACTGACAAACCCTAGCCGCTCTTAGAGAGAGACTAGAGAAAAGTTCAAAAATCTTGTTCCTTTGGTGGCTAGTCATCAGTAGCTCCTTTTATTCTGAGAATCGTCATGACGACGGTTCGGCGATGCGTTCGATGTGGATAAGTAGAGGCGTAAGTACAAGTGAGGAATTGCGTTGGAGATTCGGAGCGCATCAATTTTATTTTCACAATCGATATAATTTCTAACCACTGAGTTAATTGATTTTCACATATGTAAGACCCCAACTTATTATAAATAAAAGTGAATTTTCCTCTATTCATTATTCTAAATTAATAAGGTATTAATTTGATATAATGCTTTGGATATGGGTGAAATGTTAAAATTTTGCAAAATAAGCAAGTGGTTATAAAATATTCATTTTGTCGGCGAATATTCATTTGGTCGTGGAATATTCGTACGACGGTACAGCCATTTGTAGGCCCCATAACGGATAACGGTCGGATGAAAAAAATGACAAATTTGAGTTTTTACAAATAACGGCGTAGTTATACGAATTACACTTTGTTAGAATACCCGTTGGTTTACATACGATGTCTGGCGTAGTTACATAGTAGCACACGGTATTGCACAATTTAGTTGAATTATTGATTCGTACGTAAGAAGGCACTACTCAATAATTGTTATAGTAATTACTATTCAATATTTTATTTTATTGATTCAATAATTGCTGCGTTGATATTTTATATTATTGTTGTTTCAATAATTATCACGGCACAGTATTTCCCATTATCGGATCAATAATTCAGGCAGAATGGACATAAAATTCATATTTTTCTAATAAACGAGCTATTTTCTATGAATTATTGAAGTTTCGGAAAATAAAATAATTTTTATTAAATTATGGGTGGGACCCACTCTTGTTCGACAACATGTGGGCTGCTGAAAATTGATCAAAGATGGCTGGTATTATTTGTCAACAAAGCATGCATAGAGGTTGGTGTAATTAATAATATTATTTTATTATTTTAGTCTCCTATGGCGTTCTAGCATTTTCTTATAAATAGACGCTTAGGTTAGAATTGAAAATCACACCAGAAACAAGTTTTCTTTCTCTCTATATTGTCGAGCGTATTTTAGTGAGTATTTATATACTTTGAGAGTTATTGTTCGGTACAAGTTTCCTTCGGCTTTCTATCCAGATATTAGATCAAAAATCTGCTTATTTTGAGATAAGGGATGTTATTTTCTTCTTAAATGATATTATTTTCTTCAATATCATTATGCCGAAATATTGGTGAACGTTTTTATCAAATTTGGAACTTGTTGTGTCAGGGTTACTATTCACGTATACGACACTATTCACGAATACGGCACTATTCACCGAAAAAATGAAATTTTCTTCTTTTTATCCAAGATGTCTATTATGGTTACTATCTTTGATTGTATCCATGTTTTGATCTCTATTTTTGAATTCTGCTTCAAAATTGGTATTTATGAAGTATTATTGATCTTGGATAAACTATTATACTAATCCGTACTATTGGTCATACATCTCCTTTGGATTCGTTTTCTTTAAAATATTTTCATCATCCTTAGTCCTAAAATGATGATATTCTTGAATATCTTTGGCCCGTAGTAAAAGATGAATGATTAATCGATGAATATCTTTGGCCCGTAGTGCAAAGATGAAGCAGTGTTGAGATGAACATGACCAACTGGTGATATAAATGAATATCTTTGGCTCAGTAGTGCAAAGATGAATATTTGATTAAAGATGTATATTGATTGTTATTCTGAGGATAAAATATTGGTGATGGACTTTTAAATCTTAGAAGATAGTAGAACTCATTCTCTACTTGACTCTTCTAATGGATTGTTGTTTCTGCCTGCGATTGTTGATCTAAAACTTGTTGTCTATTATATTTTATCAGATTTTTCCTTGTTGAAAAATAATGATAATTTGTTGTATATTATCTTAGTCATAATATTCTTTACTGGGCTAGATGAGCTCACCCTTTTCCTTTTTGTTCTATTTTTCTTCCCAGGAGGTGAGAACATATCAGGATCTAGTCGAGGTATGGAGTGATGGTTCTAAAAAGATGTTTTAGCAGTCTTCACTATTTTTGTAAAATATTGTTTGAATAATTGTAATGAGGACTTATTTGAGTGTGGATATTGTCTAGAAGACAATATTTGTATTTAAACTCACAGTATGCGTTGTCATATTTTGCACGACAATTGTATTATTGAAGTTGTAGTTTGCTTTATGTACCATGTATTTGGCGACTCAGAATGGGTGTTGTATACCTATTTTGGGGGCGTCACAGTTGGTATCAAAGCTTAGGGATATGGTCTCTGGCGGAGATCGAGGAATAGAACTAGGAGAGGAGAGATGAGTAAATCCTTCGCTAGTGTGTCCTATCTAAGCTTATTTGTCGTCACCATAATATAGGGATATTATGTGATATGTTAATTTGTTTAATTAACCCTTGTTTTATGGCGCAAGATTTAAGAATGGTCGCTAAGAACATTAACAATGGAGTGTATAAGACTGTGGAACAACCTTTAGTTACAAACCAGGAGAACGTGCAACAGGAAGGCAATATTCCTCCTGTAAACAACACTACCGAGCAAACGATGAATGATGGAATGTTTAGGAGCTTTTTGCATTCTGCCTGAAATTGAATTCCCTACAACTTTGTAGCAAACGTAGTAGCTGACGCATTGAGTAGAAGATTGTATGCGGGTACGAGTGCAATGTTGTTAACACAAAGGCCCATTTTGTATGACTTGCAAAGGACGGAGGTAGAATTAAAGACTCCAGGGACCCACATGATGATGGCAAATATATGAGTAGAACCGACATTAATCGATAAAAATAAAGCTGTTCAAGCTACGGACCTGGGGCTGATACGTATGAAGAAGAAAGTGCAAGGAGCTATTCCAGAAGCGAGAATCGATGAAGAAGGAATACTTAGATTCAACTCCAGACTTTGTGTTCCTAACGATTCTGACTTGAAGCATAGAATCATGATGGAGGCACACAACACCCCGTTTGCAATCCATCCTGGGAGTACCAAAATGTATCATGATATTCGACATACATTTTGGTGGAACAATATGAAGAGAGAAATCGCAGAGTTTATCTCGAGGTGCTTAACTTGTCAACGTGTAAAGGCGGAGCATCAAGTGTCAAAAGGTCCATTGCAACCACTTGAGATTTCGGAATGGAAGTGGGAACACATTACTATGGATTTCGTTACAGGTCTTCCCAAAGTTTCTCAAGGCATAGATGCTATTTCGGTTATTGTTGATAGATTAACCAAGTCTGCCCATTTCTTGCCGATATAAGAAACTTATTCCCTTGAACGTCTTGCTCGTATGTACGTGAATGAGATTGTGAGATTGCATGGCATGCCAGTATCCATAGTTTCGGATCGTGACCCAAGATTCACTTTAAGATTTTGGGTTAGCTTACAGAAAGCTATGGGCACAGTTCTGATTGATTCGACATACCATTCTCAAACGGACGGACAATTAGAGAGGACTATTCAAACCCTTGAAGATCTATTAAGACTTTGTGTCCTAGATTTCAAAGGGTGTTGGGATAAGTACTTGCCATTGGTAGAATTCTCCTACAACAACAGTTATAAAGCAAGTATAGGCATGGCTCCATTTGAGGCGTTGCATGGATGAAAGTGTCGTTCTCCAGTATGCTGGGACGAGGTGGGAGAAGCAACGTTATTAGGACCAGAATTAGTACGCATGACTATTGAAAAGATCCAAATGATTCAACAACGTATTCAAACCTCACAAGATCGACAAAAGAGTTATGCTGATCTTCATAGAAAAGACGTGGAGTTTAATATTGGAGATCATGTACTGTTACGTGTTGCTCCATGGAAGGGAGTTACAACATTTGGAAAGAGAGGAAAGCTCAATCCAAGATTTGTTGTTCCATTTGAGATTCTTGACCGAATAGGAAATGTGGCCTATAGACTCGCATTACCTCCAAGTATGTCTCGTGTTCATAATGTTTTTCACATATCCATGCTTCGTAAATATGTGAAAGACCTGAACCATATTATTGCGTTAGAGCCAGACGAGATAGCCGAAGATTTAACGTACGAAGAGGTACCTGTTAAGATCTTAGATAAGAAAGAGCATGTCCTACGCACCAAGGTTATACCACAAGTTAAGGTTTTATGGAGGAACCATGCTATTGAAGAAATGACCTGGGAGTTGGAATCAGAAATGAAAGCAAGGTACCCTCACCTGTTCGAAACACCAGGTACGTACGTCAATTTCGAGGACGAAATTTTATAAGGAAGGGAGGTTGTAAGACCCCAACTTATTATAAATAAAAGTGAATTTTCCTCTATTCATTATTCTAAATTAATAAGGTATTAATTTGATATAATGCTTTGGATATGGGTGAAATGTGAAAATTTTGCAAAATAAGCAAGTGGTTATAAAATATTCATTTTGTTGGGAATATTCATTTGGTCGTGGAATATTCTTTACGTTAGGGAATATTTAAATGCGACGCCTTGACCATTTGTGGGCCCCATAATGAGATACTTGATCGGGTGAAGAAAAGCGACAAATTTAGTTTTTACAAATAACGGCGTAGTTGTTACAATTAACACTTGTTGGAATACCCGGTGGTTAAAATAAAGTAATCTGGCGTAGTTGCACAAAGAGTAGCACCTGCGGTATTGCACAGTATAGTTGAATTATTGATTCGTACGTAAGAAGGCACTACTCAATAATTGTTACAGTAATTAATGTTCAATATTTTATTTTATTGATTCAATAATTGATGCGTTGATATTTTATATTATTGTTGTTTCAATAATTATCACTGCACAATATTTCCCATTATCAGATCAATAATTCATATTATTCGAATAATATTATTAGATAGCATTTATGGCAATGTCTAGAAAGTTCTATCAAGGAGAGGTTTGGTCACCTAATTACGCACCAGTAAGGAGAAATTCTTATTGGAAAGCCCCCTCTTTCCTAAGAACGCCCTAGTTGTCATAATTGTGATTCTATAATATTATTTGGGAATAATTGATTATTGATTTATATGATAAGGAAATATTTATTTTATGTGGATATAAATGATGGATATATTTATTTTTATGAGGATAAAAATGAAGGAATTAATGCTGAGGTGTTTTATCAATATTTTGTCGGTGTAGTGGTATTAAAAATCATCCGTTTGTGGATTTCGGATATTTTATGTTTGGAATTTGGAAAAACTCAAAGCTACAAAGTTGTAGAGAATTCGATTTCAGACAGAATGGACATAAAATTCGTATTTTTCTGATAAATGAGCTATTTTCTATGAATTACTGAAGTTTCGGAAAATAAAATAATTTTTATTAAATTATGGGTGGGACCCACTCTTGTTTGACAACATGTGGGCTGCTGAAAATTGTTCAAAGATGGCTGGTATTATTTGTCAACAAAGCATGCGTAGAGGTTGGTGTAATTAATAATATTATTTTATTATTTTAGTCTCCTATGGCGTTCTAGCATTTTCCTATAAATAGACGCTTAGGTTAGAATTGAAAATCACACCAGAAACAAGTTTTCTTTCTCTCTATATTGTTGAGCGTATTTTAGTGAGTATTTATATACTTTGAGAGTTAATGTTCGGTACAATTTTCCTTCGGCTTTCTATCCGATATTCCGAACAAAAGTATAGTTATTTTGAGGTAAAGGATGTTATTTTCTTCTTAAATGATATTATTTTCTTCAGTATCATTATGCCGAAATATTGGTGAACGTTTTTATCAAATTTGGAACTTTTTGTGTCGGGGTTACTATTCACGATATCAAGACTATTCACTAATCTGACTATTCAAGAAAAAAATGAAATTTTCTTCTTTTTGTCCAAGATGTCTATTATGGTTACTATCTTTGATTGTATCCATGTTTTGATCTCTATTTTGAATTTCGCTTCAAAATTGGTATTTATGAAGTATTATTGATCTTGGATAAAACTGTTATACTAATCCCTACTATTTGTCCTTTCATCTCAATGGATTCGTTTTCTTTAAAATATTTTCATCATTCTCGGTCCTAAATGATGATATTCTTGAATATCTTTGGCACTGTAGTGCAAAGATGAATGATTAATCGATGAATATCTTTGGCCGTAGTGCAAAGATGAGCAGTGTTGAGATGAACATGACCAATTGGTGATACAAATGAATATCTTTGGCTGTAGTGCAAAGATGAATATTTGATTAAAGATGTATATTGATTGTTGTTACAGGGATAAAATATTGATGATGGACTTTTAAATCTTGGAAGATAGTAGAACTCATTCTCTACTTGACTCTTCTAATGGATTGTTGTTTCCGCTGCAGTTGTTGATCTAAAACTTGTTGTCTATTCTATTTTATCAGATTTTTCCCTGTTAAAAACTAATGATAATTTGTTGTATATTATCTTAGTCATAATATTCTTTACTGGGCTAGTTGAGCTCACCCTTTTCCTTTTTGTTCCATTTTTCTTCTCAGGAGGTGAGAACATATCAGGATCTAGTCGGGGTATGGAGTGATGAGTCTAGAAAGATGTTTTAGCAGTCCTCACTATTTCTGTAAAATATTGTTTGAATAATTGTAATGAGGACTAATTTGAGTGTGGATATTGTCTAGAAGACAATATTTGTATTTAAACTTACAGTATGTGTTGTCGTATTTTGTACGGCAATTGTATTATTGAAGTTGTAGTTTGCTTTATGTACCATGTATTTGGCGACTCAGAATGGGTGTTGTATGCCTATTTTGGGGGCGTCACAGTTGGTATCAAAGCTTAGGGATATGGTCTCTGGCGGAGATCGGGGAATAGAACTAGGAGGGGAGAGATGAGTAAATCCTTCGCTAGTGTGTCCTATCTAAGCTTATTTGTTGGTCAGTCATAATATAGGGATATTATGTGATATGTTAATTTGTTTAATTAACCCTTGTTTTATGCCAATATTTAAGAATGGCTGCTGAGAACATTAACAATGGAGTGTATGAGACTGTGAAATAACCTTTAGTTACAAACCAGGAGAACGTGCAACAGGAAGGCAATATTCCTCCTGTAAACAACACTACCGAGCAAATGATGAATGATGGAATGTTTAGGAGCTTTTTTCAGTTCATGCAAAATCAGACGAGGGAGACTCGTGTACAAAATACGGGTGGAAGTGATAGAACGCTTGTGATGCATCACAACCAAGCGATTCAAGGAGTTGGTACCACCAGAATTTATTGGAAATCCGGATCCGATCAAGGCGGAAACGTGGGTCAAGCAAATTACCAAGATATTCGATGTCTTGGGATGCACGGAGGAACAAAAGGTTCCATTCGCCACCCCTTATGTTTCAGCGATGAGGCGACTCTTACGTGGTGGAGTCGTAGGCGTACCCGACTGCCGCACTCAACATGTCTTGGGAAATGTTTCAGAAACTATTCAATGACATGTACTTTCCTGAATGTATTCATCATATGAAGAAGGTAAAGTTTATCAGACTGGAACAAAACAACATGACGGTTTCCCAGTACGAGGCGAAGTTCGCTGAGTTATCCAGGTTTACACCTCATTTGGTAGAGAATGAGGAACGAATGACAAGGATGCTTCTGAGAGGTCTAAAACCCAAGATTCGTCAATACCTTATCTCTCATAAATTTTCTTTGTATTCAGATGTTGTTAACAGGGCTCAATTATTAGAGCGAGATAGTGAGTATGTTCAACCGAGGGACCACAACTCGGGGGGTCATCTGGGTGGTGGTGATCATCGAGCGATGGTAACCAACGAGGAGGGAAAATACGAACAAAGGTGGTAACCACTCGGGTGGTCATCGTGGCATGATGATAATAAGAGAGGTGAGTCAAGTGGAAATTTCAGAAGAGGAGATTCAACAATGGACGGAAGACATCAAGAAGATACCAAAGACCAACAACAAATTCGTGGGGGAGAACGTACCATTATATGTTACAAATGTGGGAAAGAGGGACATATCAGCCCAAACTGTCTACAAAAATCCAATGTATGTTACAACTGTGGAAAGGAAGTCCACATAGCTCAGGATTGTTCTGTAGAAAAACCAAGTTCAACGGGGATGGTGACTCCAAGGGCTGTCCCGGATAAGTCGAAATTAGCGGTTCATGGATGAGCGTTTGTCGTGACTGGCCAAAACGTGAGGAACCCGAACGAGGTGATCACGGGTAAACTAATCTTGAATTCTTGCAAAGTTTATACCTTGCTAGATACCGGTTCTACCCATTCTTTTATCTCTCCTGCTTGTGCTCAACGTTTTAACTTGACTCCCGAGAAATTGGACTTTGACTTATCTGTTGAATCTTCGTTGGGTGAAACCTTCGTTACATCTATAGTTTATAAATCTTGCATGATCCAAGTTGGCACTATCACATTACCTGTTGATCTTATCTATTTAAAGATACTTGCTTTTGATGTGATTTTAGGAATTGATTGGTTAACCACTCATCATGCTAAAATTGATTATTTTCGTAAGGTTGTTAGTTTTCATATTCTTAACCAACCAGTCATACGAAGTCAAACTAGTAAACCACTAAAATCAGTCACTGTCATATCAAGCCACAAAGCTATTCGTTTATTAAAAAACGGATGTCAAGCTTTCTTAGCCCATGTTATGGATTTGAACAAAGACAAGTCAGATTTGAATAATATTTCTGTTGTTAGAGAATTTCCTGATGTATTTCCTAAAGAACTTCCCGGTATACCCCCAGAACGTGATGTTGAATTCTTTATTGATCTTGAACCGGGTACAAAGCCCATTTCTAAAAACCCATATCGAATGGCTCCTATTGAACTTCAGGAGTTAAAAGTCCAACTACAAGAATTGTTAGACATCGGTTTCATTCGTCCTAGTACATCTCCTTGGGGTGCTCCTATTTTATTCGTAAAGAAGAAAGACGGGAGTATGCGACTTTGTATTGACTACCGAGATTTGAACCATGTCACCATCAAGAATAGGTATCCGCTACCTCGCATTGATGACCTATTTGACCAGTTAGAAGGAGCAAAATTCTTTTCATAGATCGATCTTCATTCTGGATATCATCAGCTGAAGATTAAAACTGAGGATATTCCAAAGGCGCCTTCGTAACTCCGATGCGGGCATTATGAATTCTTAGTCATGTCTTTTGGATTGACTAATGCTCCCGCCGCTTTCATGGATATGATGAACCGAGTATTCAAGGAATATTTGGATCGGTTCATTGTTGTCTTTATTGATGACATCCTCATCTATTCCAAAAGCCGTGAAGATCATGAGCACCATTTGAAGTCGATACTTGAAAGGCTTCGTGAAAACAAACTTTATGCCAAGTGAAGAAATGCGAGTTCGGCTTGAGGAAGTAGCATTCCTTGGGCACGTGGTGTCAAAACATGGAGTATCTGTTGACGCCAAGATTGAAGCAAGATAAAGTTGAGCAACCGAAGTCGGTGGACAAAATCTGTGCTTTTCGGGCTTAATTGGTTATTATCGGAGATTCGTGGAAGGATTTTCTCGAATCGCTACTCCGTTAACTCAGCTGACTCGGAAAGATACAAAATTCGTATGGAGCGAGGAATGCGAGATGAGTTTCCAAGAGCTCAAGAGGAGACTCATTTCGGCACCTGTTCTGGCAATACCATCTGGTACGGATGGATTTGTTATCTACAGCGATGCTTCAGGCAAAGGGTTAGGATGTGTTCTCATGCAACATGGGAAAGTCATAGCCTATGCCTCATGACAACTAAAAGAATATGAGAGGAATTATCCTACTCATGATCTAGAGTTGGCAGTAGTCGTATTCGCGTTGAAATTTTGGAGACACTACTTGTATGGGGAGAAAGTGAAGATTTATACGGACCATAAAAGCCTCAAATATTTCTTCACCCAAAAAGAACTCAACATGCGACAACGACGTTGGCTTGAACTGTTGAAAGATTACGATCACACTATTCAATATCATCCTAGAAAAGCGAACGTAGTAGCTGACGCATTGAGTAGAAGATCGTATGCGGGTACGAGTGCAATGTTGTTAACACAAAGGCCCATTTTGTATGACTTGCAAAGGGTGGAGGTAGAATTAAAGACTCCAGGGACCCACATGATGATGGCGAATATACGAGTAGAACCGACATTAATCGATAAAATTAAAGCTGCTCAAGCTACGGACCTGGGGCTAATACGTATGAAGAAGAAAGTGCAAGAAGGAGCTATTCCAGAAGCGAGAATCAATTAAGAAGGAATACTTAGATTCAACTCCAGACTTTGTGTTCCTAACAATTCTGACTTGAAGCATAAAATCATGATAGAGGCACACAACACCCCGTTTGCAATCCATCCTGGGGGTACCAAATGTATCATGATATTCGACACACATTTTGGTGGAATAATATGAAGAGAGAAATCGTAGAGTTTATCTCGAGGTGTTTAACTTGTCAACGTGTAAAGGCAGAGCATCAAGTGCCAAAAGGTCCATTGCAACCACTTGAGATTCTAGAATGGAAGTGGGAACACATTACTATGTATTCGTTACAGGTCTTCCCAAAGTTTCTCAAGGCATAAATGCTATTTCGGTTATTGTTGATAGATTAACCAAGTCTGCCCATTTCTTGCAGATACGAGAAACGTATTCCCTTGAATGTCTTGCTCGTATGTACGTGAATGAGATTGTGAGATTGCATGGCATGCCAGTATCCATAGTTTCGGATCGTGACCCAAGATTCACTTCAAGATTTTGGGTTAGCTTATAGAAATCTATGGGCACAGATTTACGATTCAGTTCGGCATACCATCCTCAAACGGACGGACTGTTAGGTTTGTAATATTCATGAAAGCAATCAAATTGCAAAATTAATGCGGAAGCGTGTAAAATCAGAGTTTAAAAATTTACAAACCATATACCCGGATCACCCTTTATGCACAATTATTAATTAAACGAAAAAATAAAGAATAAATCATACCCTTGAAGATCGAGCTTCCTCAGGTACAAGTTCACCTCCAAATCCTTTCGCGTTCAATCTTGAATCCACCGGGTTTGGTTCCTTCCTTTGATCAACGTTAGCCACCCAAATGTTTGGCCTCTAGAGGTGATCCACCAAGGAAGAAGAAAATTCAAGAAGAAGGGGTGGTTGGCTAAACCCTAGTTTTTCTATCTCTATAGAAAAGGTGTACTCTCCCAACAATTGGAATTATGTCGTATGTTGAAAAAGTCAACAACCCCCACCCATAATAAGACTCCTCTTATTAATAGATGTGGGCAACCCACCTTAACAATTAAGGAATTGGGTTTTATTTAATTAATTAAATTCTTTTAATTAATTAAGCTCCCTAATCTTATTAGGGATAATTAATTAAACTCTTTTAATTAATTTAACCTCCTAATCTTATTAGGAATAAATGAGAGTACTTATATTAAATTAATTCCTAAACTCTTTTAGAAATTAAAATAATAATAATTGTAATAATATTAATAAAACTCCTCTTATTAATTTATATTTAATATTTCTAAAATATTAAATAATAAATATTAAGCTATTTAATTTATTCTATCACCATAGATTAAATTAAATATACATAACATATTATTACGATTATGCCATTAACTTCTTAAATAATTATTCTTCCTTTTATGGTGTGACCCTTTAGGTTCTTCATATTAAACCTAGGTTGTGAATAAATCAATTAGAACAATTCTAATCTTATTTAAATAAATAAATTAAACAATTAATTTATTTAAATAAATAATATTTATTCTACAATAGGATAAGCCTCCCAGCGATCAACGACTTTCCCAGATAATATAGATTTCAACATTAATCATAAAAGAACCTTTGAGTAAATAGTTACCAGACAATTCAATCCTTCCACCATACAATGTCCCAATTAAATATAAGACATGGAATTCTTTGTCAAGTCTTATTTTATTTAATTATATGTATTTCGATTCTTAAATGCACAACTCAAATAATGTAAATTAGAAACTCCTTTCTAATTTCATTCGCCTTTGCCAAGGACTACTTGGGTTGTCATTTATCGAATCACATAGGACATTTCTTCTTTTATTAGAAGTGGTAGATTCTTTATTGATCATACATTATCTCCATGTACAACTTATTATACCCAAACAATCCCTTTGATATACCCTAAGGGTCTTAAGGAATAAGTCAAAGTATAACTCATCATACACAAGATACTATGATGATCTCAAGTCCAAGGATCACTTGTACTACTATCACTACAGAATTCCTATTGACAGCAAATAAAACTCCATTAGGTATTCCTTAGCGAGCCATGCTCAAAGTGAACTTATTCTCTAATAAGCACCTACATACTTGCTTTAGTGTCTCCACACAAATGATCATGAGATCAATCATCCTCATCCAATGAGCAAAACAACGTATGTACCAATCTATCCGGATTCACTAATCCCCAATTTAGTAATCCAATGATTGGGAACTATTTTAGTTTTAAGCTTTCTAAGAATTTAGATCTCATTAGAATGATCATCATCATTATTCTAAAAGCATTGCTTAAAACTATGGGTTTATCACATATTATAAAAAACAAAGATCATGTAGATAATTTAAAAGCCTTTAATAAATTAATACTTTTATTAATAAATGAATAAGATTGTTACAAAGTATATGCTTTATCATCAAACATGATTGGCTTTGTGCATATTACTTTCAATCTCCCACTTGCACTAAAGCCAATCGTCATGGTAACTCATACTCTTCTTCTCTAAGTGACGATTATCCTGTTGTTGGATAAGTTTTAGTTAATGGATATGTAATGTTGTTTATGAGAGTCCACTATCTCTATAGTAATTTCCCATCTTTCAATGATTCTTTTAATCAAATGAAAGTGCCACAACACATGTTTAGATCCAAGATGAGACTTGGGAACTATTCCTAGTTCTGTAATGAACTTTTAATCCAAACAATCAACTTGCAGCTTCATTTATAGCTATATACTTTGTCTTTATCACTAAACCAGCAACTCTTTGCTGTTTGGAACCTTTCCAATTCACTGCACCACTGTTCAAGATAACGCTTTACCTTAAAGTGGATTTTCGGTCGTCTTGGTCTGTCTGAAAAACTTGAGTCTGTAAAGCCCTCTAGTTTTAATTCAGACCCACCATGTATGCTCACATCCTTAGTGCCAGTTAAGAACTTTAAGATGTTTTTCACTGTCTTACAGTGATCTTCTCCAGAATATGACCGATCAACATTAGATCTTGTATATTTCATTGCATACATGATAGTCACTCATGCGATCTCTCTTTCGTGAGTCCGTGGGGACTATAAAAGAGATACACTCCATAGCTCATCAACATGAGACATCTCTTGGAGTTTGCCATGCTAAACGACTTTAGCATCAAATGAATATACGTTCCTTGGGTTAAGTCGAGCATCTTTTTAAATCTATCTATATAGATTTGTATTCCCAATTAAGATACTCATCCCAAATCATTCATGGAAGAATGTTTAGACAACTTTATATTTACTGATTGTAGCATTGGTGTGTAATTCCTCATCCGTAGTATATCAACATATAATACTAGAAATTTCACGACTTTCTCAATCGACCTTTTGTACACACTAGAAGTCTTACCTCATCGAATGTAACTCGGATCATCATCTTCTATGATGTGTACCTCATCATCATCATCCATGATGAATCCATACCTCCTAGGTATCTTTGGTACTATTCATTTACGATTGATTTGTGGTACAATAAGGTCTATCTACTGTGTTCTTCTTATTTGACTTATAGTGTTTTGTGGATCATGAACTTTTCAAGATCTATTATCCTCCCACCACCCCCTTCAATGATAAACACCTTTATCTTAGAAAGCTGTATGCGTTCATAATAAACACCTTTTGTTAAGCAGGATTATAGAACATATACCCTAAACTTACTTTAGGATGTCCCACAAATTATACTTGTCAAATCTTGTCCCAAGCTTATCCTTTGAAACCTTTTCACATAAGTTGGACAACCCTTTATCTTAACATACTTAAAATTAGGAATCCTCCCTGTCCATAACTTTTATGGAGTCTTGGGGCCGGATTTTGAGGTTACCTTTTCGTAGATATGTAACCATTTCTAGGACATGATCCTAGAAGGATACTGGAATGTCGGTAAAATAATTATGGACCGCACCATGTCCAACAAGGTACGATTTTTCATTCAGATACATCAATCAATTATTGCGTATCTGGAGGCGTCCATTGTGAGAAAACCATTTGAGATGATCTAGAAACTTATTGCACAAGTATTCCTTCCTTGATCTGATCAAAGAATCCTAATACTTTGCCAATTTGTTTCACTTTTGAATTCTTTGAACCTTTCAAATAATTCACACTTGTATTTCAGCAAATACACACATTCAACTCTTTGAATGATCATCTCCTTTTCTTATACTAATTTGTTCAATTTGTAAAATAATTTTTCACGTAAGTCAAGTATATAAAATCCATTAGGTAATATTCCAGTTCTATACAAAACATTATTATTATTATAAATAGAACAACAATTGTTCTTAAATATAATACCAAAGATTTCATTGTCCAACAATAAAATGGAAATAATGTTTCTAACAAGTACTGGAATACAATAACAACTTATTGACTTAATAGATTTGCCCGTAGGCATTGCTAAACTATAAGTTCCTATAGCTAATGCAGCAACCTTTGCTTCATTTTTCACACATAGGATTTCTTATCTTTGTTTAACTTTCTACTTGTGCTTGGTCCCTTCATAAATCTATATTTATGATAACCAAAGTCGGTATCCAATACCCAAGTAGAACCTTGACTTAAAAAAAAAATTTATTTTAAATCATGAACAAATTTGTATTTATAACCGAAACTTCACTAAGCTTCTTTGGTTAACCTCTGCAAGATGCTTCTCGCAGTTTCTTTCCGGTGTCTCGGCTTATTGCAATTGGAAGCAAGCTCCTTTGCTATCCGTGACGCTTT
Source organism: Panax quinquefolius (assembly GCA_020205615.1). Lineage (NCBI taxonomy): Eukaryota > Viridiplantae > Streptophyta > Magnoliopsida > Apiales > Araliaceae > Panax > Panax quinquefolius. The sequence goes on from CM035162.1 coordinate 49,882,953, forward strand.
TGTTCTTATTATCCTTTGTTTATGCCTTTCTATTTACCTTCTTTGAATCGTTCTTCTTTTAGGAAGATCCTTTGGCCCCTACCAAGAAGACTTGATCTTTCTTGGTTGGAAAGTGACTCTCAACATTTTTTCAACATGTTAAGCAAATCGGAGAGAGACCGATATCTAGCTTGTTCATATGAAAAATTCACAACAATTGTGAAAGGAGTCCCGGAGTGAGTGCAAGATCAAATCTTAGCTCAACTCTCCATCCATGACAAAACTCGTTGTCCTAATTGATCAATCAAATTGATAATGTTTAGGACTTTTTATGCATACTTATAGTGCCATTGGCCATTCTAGATCGGAAGAGCTCCTTAGATATCTGATATCTATTAGTCCTACTTTTCTCACCATCAACTACTTAATGTGCAGGAATATAGTAGAAGCATCCATAGTTTCATCTCGATTAACGAAGCTCGTTACTCATGGATACGAGCATGATGCATTCGAGCTAATTGTGCATCATCTTGCCACTTTCTAAAAGTAGCAATCTCTTCCTCAAAGGCATTGTTCTGCAACCATTCTTGAGGATAGGCGATTAAGGACATAAGATAGCTTTTTCACTATGAGAACTATTCTCAAAATCCTTAACCAATCCGTTTAATTTTGATCCGATTAATTTAGCATCTAATATGCTTCATGCAATGATAGTAATTTAGACATTGTAAAATTTCGTAAATGAATTTGTAATTAACAACATTTTAACATACATTCTTTTATTAATTACCAAAATAAATTAGGTCTTGTTTTAAATTGGTATCTCCCACTATTTTCTTCAAAACTATATTACCTCACTTATATAGTTCGGCAAAATCTAATTAAAGATTTGCTAGTGAGAATAAGGATCCCATTTCAAATGTATATAGCCTTGTGGTGACACAACAAACTATATATAAATAAATAGGTAGACAACTTTTTTGTCAATTACATCAACTATGCAACTCCTTGTATTTTGCCTCTTAGATTATTTTGATCAAGTGGTGGCACATCCGAATCAAAATTATCCAAGTTAAGTCCAACCTAGCACTCCATATATTCAAAAAGAAAAATATCATCCTTGTGGTGACACAACAAAACAATATTGTTCAATTTTCTTTATAAGCATCAAATGTGATAAATTAACATCTTAAATACTTAATACTTGCCTTGTGGTGACACAACAAACTCATATTAAATATTTAATACTCTATTAATTTTATCATGCTAGAAGGCTTACGCTCGATATTCCAAATATCTTTGAACGCTTAGGACTTAATATAAAAAATTGAGGGGTTTGTTATTAATTTGTTTCATCTTGTTTAGCGCATGCATATATATATATAAAAATACGTCATTATATTAATTAACATGCGAAGCATGTTTGCATAATATATATATATATATATAGTATAGCATGCACATATAGAATACTATATTCTACCCGGATTGATTATGGACTTTTATTTTAGTTTGGTTCACTAGAGCCACCAAGTGAACCAAAAGGTCAAATCCTAGGGGTGCAAGAAATAATATTTAAATATAACTATTACATTTAAACCGGGCTCCATTACAAACGGGTCTTCAAGCGCTCTTGCTTGCCTTTGATCTCCAATTTTTCAAAATTAATTCTAACTATTCCTATTACAAAACTATTTAAAATAAATAGAAACCTTGATCGTGATCAAGGGAAGTACATAGGAGGAGATAGAATTTACATTAAGAAAAAATTAGAGAAGACGAGGTACTGTGAGACCCCATTTAATAAAACCCATACATTCATGCATCCAACTAAAATAAAATCCAATCATATTGGTCAATAGTCCATAATCAATCCCATTTATTATCATACACATCACCATATGCATCAATAAATAACATTCATCTCATGAATAATAAACATTTAATATATATATTGATATCATTTAATGGGCAAATTTAGTTAGTATAAAATCTATTTTGAATCAAAATAAACTCCTTTATTTTAATCCAAATTTAAATCAAAATAAAACTATTTTATTTTAATTTATCCAATTTTGAATAAAATAAACTATTTTATTTTAATCAAAATTTTAATCAAAATAAACTCCTTTATTTTAATTAATTATGGAATCCAATTCCATGTAATAAAAAAAAATCTTTAATTAAAATAAACTCTTTTATTTTAATTAATTATGGAATCCAATTCCATGTAAAAAAAAAATATTAAAGGAAACACGGATTATTCTTTTCCTATTCACAAATAAACTCCTTTATTTTTGAATAATATGAAATCTTATTTCATATTTAAATAAACTCCTTTATTTAAGGAAACATGGATTTTCTTTCATATTCACAAATAAACTCTTTTATTTTGAATAATATGAAATCTATTTCATATCTAAATAAACTCCTTTATTTAAGGAAAAATAAAATCCATTTTCAACTCTAATTAGTTATCATGGAATCCAATTCCAACTCTAATTAGTTAGCATGAAATTCTAATTTTAAAATTAAAATAAAACTATTATTTTAAAATTAAAATAAACTTTTTATTTAAAATTAAAATAAACCTTTTATTTTAATTATAAAATTATTGAGAATATATATATATATATATATATATATATATATATTAACCGTATATATAATAATATATATATATATATTAGTTACGGTATATATATATTATATATATATAATACGGTATATATATATAGTACGGTATATATTATATATATATATTATATATATATGATAACAGTGGTATGCAAGCTCCTGCCTTGATTTTCATTGATTTCCGTGCCTTTATTTTTTTATTGGCTTGAACATAACTGCTATGCAATCCGGCCCTTTTTAAAAAAAAAATTTGTGAATCCTGCCAATGTAAACTAGCATGATATTTAAAAGATTACTTTAATCTTTTATTTTGCAAATCACGTGATCTGTTAAGCGAACAAAGGAAACCGGATCTATTAACTTAAAAAGGGAGAAAGGAGCAGCCACGTGAACCAGCTTACAACAACAAAAAAATTCTAAGTTGCTTCTGCCGAAAATTTTTGAAACCATGCTGCAGGATTTATATTATGGTTTCCGTAATTTTTTTTTTTTTTTTTATTTAAATTTTATACAATTAAATTATGCCCAATAAAATTGTTCTAAACACATATCAATATACATATCAAATATGAACAATTAATAATTCGCATAAAGGTTTGGCTCTGATGCCACTGTTAGGTTTGTAATATTCATGAAAGCAATCAAATTGCAAAATTAATGCGGAAGCGTGTAAAATCAGAGTTTAAAAATTTACAAACCATATACCCGGATCACCCTTTATGCACAATTATTAATTAAACGAAAAAATAAAGAATAAATCATACCCTTGAAGATCGAGCTTCCTCGTACAAGTTCACCTCCAAATCCTTTTCGCTCGTTCAATCTTGAATCCACCGGTTTGGTTCCTTCCTTTGATCAACGTTAGCCACCCAAATGTTTGGCCTCTAGAGGTGATCCTGAGGAAGAAGAAAATTCAAGAAGAAGGGGTGGTTGGCTAAACCCTAGTTTTTCTATCTCTATAGAAAAGGTGTACTCTCCCAACAATTGGAATTATGTCGTATGTTGAAAAAGTCAACAACCCCCCACCCATAATAAGACTCCTCTTATTAATAGATGTGGGCAACCTACCTTAACAATTAAAGAATTGGGTTTTATTTAATTAATTAAATTCTTTTAATTAATTAAGCTCCCTAATCTTATTAGGGATAATTAATTAAACTCTTTTAATTAATTTAACCTCCTAATCTTATTAGGAATAAATGAGAGTACTTATATTAAATTAATTCCTAAACTCTTTTAGAAATTAAAATAATAATAATTGTAATAATATTAATAAGACTCCTCTTATTAATTTATATTTAATATTTTAAAATATTAAATAATAAATATTAAGCTATTTAATTTATTCTATCACCATAGATTAAATTAAATATACATAACATATATTATTACGATTATGCCATTAACTTCTTAAATAATTATTCTTCCTTTTATGGTGTGACCCTTTAGGTTCTCCATATTAAACCAATTGTGAATAAATCAATTAGAACAATTCTAATCTTATTTAAATAAATAAATTAAATAATTAATTTATTTAAATAAATAATATTTATTCTACAATAGGGATAAGCCTCCCTAGCGATCAACGACTTTCCGGATAATATAGATTTCAACATTAATCATAAAAAACCTTTGAGTAAATAGTTACCGCATGCAATTCAATCCTTCCACCATACAATGTCCCAATTAAATATAAGACATGGAATTACTTATCAAGTCTTATTTTATTTAATTATATGTATTTCGATTCTTAAATGCACAACTCCAAATAATGCAAATTAGAAACTCCTTTCTAATTTCATTCTCGCCGCCAAGGACTCTTTGGGTTGTCATTTATCGAATCACATAGGACATTCTCTTCTTTTATTAGAAGTGGTAGATTCTTTATTGATCATACATTATCTCCATGTACAACTTATTATACCCAAACAATCCCTTTGATATACCCTAAGGGTCTTAAGGAATAAGTCAAAGTATAACTCATCATACACAAGATACTATGATGATCTCAAGTCCAAGGATCACTTGTACTACTATCACTACTGAGAATTCCTATTGACAAAGCAAATAAAACTCCATTAGGTATTCCTTAGCGAGCCACGTTCAGTGAACTTATTCTCTAATAAGCACCTACATACTTGCTTTAGTGTCTCCACACAAATGATCATGAGATCAATCATCCTCATCCAATGAGCAAACAACGTATGTACCAATCTATCCGGATTCACTAATCCCCAATTTAGTAATCCAATGATTGGGAACTATTTTAGTTTTAAGCTTTCTAAGAATTTAGATCTCATTAGAATGATCATCATCATTATTCTAAAAGCATTGCTTAAAACTATGGGTTTATCACATATTATAAAACAGCATCATGTAGATAATTTAAAAGCCTTTAATAAATTAATACTTTTTATTAATAAATGAATAAGATTGTTACAAAGTATATGCTTTATCATCAAACATGATTGGCTTGTGTGCATATTACTTTCACGGACAATCAGAGAGGACTATTCAAACCCTTGAAGATCTATTAAGACTTTGTGTCCTAGATTTCAAAGGGAGTTGGGATAAGTACTTGCCATTGGTAGAATTCTCCTACAACAACAGTTATCAAGCAAGTATAGGCATGGCTCGATTTGAGGCGTTGTATGGACGAAAGTGTCGTTCTCTAGTATGCTGGGACGAGGTGGGAGAAGCAACGTTGTTAGGACCAGAATTAGTACGCATGACTACAAAAAAGATCCAAATGATTCGACAACGTATTCAAACCTCACAAGATCGACAAAAGAGTTATGCTGATCTTCATAGAAAGGACGTGGAGTTTAATATTTGAGATCATGTACTGTTACGTGTTGCTCCATGGAAGGGAGTTACAAGATTTGGAAAGAGAGGAAAGCTCAATCCAAGATTTGTTGGTCCATTTGAGATTCTTGACAGAATAGGAAATGTGGCCTATAGACTCGCATTACCTCCAAGTATGTCTCGTGTTCATAATGTTTTTCACATATCCATGCTTTGTAAATATGTGAAAGACCTTAACCATATTATTGCGTTAGAACCAGACGAGATAGCCGAAGATTTAACGTACGAAGAGGTACCTGTTAAGATCTTAGATAGGAAAGAACATGTCCTACGCACCAAGGTTATACCACAAGTTAAGGTTTTATGGAGGAACCATGCTATTGAAAAAAATGACTTGGGAGTTGGAATCGGAAATGAAAGCAAGGTACCCTCACATGTTCGAAACACCAAGTACGTACGTCAATTTCGAGGATGAAATTTTATAAGGAGGGGAGGTTGTAAGATCCCAACTTATTATAAATTTTATAAGGAGCGAAGGTTGCGCGCCAGTAAGGAGAAATTCTTATTGGAAAGCCCCCCTTTCCTGGGAACGGTCTGGTTGTCATAATTGTGATTCTGTAATATTATTTGTGAATAATTAATTATTAATTTATATGATAAGGAATATTTATTTTATGTGGATATAAATGATGGATATATTTATTTTTATGTGGATAAAAATGAAGTAATTAATGCTGAGGTATTTTATCAGTATTTTGTCGGTGTAGTGGTATTAAAAATCATCCGTTTGTGGATTTCGGATATTTTATGTTTGAAATTTGGAAAAACTCAAACTTAAAAAGTTGTAGAGAATTCGATTTTAGGCAGAATGGACATAAAATTCATATTTTTCTGATAAACGAGCTATTTTCTATGAATTACTGAATTTTCGGAAAATAAAATATTTTTTATTAAATTATGGGTGGGACCCACTCTTGTTTGACAACATGTGGGCTGCTGAAAATTGTTCAAAGATGGCTGGTATTATTTGTCAACAAAGCATGCGTAGAGGTTGGTGTAATTAATAATATTATTTTATTATTTTAGTCTCCTATGGCGTTCTAGCATTTTCCTATAAATAGACGCTTAGGTTAGAATTGAAAATCACACTAGAAACAAGTTTTCTTTCTCTATATATTGTCAAGCGTATTTTAGTGAGTATTTATATATTTTGAGAGTTGATGTTCGGTACAAGTTTTCTTCGGCTTTCTATCCGATATTCCGATCAAAAGTATAGTAATTTTGAGGCAAGGGATGTTATTTTCTCCTTAAATGATATTATTTTCTTCAATATCATTATGCCGAAATATTGGTGAACGTTTTTATCAAATTTGGAACTTTTTTGTGATTTGAGTTACTATTCACGATACGATTAATTATTCACGATATACGGCACTATTCACGAATCTGACTATTCAATAGAAAAAATGAAATTTTCTTCTTTTTGTCCAAGATGTCTATTATGGTTACTATCTTTGATTGTATCCATGTTTTGATCTCTATTTTTGAATTCTGCTTCAAAATTGGTATTTATGAAGTATTATTGATCTTGGATAAACTGTTATACAAATCTCTACTATTTGTCCTTCTGTCTCACTGGATTCGTTTTCTTTAAAATATTTTTCATCATTCTCAGTCCTAAATGATGATATTACTGAATATCTTTGGCCTGTAGTGCAAAGATGAATGATTAACTGATGAATATCTTTGGCCCGTAGTGCAAAGATGAACAGGTGTTGAGATGAACATGACCAACTGGTGATACAAATGAATATCTTTGGCACGTAGTGTAAAAAGATGAATATTTGATTAAAGATGTATATTGATTGTTGTTCTGAGGATAAAATATTGATGATGGACTTTTAAATCTTAGAAGATAGTAGAACTCATTCTCTACTGACTCTTCTAATGGATTGTTGTTTTCCATTGCAGTTGTTGATCTAAAACTTGTTGTCTATTATATTTTATCGATTTTTCCTGTTGAAAACTAATTATAATTTGTTGTATATTATCTTAGTCATAATATTCTTTACTGGGCTAGTTGAGCTCAACCTTTTCCTTTTTGTTCCATTTTTCTTCTCAGGAGGTGAGAACATAGCAGGATCTAGTCGGGGTATGGAGTGATGGTTCTAGAAAGATGTTTTAGCAGTCTTCACTATTTCTGTAAAATAGTGTTTGAATAATTGTAATGAGGACTTATTTGAGTGTGGATATTGTCTAGAAGACAATATTTGTATTTAAACTCACAGTATGTGTTGTCGTATTTTGCACGACAATTGTATTACTGAAGTTGTAGTTTGCTTTATGTACCATGTATTTGGCGACTCAGAATGGGTGTTGGTACATAATATACACAATCATTGCAAGTAGATATCGATCATATTTGATCAAACTGATCTTTAACTATTTACCATAAAACTTGTCTATCTGATTAAACGGAAATCTGATTTCTAAAAGAACTCAAATTTCACCTTCAAAATTTATTTATAAAATTATTTACTATATATTGAAAAATCATATACATACGAAAATTAAAGTTATTCGAATAATACCTAGAGTTCCATTACCAGCTGCCACAGTATCCTGGACTGTCATATTAAAGACTCGTGCGGTTGGTTTGTTGGTTGAAGTCGGTCCTGTGATTGCCGTAGTCCCGCTGCCTTTACCCGTGGTTACACTCCTTGCCTCCATTTTCTTCTTTTGACAATCCCTCACCTTATGATCCATAGACCCACACAGAAAACACCCATTGTTCATCCTTGGGTTGGGGCAGGTGGGAGAAATATGGCCCTCTTACCCGCACTTGTAACATACAAACTTAGCCTTCAGACACTCACCAGAGTGATTCTTACCACAGTTCCCACACTAAACTACCTGCTTCTTCACACCTTCATGCTTCACCTAAACATTCCCAAAATAAATCCCCTTTCTTTTCTCACCCTTATTCCCACTATTAGTTTCCACCTTCACAACTCCTACTGTCTTAACCTTGTTCCTTTTTTCCTTGTTGTAGAGGCTTATGGCCTCACTCCCCTCCTCAGCTATGATAGCCTTCTCCATGAGTGCTGCAAAAGTATTGATTTGTAACACTGACACCCTTGTTGTAGAGCCAGGGCTTTAAGCCCAGCTCAAACCTTCTTGCCTTTCTAGCCTCCGTATCAACTTGATGCGGAGCAAACCTAGCCAACTCATTAAACTTTGTGGCATACTCCGCAACAGTCCTGTTATCCTGCTTCAACTCCAGAAATTTTACCTCCATCCTAGCCTGAATGCTAGCTGAGAGATAGTTTTCGAAAAATAAAGTCTTAAACCTAGCCTAAGTAACTACTCCTTCTCCTGCCCTTGTTTGATTTGCCTCCCACCAAAAGTTAGCCTCCCCTTTCATCATATAAGTGGCGAAAGCGGTCTTTTGCCCCTCATCTACCCTAGAAATTACGAACGCCTTTTCTATCTCGTTAACCCATGTTTGGGCTTCTATAGGGTCTACTGTTCCCCTAAATTCTGGTGGTCCTGCTGCCTTGAAGTCTTTAAATTTTGCCAAGCGATTATTCATTTGGTTCGGGTTTTCATTTGGTATTCCTCTGTCAGCATAGCTTTGAGCTACCATGTTTGCAAAGTTTTGTATCGGGTCTTGCTGTTGTCCCCCAGCGTTGTTGACAGATTCTTCTACCCTTTGGTTTCGAGTTTGACGTCTTGGCGGCATTATCTGGTTAAGCAAAACCATAAATTATACCTTATTAACTTACATTCTAAACCTTATTGCATAAGTTTAATATATTAGTCTTGTTTCATTTCTCAAACTTAGATTCATAATCATTCATCGAATATTTTACATAGCATAGCACATATTGCTTTAAACATCAGCTATCCCTTTGTGACTACAAAAGTCGGGATTTACAGCCTTGATCAACACAAAAGTTGAGAATATTACATTACATAGACATACTTATTATATATATTACATTATACAGACCTACTCAACAGAACCTATACTACCTATTTATTACACCTTTTCTTCAGACAACCTTTCGCCTGATGATCTTCTATCCCACAGATAAAACATGCTCCTGGTTTATAGTCGGGGCAATATAGAGTGATGTGTACCTCATAGCCGCAAAGGTAACATATTCTTTTCCCTTTCTTCTATAAATTTTTTCTAAGTCATGGTCTTCTATCTTTCTTTTCCCCTTCTTGCTTGGAGCTGCACACGATGTGTTACTTGTGGCTCCCATTTGATAAATTTGGATTTTAAGCTTATCTTGTTCTTCCATTATTTGTATTAACGCCTGACGCAATTGACTATTTAGCAGCTTTTCTATTTCCCATAACTTTTCCAGAGAAGAAACTTTGTTCCTCAGATCCTGCACCTCCGTTGATGCTTGATCAACTTCAACTTTAGTGTCTGTATCACTATCTGGCAGCTCGAACATCTCCGGATCTGGTACTACATTTTCTATAATAACCACCTCCTCAGAGTTGGTTTCATTGTGAGCCTCTATTTTAGCTATTGGCTTCGATATTAGCTCGGGTGTATGGATTTGATCCTCCTTCATGCTATAAGCATATAACAAGCCTTTTCCACCAGACATCTACACACATAAATTATCCTGATTAGCATATAGTATATACATATAACAAAAAATAGTTTTATAAATGTTATCTTTTATTTTGTTTAACGATGAATTTATTCAATTCATCTCCTTTTAAATTCTATATGAGTTATTTGTATTTTCAACGTTTTCCCCTGTTCTAAGGTTATAGCTTAAGGTCGATCCCACCTAAGGTTTCTAAACCTAAAGCTTTGATACCAACCTGTGACGCCCCCAAATCCGGGTACTTGACACCTGAACTCGGTGCTTTACGATACCAATTCTATAAGCGGAATAATACTAATAATAATAACAATAATATTAATATCAAACTTAATTTACATATATCAAAGTCTAAATCCCAAGTACGCGACCTTTAAACATTCATTACATCATAGATAATAATTATCATTGTCTTAATAAACTTTAACTATTACACAGAATATTATAAATCTCATTCGAACAGCTTTCCTTTCCCCTTGTTATTGTCTGAGCCTTCAGGTTGATCATACTTAACTAAAAACATTTAATTTAAGCAAGAGTGAGCATTTGAGTGCCCAGCAAGTAATAACAATTATAAACATCAACTGAAAGGTTTAAATGTTTTCTTTGTACTACCCTTATACAACCACTAAATGGTTATGAAGTAATCTGAACCGATAATAATAACATAACAACTCTCTATCAAATTTTTGAAACTACGTATTGACTATAAATAGGGTTAAGGTAACATACTATGAACATTGTTTTCTATTTTCGAAAAGGTTAAACAAAAATTCATCTGCAACCCGTCATAACTTACTGGCACGAGGGGTGATCAGCCCGTTATGTCCTGTATTGATCAATACTACATGCAAGAACGATATTTTCGTTCACTCTGTCCGCCTTGGGCGTATAAAAGTTTTCCCATGTTCGGGATATTCATACTTAGTCTGGAATCCGAACCAAAATAATTTGATTGGATACAAAAGGTTTTATCATATTCAACGATATTTCAATATGTATCTACCGGTCAAATAGCTTAGTATATATATATATATATATATATATATATATATATATATATATATATATATATATATATATATAAATCAACATGTGATTAAATACAATGATTATCCAAGTGGGGACACTTATATAACCATATATAGAAATTAACGAACATAATATATATATCTGAATTACCATATAGTATCATGTTGATAATCAATGGTCGGATATAACATATATAACAATAGGGTTAATAATCTGGTACAATAATAATATAATTCTGAAACTTCTTACTCATGTTCATTGTATAAAGGAAATGCAAAGGTAAGATACTTACCTGAGCTACTGCTTACAATAACGCAACTTAGATAAATCTTTTATACAGCGACCTATCAGTAATAAGATCATTCGTTCGATTAGAATAATATATCGTAACACATAACACTGTCTATTGCAGTCAGCACATAACCTAATCACCTTAACACATATATCTAACAGTCATTACACCATAAACAATCATTAATACAGTCAAAATATCTAAGTTCAGATTAATTTCTGAAACATGTCGGTGTACCGATAGCTTTATCGGGTAATTATTGAATCTAAGACTCTATCGTGTAGTTCAATAGTCGTTTAGATATTTTAAATATCAGTCATATTGTTTTTCATAGCCTTATAATAATTTTTAAATAATTATTATAATTTATCATGAATTTTCAAACACTGAAATCATTATTAAATGATTTAAATATTAACTAATTCTATTATCATTAATATTTAATTAATATTAAACTATTAATAAAACTATTGCCAAAATATTAAAGTTATTTATAATAACTCAAAATATTTTTAAAGTATTAATATTACCCTTAAATGATTTTAAAACATTTAAAATCATTTTTAAATAATTACCATTAATATTAGAATATTAATTTATTATTTATCAAAATATTAAAAGTCATTAATTGTAACTTAAAATATTTTTAATTCATTTATTTCCTTTTTAAATGATTTTTAATTCAATAAAACCATTTTTAAACTATTTATTTAATATAATTATTAAATAAAATTAGTATACTTAATATTAAATTATTAATGAAATTTACCTTTAAATATCAAAAGTTATATTATATAACTTAAAATATTTTTAAACTATTTATTTGCATTTAAAATGATTTTTTAATAATATTAAAATGAATTTTATTAATTTATTTAATATAATTATTAAATAAATCTAATATCAATAATATTTAATAATTAATGAAACTTATCTTAAAATATTAAAAGTTATGTTTTATAAGTTAAAATATTATTAAATACCTTATTATTATTTAAAATGATTTTAATACAATAAATTCATTTTAATTGATTTATTTAATGCATTTATTAAATAATTTAAATACCAATAATATCAAAATAAATATTAATATTTATGAAAAATATGTCAAATTATTAAAAGTTAATTTTTATAACTTAAAATAATTTTTAAAACTATTTTTGGAATTTTTAATAATTAATTTCTATTTATAAATAATTTTTTGGAAAATAAATTAAATAAAATTACAAAGTCTGCCGCTATAGCCTTTAGCGACAGAAAGTGTAGCCTAATTTGTTCTTGAGCCTTCATAGACAGTTTCTAGGTACCAACTTTGACCATGATTAATTCATTATGTGTAGTGTTTTTGGGCTAGATATAACTTTGATCTTGTAGTATTGATGTAATACTACAAGTGTAAATCAACATCTGGGTCAGATCATAACATATGAGCAAGATATAAAGCTTTGAAATCACTGTCAGACATGTTCATCATGTTTCGGGTCGCTTGAATTTTCGGTCATGGTAGGTCAACGCCCTTTGTGGCCTTCTAACATGAAATCAGTTGATGATATGGTTGGTCTAGACGTCGGGCTGTATAGACAATCTAACAGAGTACAAGTTCTAAACATTTTTCATGTCTAAATATCAACAACATGAAAGATCTAAGTCATAAAACTCACTGTCAGAGTGTTTCTGTGTTTTCCCAGAAACACAGAAGTTCGAGTTCCTAGTTTCGTGATCGATTTAATTTAGGTTCCAACCTTTTAGCATGTGATATAATGGTTCATACGTATATAGTACATGACAAGGAACAATAACATAACATGATATCATCATAAAATCAACACGATCAAGATAAATAGATCGGTCAAAGTACCCTCCCCGGAACTGTTCTTGAACATTTCTGGGTTTCCCAGAAATCTACTTGATCAGTTTCGGCTACCTAAGTTTGACCAACTTTCAATTCATTTCTGTTACGTATTTGGGTAATATAAAAGCATGTATATGTAGTAATCATGTCAGTCTACAACTACAAAACAACAACATGGCAAAATAATGTAAACATAGCAAGATCCTGTTAGAGTTTATGCCCTAGAGGCCAAATATTTGATATAATTGCTTAACGTTTTGATATTATATTTGATTGAATAAATGAATAATTTTATTATGGTTTTATTTACTACGTTATATAAATGTTAACATAATAAAAATCCTTAGAATATTGATACAAATTATATGGTTTCAAGTACGTGACTTGAACATGAGATTATATATTTACAATTAGTATAATTGTTCTTAAATGTCCCTAGTAGAGTATCATTATTGATGGGACAACAATAATGCATTAAGACTAGTATCAGGATTGACTGATGACCAAATCTCATTGGTCATAAATATATGAGATATTAAGTCAATGCATAGGTACATGTTAGTATGTGGATTGACTGATTTTTAATTAATTAATTTAATATAATTATTAAATAAATCTAATATCATTAATATTTAATAATTAATGAAACTTATCTTAACATATTAAAAGTTATGTTTTATAACTTAAAATATTATTAAATACCTTATTATTATTTAAAATGATTTTAATACAATAAAATCATTTTTAATTGATTTATTTAATGCATTTATTAAATATTTTAAATACCAATAATATCCAAATAAATATTAATATTTACGAAAAATATGTCAAATTATTAAAAGTTAATTTTTATAACTTAAAATAATTTTTAAAACTATTTTTAGAATTTTTAATAATTAATTTCTATTTATAAATAATTTTTGGGAAAATAAATTAAATAAAATTACAAAGTCTGTCGCTATAGCCTTTAGCGACAGAAAGTGTAGCCTAATGTGTTCTTGAGCCTTCATAGACAGTTTCTAGGTACCAACTTTAACCATGATTAATTCATTATGTGTAGTGTTTTTGGGCTATATAAAACTTTGATCTTGTAGTATTGATGTAATACTACAAGTGTAAATCAACATCTGGGTCAGATCATAACATATGTGCAAGATATAAAGCTTTGAAATCACTGTCAGACATGTTCATCATGTTTAAAGGTCGCCGAATTTTTTGGTCATGTAGGTCAACGCCTTTGTTGCCTTTCTGTAGACATCCAAAGTCGTATAGACAATCTAACAGAGTACAAGTTCTAAACATTTTTCATGTCTAAATATCAACAACATGAAAGATCTAAGTCATCAAACTCACTGTCAGAGTGTTTTTGGGTTTTCCCAGAAACCCTGAAGTTTGAGTTCCTAGTTTCGTGCTCGATTTAATTTAGGTTCCAACCTTTTAGCATGTGATATAATGGTTCATACGTATAGAGTACATGACAAGGAACAATAAAATAACATGAGATCATCATAAAATCAACACAATCAAGATAAATGGGCCGGTTAAAGTACCCTCCCCCCAACTGTTCTTGAACATTTCTGGGTTTCCCAGAAATGTTCTTGATCAGTTATGGCTACCTAAGTTTGACCAACTTTCAATTCATTTCTGTTACGTACTTGAGTAATATAAAAGCATGTATATGTAGTACTCATGTCAGTCTACAACTACAAAACAACAACATGGAAAAACAACGTAAACATAACAAGATCTAAGCTCTGCAAAAACACTGTCAGAGATTTCTGGGCAGATTCTGGGTTTCAAGAACAGCCGGTCAATGTCGGTCAACCAACTTTAACCTTAAATAACTTTTAATCTACAACAGATATGGACCTGATTCAAGTTAAATATTAAATATCTCCTAACAGACTACAAGTACAAACTTTCAAAACACATAACAGATCGAGATCTATGGGACCCGACATTCACTATCAGACCCTTATTTTCAAAAATTTCCAGATTTGGAAAATCATCAAATCTGAGCCTCTAGATGTTATGGATCTAACATCTAGCAACCCAGATCATTGATTAACACCCCATACAACATGTTTAACACAAAAAAAAATTACATCTAACATAATATCAAAAGATTTTCAAATTTTAGGGTTTGCACCTTTTCTAAGCTTTGATCTTGCTGCTGACTTTCTGATCTGTTAATGATAATTGTGGGGCTTGCTTTGTGACTGAAATGTTAGAAGTATTCGTGGGTTTGAGCTTGAGAGGGTATGAGTAAGTGTTTGTTGCACAAATGAGGCAATAATGCATTTTTTCTCTCTCTTAAATTCTCATTTCTATAGATGCAATGTATTTGATTGCTTGCAATGGCTGATGTGCTGGTATTCCTAGCTCATAGCTAGGTAGTGTAGGGTGGCTGCCAGATTTTGTAAGATTTGCTAATCAATAATTCAAGAATGGGACAAAAAGGGCACTTTGGTAATTTTATTTTAATCTCAAGGGTATTCTTGTCCAATGTGCTTGAATCTAGGGTTTAATCACTAGATTTTAAGTCTTAAAATTTCCCAAATAATTTCTAGGGTTTGAAAAATTAAAATTAAAGTGTGATGAAATTTTAATTATACACACCAATTTAAAATTAGGGTTTTTAATAGAAAATTAGGGTTTAAATATTAGGGTTCCTTAATATTATTAGGGTTCCCAAATTAACAATTAGGGTTTCCTAATTAATATTATAATTTACTAAAATAATAATTAGGTTTTCTAAATTTAGCAAATTAGGGTTTTCAAAATAATTATTAGGGTTTCTCCTAATTACAGAAATTCTATAATACGCAATAAAATTCATATAACACCATTACTAATCAGTCTTAAACTCATAACTGAGTTTAACAATTAGGGTTTAATAACACGATATAGGGGTTATGACATAATTTACCATACTTGACCAACCATTATCAGTCTACACATTTATAATACATATTTATAGCACTGAAAAATTAAAATATAATTTATATTATATTATTATTCTCATCCTTTTAAATTTAGGGTTTGGATTCCATATCGATTTATTTTTCATATGCAACATTAATAATTAAGTTAAAATAATTAACTTAAATATTACGAACAAATTCATATAATAAAATATTTATTATTATAATTCTAATAATCATTTCATATATTATTTAAATAATCAAAAATCATGTTTTCATGGAAAATAATTAATAAAACATTTCTGCTTACAAAAATTAATTACTATAAGAATATAATTTGTAATGATCAATAATTCTAAAATTATTTATAATTTTTCAGGTACTAAATATATTTTTATTTATCATACACATTACTATACACTTATTCTCATCATTAAAATAAACAAAAAAAATTATATGCCAAATTTCTTATTTATTTTATATTGAAAATATCGGGTTATTACAAGAAAAGGTCGGGAGAAATTGATGTTTTTGACTGCTTAGGAGGAGCTAATTACAGAAATGGAGAAACTGGAATTGGAAGTGAAGTATCCTATGGAAATTGATGAGAAGCTATTTCAGATGCAATCTGCTACAACCCTACTAGATAAAGTTAAGGAGGCCCAACTTCAAGACGAAGAATGTAAAAAGGTAAAAAAGAATATATCCGAAGAAACCGAACCAAGATTTAAGATGGATAAGGAAGGAATACTGAGATTTGAAAGTAGAATTTGGGTACCGCTAGTAACAGAGATTAAGGAAGACATTTTGAGCGAGGCTCATAGTTCTCGATATTCGTTTCACCCTGGTAGTACCAAGATGTACCAAGATCTTCGACAAAATTTCTGGTGGCCAAATTTGAAACGAGATGTTTCAGAGTCTGTTGCCAAGTGTCTAACATGTCAGAAAATGATAGCAGAACATCAGAGGCCGAGCGGGTTACTACAACCTTTAGAGATTCTAGAATGGAAATGGGAACATATTACAATGGACTTCGTGGTTGGCCTTCCGACAACTCAGAAAGGCTATGTGTGATATGGGTTATCGTTGACAACTTAATCGGCGAAATCCGCACACTTTCTTCCGATCAAAATAAGATTCAACTTAGATCAGTTGGCAAGGTTATATGTGAAAGAGATTGTTTCGAGGCACGGAGTTCCGGTGTCAATTGTTTCCGATAGAGATCCACGCTTTTCATCGAACTTCTGGAAACGTCTATAAGAATGCATGGGTATGCAATTGCGAATGAGTACAGCATATCACCCTCAGACAGATGGACACAGCGAAAGAACAATTCGGACATTAAAAGATATGCTAAGAGCATGTGTGATGGACTTTTAAGGAAATTGGGATGATCACCTACCGCTCGTAGAGTTCGGCTACAACAACAGTTACCATGCTAGTATTGGCATGTCACCTTATGAAGCATTAAACGACAAAAAGTGCAAAACTCTGCTATACTGGGATGAAGTTGGCGAGAGACAATTACTAGGCCCAGAATTAGTACCGCAGATAACATAAATAGTTAAAGTGATCCGAACAAGACTGGTAGCAGCTAAAGATAGACAGAAAAAATACGCTGATCCACATCGTAAAAATGTTGAGTTTGAATCGGGTAGTTATGTGTTCTTGAAGGTCTCTCCCTGGAAGGGGAAGATCAGGTTCGGAAAGAAAGGAAAATTAAGCCCAAGATTTATTGGTCCCTTTGAAGTACTGCGAAGGATTGGAGAAGTTGCGTATGAGGTAGCCTTACCTCTAACACTCGAGAATGTCCACAACGTCTTCCATGTTTCTGTATTACGACCCTACAAACCCGATTACAAGCATGTAATTGAATACGAACCCCTACATTTTGAAAAAGACTTATCTTACGAAGAAATTCCTATTCAAATTGTCGACAGAAAAGAACAAGTTCTCAAAAATAAAGTAATACCTTTTGTTAAGGTAATTTGGAGGAACCACAGCGCTGAAGAAGCTATGTCGGAACTCGAAGATAATATGATGAAGAATTACCCTCATTTATTTACATAAATTATGTGTAAGCGGTACTGGGGACAGAATCTTTGTAAATATGGGGGGAGAATGTAAAGGGTCGAATTTATTGAGTCGTGATTCTGGGGACAAAATCCTTTTAAGGGAGGAAAGATGTGACAAACGAGATTTTGTAATTTAATTTTAATATTTATTGAATTAAATAAATATTTTTAATGATTTAATTATTAGTTTTAATAATTAATTGATGCAATTGTGGTAAATTAATTTAATTATATGTGTTATAGTTATTAAATTAATGTGGAGAATTTTATTAATCAGATTATGTATTTATGTGAGCTTATTGAATTAAATAAAATATTTAATAAGCATAATGTTATTTTAATTAATTTAATAATTAATTAGATATTAAATAATTTGACCTATTTAATAAATGAGAAATTTAATTTTATGACTATGGGAATTAATGAGAAATTATCATAGTTTATTTAAATTAAAGTAAATAAGATATTTGATTTCATTGTGTAATTTGGGTGTGACATGTTTTAAACTATAGTATAAGAGAATCATAAAATAAAATTGTTTTGGAGTCTATTATTGCCACCCAAACGAGGCCCTAAACGAAGTTAGTAGCAGTTAACCCATGATGGGTCAACTGACCACCACTCTGCGCTTAGTTCTTTTATAAAATTAACACATCTTCTTTTATTTTGATTAAGTCTTTTATTTTCTAAGTCTGGCAAAACAAATCACAGAGAGAGATTGAGAAATTGTTGAGGGAATTTGTGAGTTGTGTGATTAAAGAAGTAATTGATAAGGGTTTCATCTCTTCTCATCTACGCTTTGGGTAATCTCTTCTACTGTGAGACCCCAAATTTTATGAATAAAGATTTAATTTTTCTCGAAATAATTTTTTAATATTATGGTGTGGATTTGATATAATGTTATAGTTGTGGGTAGTATTTATAAATTTTGTAAAGTATGCAATTTTTCATAAAATATTCGATTGGTGGGAAATATTCTTTTTTTGGGAATATCAAATGCGACCAGCACAATCATTAGTGGACCCCACAACGAAAGTATTATCGTATTTAGAAAATGACATGTAATTATCATTTTATATAAATAACGGCGAAAGTGTTACTGTTAAAAGCTGTTGAACTACTCGGTAGTAAAATTACAATAATCTGGCGTGGTTGTATAGTAATACCGGTATTGATTATTGATGCTTACGTGATAAGTCACTCAGTTATACTCAATTATTGCTACAGTAATTGCTGCATCATATCTCTCATATTATTGATTCAATTATTGTTACAATATCATCTGCATAATATGATATATTATTAAATCAATAATTGAGACGACAAAGTTATTCATATTATTATTTACAATATTGACAATGTCTAGAAGTTCTATCAATGAGAGGTTTGGTCACCTAATTGCGTGCCAATAAGGAGAAATCATTATCGGAAAGCCCCCTCTTTCCTGGGAACGACCTGGTTGTTAAATATTATGAGTTATAATATTAATGATGAATAAGTTCGTGTTGATTAAAGATGAAATTGATAGTTCCATTGTGTTGGGATTATTAGTGTTAGTGAAAATTGACATTTGTTTCGATAATAATTGATGTCTGGAGGTTATATTGTTTAATCAGGTATTCGGGGGCACTTTTTGTGATAAAATACTATTGACAAGTTACTATTCACGAGTTATTATTCACCCGTAAGATAAATTTCTTTTCAGTTAAAATTATTTTTGGGTACAATATTATTCCATGAGGAGATGTTCTAATTTTTCAGACCATTGGTTGAAATTATAATAGTAAATCAATATGGATCGTTGATTTTAAGTTTTAATAGTAACTTGTCCCTTCAGGTTTCCAAGAGTTATTTGCCCCTTCGGTGTTTCAAGAGTTATTTTCTCCTTCGCAAATAGTAGTTGTCTCTTCAATATTACCAAGAGTCATTTTGACCCTTCGTTAAGACAAAGAGCCACTTTAAGTTCTTCTATAAATAGAATCTCATTCTTTCATTATTTCTTACGAATTCACTGAAACTTTAGAGAGAAAAAACTATAGAGAGAAAGAAGAAAAGTATTCTCCTACTTCACTTTTCCAATATCCAGTTTCTTCTAAGGTAAGGGATATTATTTGTTGTACTCGTAAGGGATATTATTTGTTGTACTCGTAAGGGGTATTATTTCTTTCGTATTCATGAAGAGAACTTCTGTTATTCCATTTTTTATTATTATGTTGGAATAACTTTGTTTATGCAACAATCTTTGCATACATGGTGAAATTCTTCATTATTCCATTCTCGTATTATTAAGTTGGAATAACACGCATACATCGGGCAAAGTACCGCATACTTGGTGAAATTCTTACATTATTCCATTCTTTATTATTATGTTGGAATAACTTTGTTTATGTGAATACCGCATACATGGTGAAATTCTTCTAATATTCCGTTCTTTATTATTACATATTGAATATCATGTATGTATGCGTTCTGTGGGACACGGTTCCATTATTTATTATTACATCGGAATATCACATGCAATGCGTTTATCGCTGGGACTGGTTCCATTATTTATTATTACGTTAGGAATAACTTTGTCTGTCTTGATCTATCGCATCACTGGTGAATCCTTTTGTTATTCCATTCTTTATTATTCTGTTGGAATAACCTGTCTATGTGGATTACCATATGCATGGTGAATGATCCTTCGTATTCCTTCCTTATTAAATTATGGAAATAATCTGTCTACGTGGATTACCGCATGGCGGGCGAAAATCCATTTATAGTTTCATATATTCTATTATACTCAGTTGGTTAAAGCTTTGGCTTCTATACTCCATGAAATTAGTGGAATATCCTTGATATTTGCGCTTCATCCAGTATCTTTTCATGGAAATATTCTTCTGAGCATTCTTGAATTTTAATCCACAAAGCAGTATCATATTTACAATTTGGACGTTATTGAGTTTAGGATAAATTAACTTATTAATCTTTAAAATTTATTCTTGAACTTGTTTTATTAAATTATTATTTCATTGTCATCATCCTCATGTTTATATTGTGATGAAAGTCATCTTTGGCTTACGTGCATAGATGCACTTGGTATGATTATGACCAGGGATTATTCGGTATAATCATGACCGTAATGTGACAAATGATATGGTAAAAGTCCTCATTGGCCTGTAGTTCATTGGTGGACAGTTGTTGGTATGATTATAACTAGGGATTATTCGGTATAGTCATGACCATTGATGATTACATAAATATCCTTGGTCGTGGAGCACGGATGATTCAATTTTATTTATTAAGTTGAGTCTTAGCAATAAAGTTGATGAAAAACTTTTTAAATCATAGAAGATAGTAGATTTTATTCTCTACTTGACTCTTCTAATGGATTGCTTATTCCGCTGCAGTTTTTGATCTAAAACTTATTGTCTATTATATTCTATAAATTGTTATACTGTTGAAAGCTAAGGATAATTTATTCTGCATTATCTTAGTCATAATATTTCTTACTGGGCTAGTTGAGCTCACCCTCAAATATTTTTTTCACCCAAAACAAACGTGTAATGTGCCAAAGACGTTGGCTCAAGTTGTTGAAGATTACGATCATACCATTGAATATCATCGTGGGAAAAATGAACGTGGTAGATGACGCGTTGAGTAGAAGATCGTATGCGTTTACGAGTGTGATGTTGTTAACACAAAGACCCATTTCGTATAACTTACAAATGATGGAGATAGAGTTAAAGACTCTAGGGACCCACGTGAAGATAACGAATATACGATTAGAATATACTTTAATCGATAAAGTTAAAGCTGCTCAAGCTATATACTCAGAGCTGATGAATGTGAAGAAGAAGGTTCAAGAGGGCGTTATTCTAGAAGCAAGAATCGATGAAGAGAGGAAATCTCAACCCACGATTTTATTGGCCCATTTGAAATCCTTGATCGAGTAGGAACTGTGGCCTATAGACTCGTTTACGGCCAAATATGTCGCGTGTTCATAACATTTTTCACGTATCGATGTTACGTAAATATGTGGATGACCTGAACCACGTTATTAAAATAGAACTAAACGATATAGCTGAAGATTTAACGTATGAGGAGATACGCGTTAAAATCTTGGATAAGAAGGATCGTATTCAACACTCAAAGGTTATACGTCAAGAGTTAGAATTTGAAGTGAAGTCAAGGTACCTATTCGGCATACCAGGTAAGTACATAAATTTCGAGGGCGAAATTTCATAAGGATGGGAGATTGTGAGACCCCGAATTTTTTGAATAAAGACTTAATTTTTCTAGAAATATTTTTTTAATATTATGGTGTGGATTTGATATAATGTTATAGTTGTGGGTAGTATTTATAAATTTTGCAAAGTATGCAAGTTGTCATAAAATATTCAATTGGTCGGGAAATATTCATTTTATCGGGGAATATCCGTACAACGACACAATCATTGGTGGACCCCATAACGAAAGTATTGTCGTATTTAGAAAACGACAGAATTATCATTTTATAAAAATAACAGCGAAAGTGTTACCGTTAAAACTGTTGAACTACTCGGTAGTAAAAATACAGTAATACACGTGGTTGTATAGTAGCACACGGTATTGATTATTGATGCTTTCGTGATAAGTCACTCAGTTATACTCAATTATTGCTACAGTAATTGCTGCATCATATCTCTCATATTATTGATTCAATTATTGTTACAGTATCATCTGTATAATATGATATATTATTAAATCAATAATTGAGACGACAAAGTTATTCATATTATTATTTACAATATTGACAATGTCTAGAAGTTCTGTCAATGAGAGGTTTGGTCACCTAATTGCGCGCCAATAAGGAGAAATCCTTATCGGAAAGCCCTCTTTCACAGGAGCGAATTGGTTGTTAAATATTATGAGTTATAATATTAATGATGAATAAGTTCGTGTTTATTAAAGATGAAATTAATAGTTCCATTATGTTGGGATTATTAGTGTTAGTGGAAATCGACATTTGTTTCGATAATAATTGATGTCTGGAGGTTATATTGTTCAATCGGGTATTTGGGGCACTTTTCGTGTCGAAGTACTATTCACGAGTTACTCTTCATGAGTTACTATTCATGAGTTACTATTCACGAGTTATTATTCACGGTGTACTATTCACCCGCAAGATATATTTCTTTTCGGTCCAAATCATTGTTGGGTACAATATTATTCCATGAGGAGATGTACTAATTTTTTAAACCTTTGGTTGAAATTATAATAGTAAATCAATATGGATCGTTGATTTAATGTTTTAATAATAACTTGTCCTTTCAGTTTTCCAAGAGTTATTTGCCCCTTTGGTGTTTCAGGAGTTATTTGCCCCTTCGGTGTTTCAAGAGTTATTTGCCCCTTTGGTGTTTCAAGAGTTAATTTCCCCTTCGAAAATAGTAGTTGTCTCTTCAATATTACCAAGAGTCATTTTGACCCTTCGTTAAAACCAAGAGCCACTTTCAGTTCTGCTATAAATAGAAGCTCATTCCTTCATTATTTCTTACAAATTCACTGAAACTCTAGAAAGAGAAACTATAGAGAGAAAGAAGAAAAGTATTCTGCTACTTCACTTTTCCAATATCCAGTTTCTTCTAAGGTAAGAGATATTATTTGTTGTACACGTAAGGGATATTATTTGTTGTACTCGTAAGGAGTATTATTTCTTTCTTATTCATGAAGAGAACTTCTGTTATTCCATTCTTTATTATTATGTTGGAATAACCTGTTTATACGAAGTACCGCATACATGGTGAAATTCTTTTGTTATTCCATTATGTATTATTAAGTTGGAATAACCTGTCTATGCGAAGTACCGCATACATGGTGAAATTCTTCTGTTATTCCATTCTTTATTATTATGCTGGAATAACCTATTTATGCGAAGTATCGAATACATAGTGAAATTCTTCTAATATTTCGTTCTTTATTATTCTATCGGAATATCATGTCTGTATGTTTACGCCGGACCTGGTTCCATTATTTATTATTACGTAGAATATCACATGCATGCGTTTATCTGGGACTGGTTCCATTATTTATTATTCTGTTAGGAATAACCTATCTGTGCAGTTTATCGCACGCATGGTGAATCCTTTTGTTATTCCATTCTTTATTATTCTGTTGGAATAACTTGTCTATGTGAATTACCATATGCATGGTGAATGATCCTTCGTATTCATTCCTTATTAAATTGTAGAAATGATCTGTCTACGTGGATTACCGCATGGCGGGCGAAAATCCATTTGCAGTTTCATATATTCTATTATACTCAGTTGGTTAAAGCTTTGGCTTCTATACTCCATGAAATTAGTGGAATATCCTTGATATTTGCACTTCATCCAGTATCTTTTCATGGAAATATTCTTCTGAGCATTCTTGAATTTTACTCCACAAAGCAGTATAATGTTAACAATTTGTCATCATCCTCATGCTTATATTGTGATGAAAGTCATCTTTGGCTTACGTGTATAGATGGACTTGGTATGATTATGACCAGGGATTATTCGGTATAATCATGACCGTAATGTGACAAATGATGTGGTAAAAGTCCTCATTGGCCTGTAGTTCATTGGTGGACAGTTGTTGGTATGATTATGACCAGGGATTATTCGGTATAGTCATTACCATTGATGATTACATGAATATCCTTGACCATGGAGTAGGGATGATTTGATTTTATTTATTAAGCTGAGTCTCAGCAATAAAGTTGATGAAAAACTTTTTAAATCATAGAAGATAGTAGATTTTATTCTCTACTTGACTATTTTAATGGATTGCTTATTCCGCTGTAGTTTTTTTATCTAAAACTTATTGTCTATTATATTCTATCAGTTGTTATACTGTTGAAAGCTAAGGATAATTTATTCTGCATTATCTTAGTCATAATATTTCTTACTGGGCTAGTTGAGCTCACCCTTTCTTTCACTGTTCTCTTCAGGAAATGAGAATGTAGCTGGGACTAGTTGGGGAACAGAGTGATGGTCCGAGATGATAGCATTAGTAGTCCTCACTATTCTATGAAATAGTGTGATAATAAATGTAATGAGGACTTCATTGAGTTTGTATACTGTTTAGAGGACAATATACATATTAAAACTCTGAGATTATCTTTTGTCGTATTTTACACGACTGTTGTATAATTAAGTTGTAATTGAATTATGTACCTTGTATTTGATGACCCAAGATGGGTGATGTATACCTGTTTTGGGGGCGTCACATCTACCCTTTGGGTAATCTCATCAACCCAGTTTGTTTTATTCACGTCATTTAAAAGTTTTCAAGAAAATAGCTTTCAAGTTCGGTTAAAATCTCTGTAATTGGAAATTGTATTGATTATGTGGATATATATGTGATAATATGTTAGCATAACATGTTTTTACTATATATTGTAGATTTCCATATCATCAATTTAATAAAATATGCCGTATATTGTTGCTTCAAAATTACAGAGTATGAAATATGGCAATATGGCCTTACATACCAAATTTAACACGATAATCATAAGTTGTATTATAAATTTACACATATATGTGTTAATATGATTAACGTAGTATGTTTTTACTATGTTGTATGAACCATAACATCAGTTTCATAAAATATATGTCGTATATTGTTACTGCAAAATTACATAGTATAGAAATATGGCCATATGGCCCTTACTCGCAAATTTAATACGTCAAACATATATTGTGTCATAAATTTTATACTTGTATATAATTATACATATTAAAACGAAGAGACCAAACTTTAAATGAACGGATTCGGTGTTATAACGAATCTGAAGTGTTGATTTTCATGTTCTGTATTCAAAACTTTCAAAAACACTAAGAACAGTAAATTACATGTGTTGATTCTGCGAATTATGTCTTTTAACATGTTAAAATCATGCTAGAAGGGTTAAGTCATATATGTATTACAGTGTTTGGGCATGTCTAATTTCGTGTAAAAATAAACTAATTGAAAGTTATGGTCATATTATGTGTTCTTCACAGAACGTATAATTTTACATGTGAGAGATTTTTGGCCTAATTTGGCCTTGTTATGTTCGCGAACTGCAGAAATCTAGAATCGAGTTCAGGTAACTTAGCCCCGTGATCGTTACTAAACTAAATTACCATACTTCAAGTAAAAAAAAAAAAAAATTCGATGAAAATTATTATTAAAATATTTATAAAATAAATTAAATATTTTAATTGAGATATTTATGGAATAAAATAAATATTCGATGAAAATTATTATTTAAATATTTATAAAATAAATTAAATATTTTAATTGAGATATTTATGGAATAAAATAAATATTCGATGAAAATTATTATTAAAATATTTATAAAATAAAGTAAATATTTTAATTGAGATATTTATGGAATAAAATAAATATTCGATGGAAATTATTATTAAAATATTTATCAAATAAATAAATATTTTAGTTGAAATATTTATGGAATAAAATAAATATTCGATGGAAATTATTATGAAATAATTTATTAAAAGTATAATAATAGTAAGAGAATGAAAATATTCTAATTCAATTAAGTAATTAAATTAGAAGGGTAATGATTTGTTAAATAAAGTGGAGTTTATATTAAATAATTAAGTGAAAATGTAACTAATGAATATCGTGAATACATATGGTATGTGTGTAGGATTTGTGGTGAACGGAAGTAGTAATCGTTTAGCCTACGCACGAGGCAAGTTTCCTAACCCTACTTGTTATCATTATTCAAGTTTATAAATCCAGTTCAGTTTGTTATATTAAAGATTATATATTTTTTCAATACAATACGTGTTCTATTGTATACCTCTTGAGATTGTTATTCAATTTAAATATCATTTATTGTTGAACCTTATTAGACTAGTGAACCCTTATTTGATTTGATTATTCCATAGTTGATGAACGTTCTAAATTTCAGAACTCTTATTGATTTATCCAAACTAAACTTCCTTTGGTGCGGACTTTAATGTCAAACTGAGATGAACAACCCTATACAGGGATTATTAGGCGTTAGCGTTAAGATATTGTGCACAGTATGGTACTAAGGGTTGATCCCCCTAAGTACGAGTAGAAGAGTCCATAGTCTTATGAATGTTAAAGGTTTCAAGTATAACCTTTGATAACCTAGGACATGGTTCAAGGTCTTATGACCCTCAGAAATCTTTTGATTCTTGTTATTCATTCTTGATTCAAAAGTTGAGTTTTTATTCCAGAAGTATTTGAAACATTTGCATGTTATTATATTGTTATTTCATTATTATACTTGTGGGAAATCGTGCTCACTCTTGCGTAATAATAACATTGCAGTTAAGAACGAAAGATCCGACGAGCCTTCTACTAGCAAAGGCAAGTGCAAGATTAACAAGTGCTGAAGACTTGTTATTTTATGTGATGATGTATTTCTGTTTTAGACTTATGTTAATGATGGGTAAGATGATTACTTGTTTATATTTCCGCAGTTAAGATTTAAGGTTAGTATGACCTGGGATTTATGTATTGTTATGATTTAACTCCTTAAGGAGAGGATTTATTCCTATCTATTAATGTTTCTTTTATTATGGGTAGATAGAATTATAATGTTTGAATAGTGAACACCAAATCATGTGGAAATTTAAGTACCCGGATTTGGGGGTGTCACACTTCTCTTCTATTCTCGAACCTATAAAGTTCTAACAAATATTTGTCTAGCCAAAATAATTAGCTAAGACAGTTCTCAATATAATTTGACAATAAACATGAATTATATGTACTGTCAATATTAGCTTCTACATATATGATTATCCAACAACAGTAATTCTACGAATATATATATTTTTTTCGAATCAGTAACTCAATTTGAATTATTAAACATGCATTAACTGCGAATAATCAACAATAAATTATTGGACGTGGTCTAATCAGTAATAATTAACCACCATAATAATTGAATAAATATAACTCAAGGTTGAGTTAGGAAACTTGTCTCTTTCGCTGTTTACAGCTACACAATATACTTATCTGTGTTTGAAAGACCAATAATCACAATATCGGTCTCACAATTAGCACAATTATTCACAACACGCATCATTGTATTGTACAGTCAAACTTCTCCTAGGCACAGTACCACATAACCATATTAGTGTTTATAACCTATATAAACACTTATCAAGTCTAACTAGTTCGATCTGGTTGGACTTCGGTCTCATCTCGGTGTTCTGGTCACCCTATCTGACAATTAACACATTGATTGTTAATTAATCCTGGTCTCTAAGCTTCAATATTATTTTAGATAAGTCAAATATCGTTTATAATATTTTTTTGAAGCTTTTAATAATTTATAAACAATTATTATAATTTATAATAATTTTTCAAATATTGTAATCATTTTTAAATGATTTAAATACTCATTAATTCCATTATCATTAATATTTAATAATATAAAAATATTAATGAAATACTTGTCAAAATATTAAAGTTATTATTAATAACTTAAATTATTTTTAAATCATCAATATTCTACTAATATGATTTTTAAAATAATAAAAAATCATTTTAAATCATCACCATTAATATTTAAATATTAATGAAAATATTATCAAAATATTAAAAGTCCTTAATTATAACTTAAAATATTTTTAAATCAATTTTTTATTTTAAATGATTTTAAATCAATAAAATCCTTTTTAATTCATTTATTTAATATAATAATTAAATAATATGATATCATTAATATTAATTTATTAATGAGAATTCTCAAAAATATTGAAAATTATATTTTATAATTCAAAATATTTTCTAACACTTTATTCTCATTTAAAATGATTTTTAAATCAATAAAATCATTTTTAACTTATTTATTTAATTTAATAATTAAATAAATCTAATATTATTAATGAAAATTGTCTAAAAATATTAAAAATTACATTTTATAACTCAAAATATTTTTAAATACATTATTCTTATTTAAAATGATTTTTCATAATATTAAATCATTTTCCTCTAATTTATTTAATACACTAATTAAATATCATTAATATTCAAATAATTATAAATATTAATGAAAAATGTCCCAAATAATTAAAAGTTATTTTTCAGAATTTAAAATAATTTTTAAAACCATTTTTAGTAATTTTTTTAATTTAGATCTGAACTTTCTTATTAAATATCAATATTTTCACCGGGGTACTATTCATGGGTTACTATTCACCCGATTACTATTCACTACAATATTATTCATTCGGGTATTCAGGGCACTTTTCATGTCGGGGTACTATTCACGAGTTACTATTCACCCAATTACTATTCATTAAAATATTATTCACTCGGGTATTCGGGGCACTTTTCTTGTCAGGGTACTATTCACGGGGTACTATTCATGAAGTACTATTCACGGGGTACTATTCATCGCAAAATTTATTTCTTTTGTGTCCAAATTATTTTTGATACATGGATATTATTCTTGAATTTTACTCCACAAAGCAGTATCATGTTGACAATTTGAATATTATTGAATTCTGGATAAATTAAATCTTTAAAATTTATCATTTGCTTTCATTTAATTAAATGCTTATATCATTGTCATCATCCTCATGCTTATATTGTGATGAAAGTCATCTTTGGATTACATGCATAGATGGACTGTTGATTGATATGATTATGACTAGGGATTATTTGGTATAATCATGACCATTGTTGATTACATGAATATCCTTGCCCCGTAGTGTAGGGATGATTCGATGATGTGGTTTATTTATTAAGCCGAGTCTCAGCGATAAAGTTGATGAAAAGCTTTTTAAATCATAGAAGAGAGTAGATATCATGCTCTACTTGACTCTTCTAATGGATTACTTATTCCGCTATAGTTAAACTTGTTGTCGATTATATTCTACCAGTTGAACATTGTTGAAGGCTAATGATATCTTACTCAGCATTATCTTAGTCATAATATTTCTTGCTGGGCTAGTTGAGCTCACCCTTTTACTTCCATTGTTCTCTTCAGGAAATGAGAACGTAGCCGAAACTAGTCGGGGAACAGAGTGATGACTCGAGATGGTGTTATAGTAGTCCTCACTATTCTATAAAATAGTGTGACAATAAATGTAATGAGGACTCCATTTGAGTTTGGATATTGTCTAGAAGACAATATTCTTGTATAAACTCTCAGCTCATGTTGTATAATTAAGTTTGTATTTGTATTCAGTACCATGTATTTGGCAACCCAAGATGAGTGATGTATACCTATTTTGGGGGCGTCACAATTGGTATCAAAGCATAGGGATACGATCCCTGGCTGAGATGTGAGATAAGAACTAGGAGGGGAGAGACGAAGAATTCCTTCGCTAGTATGACCTACCTAAGATTATTTGGTATTTAATTGGTCGGTCAGAGTATAGGGATAATATGTGATATGTCAATTAACCCTTATTTTGTGGCAGTGTTTGAAAATGGCATCTGAAAATGTTGAGATCAACAATGAATCACATGATGTAAGACCCCAACTTTTTGAATAAAGATTAAATTTTCTCGAAATATATTTTTGAATATTATGGTGTGGATTTGATATAATGTTATAGTTGTGGGTAATATTTACAAATTTTGCAAAGTACGCAAGTTGTTATATAATATTCGATTGGTGGGAATATTCGTTTTAACAGGAATATTCGTATATGCAAGACAATCATTGGTGGACCCCCACAATGTAATTATTATCGGATTGAGAAAATGACAAAAATACTTTATGAAAATAACGGCGGAAGTTTTCTAGTTAATCTGTTGAAACACCCGGTGTTAAAAATACAAAGAATCTGGCGTGGTTGCAGATAGTAGCACACGTTATTGATTATTGATGCTTACGTGAGAAGTCACTCGGTTATACTCAATTATTGCTACAGTAATTGTTGCATCATATCTCTCATATTATTGATTCAATTATTGTCACAGTATCATTTGCATAATATATTATATTATTAAATCAATAATTGAGACGACAGTTATTCATATTATTATTTGCAATATTGAAAATGTCTAGAAGTGCTGTCAATGAGAGGTTTGGTCACCTAATTGCGCGCCAATAAGGAGAAATTCTTATCGGAAACCCCCCTCTTTCCTGGGAACGATCTGGTTGTTAAATATTGTGAGTTATAATATTAATGATGAATAAGTTGTGTTGATTAAAAATGAATTTTGATAGTTCCATTGTGTTGGGATTATTAGTGTTAGTGGAAATCGACATCTATTCTGATGCTAATTGATGTCTAGGGGTTATATTGATAAATCGGGTAATTTATCGGATAAATGAGCAATTATTTGCTACTAATTCACATGCTTATATAACTATTTTTTCACATGTGTGTACTATTGAATCACATTATTTACTATAAGGGGAGTTGGTGTAAGATTGATAATACTTGCATGACTAAGTTAAAAATGGAGGTATAGATGGAGGTACTATACTGTAATTCGTATTTTACACATGATTATACTATTGATTCACGTGATTGAACTATTGATTCACATTATTTACTATTAGGGGAAGAGGTGCAAGTTTGATAATACTTGCAGGACTAAATTATAAATGAAAGAAAAGTTGGAAGTATTGTACTATAATTTTTTGAGCCCCAAAACGTGCAATTATCGAAACTATATTTTCCTATAAATAGAAGCTCATTCTTCCTTCATTTCTCACCAATTCACAAAAGCTTTAGAGCGATTATTATAGAGAGAAATTATAGAGAGAAAGAAGAAGAGAAATCTACTACCTCATTATTCTAGTATCCAGTTTTTCCAAGGTAGGGAGTATTATTTCTTTCTTATCCGTAAAGAGAACATCTGTTATTCCATTCTTTTATTCTATTGGAATAACCTGTATACGCAGGCTACCCTATACTTGGTGAAATTCTTCTGTTATTCCATTCTTTATTATTACATTGGAACATCCCGTGCGTGACGTTCTGCGGACTGGTTCCATTATTTATCATTCTGTTGGAACATCCATGCATGCGTTCTCGCGGGACTGATTTCTCATCTTTATTATTCTAATAGAATATATCACATGCATACGTTTACGTAGAACACGATTAAAAGTCTTTATTATTACATTTGGATATATCACATGCATGCGCTTTTCTGTGGGACTGATTCCGTTATTTATTATTCTATTGGAATAAACTTGCTGTGCGGTCTATCGCATGTACTGGTGATTTCTTTTTTATTCCATTCCTTGTTATACTCGGTTGGTTAAAGTTTTGACTTCTATACTCCATGAAATTAGTGGAATATCCTTGATATTTGCGCTTCATCCAGTATCTTTTCATGGAAATATTCTTCTAAGCATTCTTGAATTTTACTCTACAAAGCAGTATCATGTTGACAATTTAGACATTATTAGTTCCTGTATAAATTAATTCTTGAACTTGTTTTATTGAATTCTTATATCATTGTCATCATCCTCATGTTTATATTTTTTTGAAAGTCATCTGTGGCCTATAGTGCACAGATGGACTTGGTATGATTATAACTAGGGATTATTCGGTGTAATCATGATCGTAATGTTACAAATGATGTGGTAAAAGTCCTCATTGGCCCGTAGTGCATTGATGGACAGTTGTTGGCATGATCATGACCATTAATGAATACACAAATATTCTTGGCCCGTAGTGCATGGATAATTGTGGTCGTGATACTAAAGAATATCCTTGGCCGTAGTGCAGGGGTGATTCGATGATGTGGATTATTTATTAAGCTGAGTCCCAACGATAAAAGTGATGAAAAACCTTTTAAATCATAAAAGATAGTAGATTTTATTCTCTACTTGACTCTTTTAATGGATTGTTTGTTCTGCTGCAGTTAAACTTGATGGTTGTTATATTATATAAGTTTAACACTGTTGAAGGCTAACGATAATATATTCTGCATTATCATAGTTATAATATTTCCTACTGGGCTAGTTGAACTCACCCTTTTACTTTCATTGTTCTCTTGAGGAAATGAGAGCGTAGCGAGGGACTAGTCGGGAGCAGAGTGACGGACGGATGATAGCATTAGTAGTCCTCACTATTCAATGAAATAGTGGGAAAATAAATGTAATAATATTGAATTTGAGTTTGTATATTGTCTAGACGACAATATTTGTATTAAAACTCACAGTTTATGTTTTGTCGTACTTTGCACGACAGTTGTATAATTAAGTTGTATTTGTATTTTGTACCATGTATTTGGCGACTCAGAATAGGTGATGTATACCTGTTTTGGGGGCGTCACAGTTGGTATCAAAGCTTAGGGATATGATCCCTGGCTAAGATGTGAGACTAGAACTAGGAGGGGAGAGACGGGGAATTCCTTCGCTAGTATGACCTACCTAAATTTTTGGTATTTAATTGGTTGGTCAGAGTATAGAGATAATATGTTGCATGTCAATTAACCATTGTTTTGTGGCAGTATTTGAAAATGGCATCCGAGAATATTGAGAATAGCAATGGGGCACAAGAGACCGTTGAGTCTCCACAGATCAACAATCAAAATAATGTGCATCAGGAAGGCGACAATCCTCATGCAAACAACAACACTGACCAAATGATGAACGATGGAATGTTCAGAGGCTTTATATAATTCATGCAACATCATGCGAGAGCGGCTCCTGTTCAAAATGCAGGTGGAAACACTAGAAACTCTCGAATGGTCATCGCTAAACAGTTCAAGGAGCTGGGACCACCCGAGTTTATTGGAGAGCCAAAACCACTTAAGGCGGAAGCGTGGATAAAGCAGATCACCAAGATATTTGATGTCTTGGGATGCTCCGAGGAGCAAAAGATTCCCTTCGCCACCTTCATGTTGCGTGAAGAGGCAGATTACTGGTGGGAATCAGTAAAACGCACTCACCGACTGGCCTTTCAAGATGTCTTGGGAGAAGTTCAAGAGTTATTCAACGACAAGTACTTTCCGAAAGTATTCATCACATGAAAGAGGTGGAGTTTATCAAGTTGGAGCAAAACAATATGACCATATCGCCATACGAGGTTAAATTTACGAAGTTATCCCGGTTTGCATCCCATTTGGTCGATAATGAGGAGCGAATGACACGAATATTTTAAGAGGTTTGAAACCAGGAGATACGTCAATATCTTATTTTCATAAAGCGCGTATGTACTCGGATGTTGTAAATAGGGCTCGATTATTGGAGCGCTGAACGAGTCAACGAACCAAGAGAAAGCAAGCCAATGACATGATATTTCATTGTTAATAAATTTCTCGACGTATTCCCCAAAGAACTTCTACGCCTACCCCAGGCGTGAAATTAAATTTTGTATCGACCTTGAACCCTAAGACAAAACCCATTTCCAAAGCCCAAATCGAATGGCTCTATTGAACTTCGTGGAGTTAAAGACACGATTCTTGAGGAATTGTTGGACATTGGTTTCATTCGTCCTAGTACGTCTCCTTGGGGTGCCTCTGTTTCTATTCATGAAGAAGAAAGATGGGAGTATGCGACTTTGTATTGATTACCGGGAGTTGAATCATGTCACCATCAAAAATAGGTACCCATTGCCACGTATTGATGACCTGTTTGACCAGTTTCAAGGCGTCAAATTCTTTTCAAAGATTGATCTTCGTTCAGGATATCATCAATTGAAAATTAGAACCGGATGACATTCCAAAGGCGGCGCCGAGAACTCCCGATGCGGGCATTATGAATTCCTAGTCATGTCCTTTGGATTGACTAATGCTCCTGCTGCCTTCATGGATATGATGAACCGAGTATTCAAGGAATATTTGGATCATTTTGTGGTCGTCTTTATTGATTACATCCTCATATATTCCAAAAGCCGTGAAGATCATGAGCAACACTTGAGGCTGATACTCCAAAATCTTCGTGAAAACAAGCTATATGCCAAGTTAAAGAAATGCGAGTTCTGGCTTGGGGAAGTTGCATTCCTTGGGCACGTGATATCAAATCATGGGATATCTGTTGACCCGAAAAAAATTAAAGCAATTCAAAGCTGGGAGCAACCTAAATCGGGGACCGAAGTACGTATCTTTCTCGGCTTAGCTGGTTATTATCGGAGATTCGTAGAAGGGTTTTCTCGAATCGCTACTCCATTAACTTAGCTGACTCGAAAAGATACAAAATTCAGTTGGAGCGTGGAATATGAGAAGAGTTTTCAAGAACTCAAAAGGAGACTCATTTCAAAGACTGTTCGACAATACCATCGGCTCGGAGGATTTGTCATCTCTGGTGATGCCGGGCAAAAGGTTAGGATGTGTTCTCATACAACATGGGAAAGTCATAGCCTATGCCTCACGGCAACTCAAAGAATATGAGAGGAATTATCCTACTCACGATCTAGAGTTGGTAGCTGTCGTTTTTGCGCTTAAAATTTGGAGGCATTACCTGTATTGGGAGAAAGTGGAGATCTATACGGATCATAAAAGCCTCAAATATTTCTTCACTCAAAAGGAACTCAACATGCGCTGAACGACGCGTTGGCTCGAATCCATTGAAAGACTATGATCATACTATTCAATACCATCCTGGAAAAGCGAACGTAGTAGCTGATGCGCTGAGTAGAAGATCATATGTGGGTACGAGTATAAAATTGTCAACGCAAAGGCCTATTTTGTATGACTTACAAAGGATGGAGTTAGAGATAAAGACTCCATGGACCCATGTGATGATGGCGAATATACAAGTAGAACCGACTTTAATCGATAAAGTTAAAGCTGCTCAAGCTACAGACCTGGAGCTGATGCGTATGAGGAAGAAAGTACAAGAAGGTGATATGCCGGAAGCAAGAATCGATGAAGAAGGAATACTTCGAGTCAACTCCAGACTTTGTGTTCCTAACAACCCTGATTTAAAGTTTAAAATCATGATGGAGGCACACAACACACCGTTTGCAATCCATCCTAGGAGTACTAAAATGTATCGTGATCTTCAACATACATTTTGGTGGAGCAATATGAAGAGAGAGATAGCAGAATTTATCTCAAGGTGTTTAACTTGTCAACGAGTCAAGGCGGAGCATCAAGTACCAAAAGGTCCATTGCAACCACTTGAAATTCCAGAATGGAAGTGGGAACACATTACCATGGATTTCGTTACTGGTCTTCCCAAGGTTTCTCAAGGCATAGATGCAATTTGGGTCATTGTTGATAGATTGACCAAGTCTGCTCATTTCCTACCTATACGAGAAACTTATACACTTGAACGTGTTGCTCGTATGTACATAAACGAGATTCTAAGACTGCATGATATGCCAGTATCCATAGTTTCTGATCGAGACTCAAGATTCACTTCAAGATTTTGGGTTAGTTTGCAAAAAGTTATGGGCACAGATTTACGATTTAGCTCGGCATATCATCCTCAGACGGACGGACAGTAGGAGAGGACCATTCAAACTGTTGAAGATCTATTAAGACTCTGTGTCCTTGACTTCAAGGGAAGTTGGGATAATTTCCTACCATTGGTGGAGTTTTCCTACAACAACAGTTATCAAGCAAGTATTGGCATGACTCCATTTGAGGCGTTGTATGGAAGAAAGTGTTGTTCTCCAGTATGCTAGGATGAGGTGGGTGAAGCAACGTTGTTGGGACCGGAGTTGGTACGTATGACTACGGAAAAGATTCAAACGATCCAACAACGTCTAAAAACCTCACAAGATCGACAAAAGAGTTATGTTGATCTTTATCGAAAGGATGTGGAATTCGATATAGGAGATCATGTGTTGTTACGTGTTGCTCCATGGAAAGGAGTTACGAGATTTGGAAAGAGAGGAAAGCTCAACCCTCGATCCATTGGCCCATTTTTAATCCTCGATCGAGTAGGAACTATGGCGTATAGACTCGCTTTACTGCCATGTATGTCTCGTGTTCATAACGTTTTTCACATATCTATGTTACGTAAATATGTGGAAGACCCGAACCACATTATTGAATTAGAACCAGATGAGATAGAGGAAGATTTAACGTATGAAGAGTTACCTGTTAAAATCTTGGATAAAAAGGATCATATTCTACGCTCCAAGGTTATACCTCAAGTCAAAGTTTTGTGGAGAAACCACGATGTGGAAGAAATGACTTGGGAGTTAGAATCTGAGATGAAATCAAGATATCCTTACCTCTTCGACATACCAGGTACGCACCCTAATTTCGAGGACGAAATTTCATAAGAAGGAGATGTTGTAAGACCCCAACTTTTTGAATAAAGATTAAATTTTCTCAAAATATATTTTTGAATATTATGGTGTGGATTTGATATAATGTTATAGTTGTGGGTAATATTTATGAATTTTGCAAAGCAACGCATAAGTTGTTATATAATATTCGATTGGTAGGGAATATTCGTTTTAACAGGAATATTCGTACAAACAAGACAATCATTAGTGGACCCCCACAATGTAATTATTATTTCGGATTGAGAAAATGACAAAAATACTTTATGAAAATAACGGCGGAAGTTTTACCGTTAAGCTGTTGAAACACCGGTGTTAAAAGTACGAATCTGCTGGTCAGCATAAGTAGCACACGTTATTGATTATTGATGCTTACGTGAGAAGTCACTCAGTTATACTCAATTATTGCTACAGTAATTGTTGCATCATATCTTTCATATTATTGATTCAATTATTGTCACAGTATCATTTGCATAATATATTATATTATTAAATCAATAATTGAGACGACAAAGTTATTCATATTATTATTTGCAATATTGACAATGTCAGAAGTTACATCGAGGGAGGTTTGGTCACCTAATTGCGCGCCAATAAGGAGAAATCCTTATCGAAAAGGCCCCTCTTTCCTAGGAACAACCTGGTTGTTAAATATTGTGAGTTATAATATTAATGATGAATAAGTTGTGTTGATTAAAAATGAATTTTGATAGTTCCATTATGTTGGGATTATTAGTGTTAGTGGAAATCGACATCTATTCCGATGATAATTGATGTCTAGGGGTTATATTGATAAATCGGGTAATTTATCGAATAAATGAGCAATTATTTGCTACTAATTCAGATGCTTATATAACTATTTGTTCACATGTGTGTACTATTGAATCACATTATTTACTATTAGGGGAGTTGGTGCAAGATTGATAATACTTGCATGACTAAGTTAAAGATGGAGGTACTATACTGTAATTCGTATTTTTCACATGATTATACTATTGATTCACATGATTAAACTATTGATTCACATTATTTACTATTCGGGGAGGTGGTGCAAGTTTGATAATACTTGCAGGACTAAATTATAAATGAAAGAAAAGTTGGAGGTATTGTACTGTAATTTTTCGAGCCCCAAAACGTGCAATTATTGAAACTATATTTTTCTATAAATAGAAGCTCAT
Source organism: Panax quinquefolius (assembly GCA_020205615.1). NCBI lineage: Eukaryota > Viridiplantae > Streptophyta > Magnoliopsida > Apiales > Araliaceae > Panax > Panax quinquefolius. The sequence goes on from CM035162.1 coordinate 49,921,512, forward strand.
TCTTCCTTCATTTCTTACCAATTCACAAAAGCTTTAGAGCAATTATTATAGAGAGAAATTATAGAGAGAAAGAAGAAGAGAAGTCTGCTACCTCACTATTCCAGTATCCAGTTTTTCCAAGGTAGGGAGTATTGTTTCTTTCTTATCCATGAAGAGAACATCTGTTATTCCATTCTTTTATTCTATTGTAATAACCCGTATACACGGGCTACCCTATACTTGGTGAAATTCTTCTGTTATTCCATTCTTTATCATTCTGTTGGAACATCTTTGTGCATGACGTTTACATGGGACTGGTTCCATTATTTATCATTCTGTTGGAACATCTTATGCATGCATTCTACGCCGGACACTGGTTCTATCTTTATTATTACATTGGAATATCTTTGTTCGTGCATTTTACGCCGGACCGATTAGTCTTTATTATTCTGTTGAATATCACATGCATGCGCTTTTACGCTGCACTGATTCCGTTATTTATTATTTACATTGGAATAACTCGCTGCTGTCTCTATCGCATGCCTGGTGATTTCTTTTGTTATTCCATTCCTTGTTATACTCGGTTGGTTAAAGTTTTGACTTCTATACTCCATGAAATTAGTGGAATATCCTTGATATTTGTGCTTCATCCAGTTTCTTTTCATGGAAATATTCTTCTGAGTATTCTTGAATTTTACTCTACAAAGCAGTATCATGTTGACAATTTAGACATTATTAGTTCCTGTATAAATTAATTCTTGAACTTGTTTTATTGAATTCTTCTATCATTGTCATCATCCTCATGTTTATATTTTTTTGAAAGTCATCTCGTATTCAGTAGTGCATAGATGGACTTGGTATGATTATGACGAGAGATTATTGAGTGTAATCATGACCGTAATGTTACAAATGATGTGGTAAAAGTCCTCATTGGCCCGTAGTGCATTGATGGACAGTTGTTGGCATGATCATGACCATTAATGAATACACAAATATTCTTGTCCCGTAGTGCATGGATAATTGTGGTCGTGATACTAAAGAATATCCTTGGCCGTAGTGCAGGGGTGATTCGATGATGTGGATTATTTATTAAGCTGAGTCCCAGCGATAAAAGTGATGCAAAACCTTTTAAATCATAAAAGATAGTAGATTTTATTCTCTACTTGACTCTTTTAATGGATTGCTTGTTCCGCTGCAGTTAAACTTGATGGTTGTTATATTATATCAGTTTAACACTATTGAAGGCTAACAATAATATATTCTGCATTATCTTAGTCATAATATTTCCTACTGGGCTAATTGAGCTCACCCTTTTACTTTCATTTGTTCTTGTGAAATGAGAACGTGGCGAGTGGACTAGTCGGGGAACGGAGTGACGGACCAGATGATAGCATTAGTTGTCCTCACTATTCAGTGAAATAGTGGGAAAATAAATATAATAATATTGAATTTGAGTTTGTATATTGTCCAGACTGTATGTATTAAAACTCACAGTTTATGTTTTGTCATACTTTGCACGACAGTTGTATAATTAAGTTGTATTTGTATTTTGTACCATGTATTTGGTGACTCAGAATAGGTGATGTATACCTATTTTGGGGGCGTCACACATGAGACTGTTAAGTCACCAACGATCAATACCCAGGATAATGTGCAATAGGAAGACAATAATCCTCAGGTAAACAACAACACCGATCAAATGATGAACGATGGGATGTTCAGAAGCTTTATGCAAACCACTAAGCAGTTCAAGGAGCTGGGACCACCTGAGTTTATTGGAGAGCCAAAACACCTTAAGGCGGAGACATGGATAAAGCAGATCACCAAGATATTTGATGTCTTGGGATGCTCCGAGGAGCAAAAGGTTCCCTTTGCCACCTTCATGTTACGAGGAGAGGCAGATTACTGGTGGGAATCTATTAAGCGTACTCAATCTGTCGCACTAAAATGTCTTGGGAGAAGTTCCAAGAGCTGTTCAACGACAAGTACTTTCTCAAAAGTATTCGTCACATGAAGGAGGTGGAGTTTATCATGTTAGAGCAAAACAATATGACCATGTCACAGTATGAAGCTAAGTTTGCTGAGTTGTCCCGGTTAATGCCCCACTTGGTTGATAATGAGGAGAGAATGACGTAGATGTTTCTAAGAGGTTTGAAACCCGAGATACGTCAATACTTAATTTCTCACAAACTGTGTTTGTATTCAGATGTTTTAAATAGGGCTCAATTTTTGGAGCGCGATAATTAGTCAACCCAACCTAGAGAGAGCAGCCGACAAGTCGATAATACCAATGGTAGCAGTCATAAAAGCAGTGACAACAAACGTGGAGGAAATCAACATGCCAGAAATGGTAACCACTTCGGTGGTTATCATGGCTAAGATAATAGAAGTGGAAATTTCAAGAAGAGGGGATTCAATAATGATGGAAAGACGTCTGCACCAGCACCTGTTGTTAAGGAAGGAGAACGACCGTCGGTCGTATGTTACAAATGCAGAGGGGAGGGACACATCAGTCCAAACTGTACGCAGCAGTCCATAGCATGTTACAATTGTGGAAGAGAAGGTCAACTAGCCCGATTGTGTCGGGACCAAAGTCAAGTCCAGCTGGGATGGAGGCATCAAAGACCGTCCCAGACAAGACAAAACTGGTAGTTCAAGGGAGAGCGTTTGTCGTAACCTCCCAAAAAGCGAGGAATCCAAACGAGGTGATCACGGGTAAGCTAATCATAAACTCTTGCGAAGCTTATACCTTATTTGATACCGGTTCTACCCATTCTTTTATTTCTCCTACTTGCTCTCAACGTTTAAATTTGACTCCGAAGAAATTAAACTTTGACTTATCAGTTGAAACTCCGTTGAGGGAAACCTTTATTACATCCACTGTTTATAAGTCTTGTTTGATTCAAATCGGTAACCGCGTGTTACCTGTCGATCTTATCTCTTTAAAAATACTTGCATTCGATGTGATTTTAGGAATTGATTGGTTAACTACTCATCATGCTAAAATTGATTATTTTTGTAAGGTTGTTAGCTTTCATGTTCCTAACCAACCTATTATGCAAATTCAAGCAACCAAACCATTAAAGTCAATCACTGTCATTTCAAGCCATAAAACTATTCGTTTATTGAAAAATGGATGTCAAGCTTTCTTAGCTCATGTCACGGATTTAAACAAAAATATGTCAGTCTTGAATGATATTTCTATTATTAATAAATTTCCTGACGTATTCCCTGAAGAACTTCCTGGCCTACCCCTAGAGGGTGAAATTGAATTTTTTATCGACCTTGAACCCGGTACAAAACCCATTTCAAAAGCCCCATATCGAATGGCTCCTGTTGAACTTCAGGAGTTAAAGACCCAACTGCAGGAATTGATAGATATCGGTTTCATTCGTCCTAGTACGTCTCCTTGGGGTGCTCCTGTTCTATTTATAAAGAAGAAAGATGGGAGTATGAGACTTTGTATTGATTATCGGGAGTTAAATCATGTCACCATCAAAAATAGGTACATGTTGCCTCGCATTGATGACCTATTTGACAAGTTGCAAGGCGCCAAGTTCTTTTCAAAGTTCGATCTTCGTTCTGGATATCATCAGTTAAAGATTAAAACTAATGACATTCCAAAGACTTCTTTCAGAACTCGGTACGGGCATTATGAATTCCTAGTTATGTCTTTTGGATTGACTAATGCTCCTGCTGCCTTTATAGATATGATGAACCGAGTATTCAAGGAATATTTAGATCATTTAGATCATAACATTACCTGCCGATCTTATTTCATTGAAAATACTTGCATTTGATGTGATTTTAGAGATTGATTGGTTAACCACTCATCATGCTAAAATTGATTGTTTTCGTAAGGTTGTTAGTTTTCATATTCCTAACCAACATGTTATGCAAATTCAAACAACAAAACCACTAAAGTCAATCACTGTCATATCAAGCCATAAAGCTATTCATTTATTGAAAAATGGATGTCAAGCTTTCTTAGCCCATGTCACGGACTTGAACAAAAACACGTCAGATTTGAATAATATTTCTATTGTTAGTGAATTTCCTGACGTATTTCCTAAAGAACTTTTCGGTCTACCCCTAGAACATGAAGTTGAATTCTTTATTAACCTTGATCCTGGTACAAAGCCCATTTCTAAAACCCTATATCGAATGGCTCCTATTGAACTTCAAGAGTTAAAGGTCCAACTTCAGGAGTTGTTGGACATCGGTTTCATTCATCCTAGTACATCTCCGTGGGGTGCTCCTGTATTATTCGTAAAGAAGAAAGACGAGAGTATGCGACTTTGTATTGACTACTGAGAATTAAACCATGTCACCATCAAGAATAGGTATCCGTTACCTCGCATTGACGACCTGTTTGACCAGTTGCAAGGAGCACAATTATTTTCAAAGATCGATCTTCGTTCTGGATATCATCAGCTAAAGATTAAAACTGAGGATATTCCAAAGACTACCTTCAGAACTCAGTACGGGCATTATGAATTCTTAGTCATGTCTTTTGGATTGACTAATGCTCCTGCTACTTTCATGGATATGATGAACCGTGTGTTCAAAGAATATTTGGATCAGTTCGTTGTTATCTTTATTGATGACATCCTCATCTATTCCAAAAGCCGTGAATATCATGAGCACCATTTGAAGATGGTACTGCAAAGGCTTCGTGATAACAAGCTATATGCCAAGCTGAAGAAATGCGAGTTCTGGCTTGAGGAAGTAGCATTCCTTGGGCACGTGGTGTCAAAACATGGAGTATCTGTCGACCCGGCAAAAATTGAAGCAATACAAAGTTGGGAGCAACCGAAGTCGGTGATCGAAGTACGTAGCTTTTGGGCTGGTTATTATCGGAGATTCGTGGAAGGATTTTCTCAAATCGCTACTCTGTTAACTCAGCTGACTCGTAAAGATATAAAGTTCAGTTGGAGCGAGGATTGTGAAAAGAGTTTTCAAGAGCTCAAGAGGAGACTCATTTCGGCACCTGTTCTGACAATACCATCTGGTTCGGATGGATTTTTTATCTAAAGCGATGTTTCAGGCAAAGGGTTAGGATGTGTTCTCATGCAACATGGGAAAGTCATAGCCTATACCTCGCAACAACTCAAAGAATATGAGAGGAATTATCCTACTCATGATTTGGAGTTGGTAGCAGTCGTTTTCGCAATAAAGATCTGGAGACACTACCTATATGGGGAGAAAGTGGAGATCTATACAGATCATAAAAGCCTCAAATATTTCTTCACCCAAAAGGAACTCAACATGCGGCAACGACGTTGGCTCGAGCTGTTGAAAGATTACGATCACACCATCCAATATCATCCTGGAAAAACAAACGTGGTAGCTGACGCATTGAGTAGAAGATCATATGCGGGTATGAGTTCAATGTTGTTAACACAAAGGTCCATTTTGTATTACTTGCAAAGGATGGAGATAGAGGTAAAGGCTCCAAGTACCCACGTGATGATATCAAATATACGAGTAGAACAGACTTTAATCGATAAAGTTAAAGTTGCTCAAGCTACGGATATGGAACTGATGCGTATGAAGAAGAAAGTGCAAGAAGGTGCTATTCCAGAAGCAAGAATTGATGAAGAAGGAATACTTCGAGTCAACTCCAGACTTTGTGTTCCTAACAATTCTGACTTGAAGCATAGAATCATGATAGAGGCACACAACACACCATTTGCAATCCATCATGGGAATACCAAAATGTATCATGATCTTCGACATACATTTTGGTGGAGCAATATGAAAAGAGAGATCGCGGAGTTTATCTCGAGGTGTTTAACTTGTCAACGTGTAAAGGCGGAGCATCAAGTTCTAAAGGGTCCATTGCAACCCCTTGAGATTCTGACATGGAAGTGGGAACACATTACTATGGATTTCGTTACGGGTCTTCCCAAGATTTCTCAAGGCATAGATGCGATTTGGGTTATTGTTGATAGATTAACCAAGTCTGCCCATTTCTTGCCTATACGGGACACTTATTCCCTTGAACGTCTTGCTAGTATATACGTAAATGAGATTGTGAGATTGCATGGCATGGCAGTATCCATAGTTTCGAATCGTGACCCAAGATTCACTTCACGATTTTGGGTTAGCTTCAGAGGAAGCTATGAGCATGATTTACGATTCAATTGCATACCATCCTCAAATGGATGGGCAATCAGAAAGGACTATTCAAACTCTTGAAGATCTATTAAGACTCTGTGTCCTAGATTTCAAAGGGAGTTGGGATAAGTACTTACCATTGGTGGAATTCTCCTACAACAACAGTTATCAAGCAAGTATAGGTGTGGCTCCATTTGAAGCATTGTATGGACGAAAGTGTTGCTCTCCAGTTTGCTGGGATGAGGTGGGAGAAGTAACATTGTTGGGACCAGATTTGGTACGAATGACTACAGAGAAGATCCAAACGATTTGACAACGTATACAAATGGCACAAGATCGACAAAAGAGTTATACAGATCTTCATCGAAAGGATGTAAAATTTAATATTGGGGATCATGTATTGTTACGTATTGCTCCATGGAAGGGAGTTACAAGATTTGGGAAGAGGGGAAAGCTCAATCCATGATTTGTTGGTCCATTTGAGATTCTTGACCGAATAGGAAATGTGGCATATAGACTCGCATTACCTCCAAGCATGTCTCGTGTTCATAATATTTTTCACATATCTATGCTTCGTAAATATGTGAAAGACCCGAACCACATTATTGAGTTAGAACCAGACGAGATAGCAGAAGATTTAACGTACGAGGAGGTGCCTGTTAAGATCTTGGATAGGAAAGACCATGTCCTACGCACCAAGGTTATACCACAAGTTAAGGTTTTGTGGAGAAACCATGCTATTGAAAAAATGACCTAGGAGTTGGAATCAGAAATGAAAGCGATGTATCCTCACCTTTTCGAAACACCAGGTACGTACGTTAATTTTGAGGAAGAAATTTCATATGGAGGGGAGGTTGTAAGACCCCAACTTATTATAAATAAAATCGAATTTCCTCTATTTATTATAGTGAATAATAAGGTGTTAAATTGATATAATGTTTTGGTTATGGGTGAAATGTGCAAATTTTGCAAAATAAGCAAGTGGTTATAAAATATTCATTGTTGTCGGAGAATATTTGTTTGGTCGTGGAATATTCTTACTGTAGGGTAATATTCGTACGACGGTGCAACCATTTATGGGCCCCATAACGGAAAACGGTCGGATGAAGAAAACGACAAGTTTGAGTTTTTATAAATAATCTGGCGTAGTTATACTCAATTATTAATTGTTGGAATATTCGGTGGTTAAAATACGAATCTGGCGTGGTCGCAGACAAAGAAGACACCAGATTGCACGATATTTTTGAATTATTGATTCTTACGTAAGAAGTCACTACTCAATAATTGTTACGATAATTATCGCTCAATATTTTATTTTATTGGTTCAATAATTGTTGCGTTGATATTTTATATTATTGTTGTTTCAATAATTGTCACTGCACAATATCTCCATTATCAGATCAATAATTCATATTATTTGAATAATATTATTTGATAGCATTCATGGCAATGTCTAAGGAAGTTACGTCAGAAAAGGGGTTTGGTCACTTAATAATTACGCTAATAAGGAGAAATCCTTATCTGAAAGCCCCTCTTCTCACAGGAACGACACCGGTTGTCATAATTGTGATTCTGTAATATTATTTGTGAATAATTAATTATTAATTTATATGATAAGGAAATATTTATTTTATGTGGATATAAATGATGGATATATTTATTGTGGTTATAAATGAAGAAATTAATGCTGAGGTGTTTTATCAATATTTTATCGGAATGGAAGTTTTGAAAATCGTCCGTATGTGGATTTCGGTCATTTTTCGTTTGGAATTTGGAAAACCTTAAACTTACAAAGTTGTAGAGAATTTAATTTCCTATGGAATAGACATGAGATTCGAATTTTTATGATAAAAGGGCTATTTATTATGAATTATTAAAGTTTTAGAAATAAATATTTTTATTAAAATATGGTGGGCCCCACTTTTGGTTGGTGAGTAATGAAATGTGCTGGAATTTATTTTCAAAAGTGGCGGGCTTGAATAATAGCAGGTAAAGCCATCAGATAACAGGTTAGTCTGCTATGGCGTTCTAAGTATTTTACTATAAATAGGGTGCTTAGTTAGAATTGAAAATCACACCAGAAACAAGTTTTCTCTCTTTCTCTCTCTATATTATCTAGCTCGGAGGGATTTGTCATCTACGGTGATGCTTCAGGCAAAGGGTTAGGATGTGTTCTCATGCAATATAGGAAAGTCATAGCCTATGCCTCATGACAACTCAAAGAATATGAGAGGAATTATCCTACTCATGATCTAGAGTTGGCAAATTTATGCTTTTAACGCTTAAGATTTGGAGGCATTACCTGTATGGAGAGAAGGTGGAGATCTATACGGATCATAAAAGCCTCAAATATTTCTTCATTCAAAAGGAACTCAACATGTGGCAACGACGATGGCTTGAGCTATTAAAAGATTACGATCATATCATTCAATACCATCCTGGAAAAGCGAACGTAGTAGCTGATGCATTGAGTAGAAGATCATATGCGGGTACGAGTGCATTATTGTAAACGCAAAGGCCCATTTTATATGACCTACAAAGGATGGAGATAGAGTTAAAGACTCTAGGGACCCATGTGATGATGGCGAATATACGAGTAGAATCGACTTTAATCGATAAAGTTAAAGTTGCTCAAGCTACAGACCTGGAGCTGATACGTATGAGGAAGAAAGTACAAGAAGGTGTTATGCCGGAAGCAAGAATCGATGAAGAAGGAATACTTCGAGTCAACTCCAGACTTTGTGTTCCTAACAACCCTGATTTAAAGTATAAAATCATGATGGAGGCGCATAACACACCGTTTGCAATCCATCCCGGGAGTACCAAAACGTATCGTGATCTTCGACATACATTTTGGTGGAGCAATATTAAGAGAGAGATAGCAGTGTTTATGTCAAGGTGTTTAACTTGCCAACGAGTAAAGGCGGAGCATCAAGTACCAAAAGGTCCATTGCAACCACTTGAAATTCCAGAATGGAAGTGGGAGCACATTACCATGGATTTTGTTACTGGTCTTCCCAAGGTTTCTCAAGGCATGATGCAATTTGGGTCATTATTGATAGATTGACCAAGTCTGCTCATTTCCTACCTATACGAGAAACTTATACACTTGAACGTCTTGCTCGTATGTACATAAACGAGATTGTAAGACTACATGGTATGCCAGTATCCATAGTTTCTGATCGAGACCCAAGATTCACTTTAAGATTTTTGTTTAGTTTGCAAAAAGCTATTGGCACGGATTCTGATTTATTTCGGCATATCATCCTCAAGCAGACGAAAATGAGAGGACTATTCAAACTCTTGAAGATATATTAAGACTCTGTGTCCTTGACTTCAAGGGAAGTTGGGACAAGTTCTTACCATTGGTGGAGTTTTCCTATAACAACAGCTATCAAGCAAGTATTGACATGGCTCCATTTGAGGCGTTGTATGGAAGAAGTTTCGTTCTCCAGTATGCTGGGATGAAGCAACGTTGGTATGTATAACTACAGAAAAGATTCAAACGATCCGACAACGTATAAAAACCTCACAAGATCGACAAAAAAGTTGTGTTGATCTTCATCGAAAGGACGTGGAATTAGATATTGGAGATCATGTGTTGTTACGTGTTGCTCAATGGAAGGGAGTTACGAGATTTGGAAAGAGTGGAAAGATCAACCCTCGATTCATTGGTTCGGATGGATTTATTATCTAAAGCGATGTTTCAGGCAAAGGGTTAGGATGTGTTCTCATGCAACATGGGAAAGTCATAGCCTATACCTCGCAACAACTCAAAGAATATGAGAGGAATTATCCTACTCATGATTTGGAGTTGGTAGCGATGCGTTCATAATAAAGATCCGGAGACACTACCTATATGGGGAGAAAGTGGAGATCTATCACGGATCATAAAAGCCTCAAATATTTCTTCACCCAAAAGGAACTCAACATACTGGCAGCAACGACGTTGGCTCGAAATGTTGAAAGATTACGATCACACCATCCAATATCATCCCGGAAAAACAAACGTGGTAGTGCGACGCATTGAGTAGAAGATCATATGCGGGTATGAGTTCAATGTTGTTAACACAAAGGTCCATTTTGTATTACTTGCAAAGGATGGAGATAGAGGTAAAGGCTCCAAGTACCCACGTGATGATATCAAATATACGAGTAGAACAGACTTTAATCGATAAAGTTAAAGTTTCTCAAGCTACGGATATGGAACTGATGTGTATGAAGAAGAAAGTGCAAGAAAGTAGTATTCCAGAAGCAAGAATTGATGAAGAAGGAATACTTCGAGTCAACTCCAGACTTTGTGTTCCTAACAATTCTGACTTGAAGCATAGAATCATGATAGAAGCACACAACATACCATTTGCAATCCATCATGGGAATACCAAAATGTATCATGATCTTCGACATACATTTTGGTGGAGTAATATGAAAAGAGAGATCGCGGAGTTTATCTCGAGGTGTTTAACTTGTCAACGTGTAAAGGCGGAGCATCAAGTTCCAAAGGGTCCATTGCAACCCCTTGAGATTCTGACATGGAAGTGGGAAAACATTACTATGAATTTCGTTACGGGTCTTCCCAAGATTTCTCAAGGCATAGATGCGATTTGGGTTAATGTTGATAGATTAACCAAGTCTGCCCATTTCTTGCCTATACGGGACACTTATTCCCTTGAATGTCTTGCTAGTATATACGTAAATGAGATTGTGAGATTGCATGGCATGGCAGTATCCATAGTTTCGAATCGTGACCCAAGATTCACTTCACGATTTTGGGTTAGCTTGTAGAAAGCTATAGGCACAGATTTACGATTCAATTCGGCATACCATCCTCAAATGGATGGGCAATCAGAAAGGACTATTCAAACTCTTGAAGATCTATTAAGACTCTGTGTCCTAGATTTCAAAGGGAGTTGGGATAAGTACTTACTATTGGTGGAATTCTCCTACAACAACAGTTATCAAGCAAGTATAGGTGTGGCTCCATTTGAAGCATTGTATGGACGAAAGTGTTACTCTCTAGTTTACTGGGATGAGGTGGGAGAAGTAACATTGTTGGGACCAGATTTGGTACGAATGACTACAGAGAAGATCTAAACGATTCGACAACGTATACAAATGGCACAAGATCGACAAAAGAGTTATACAGATCTTCATCGAAAGGATGTAAAATTTAATATTGGGGATCATGTATTGTTACGTATTGCTCCATGGAAGGGAGTTACAAGATTTGGGAAGAGGGGAAAGCTCAATCCATGATTTGTTGGTCCATTTGAGATTCTTGACCGAATAGGAAATGTGGCATATAGACTCGCATTACCTCCAAGCATGTCTCGTGTTCATAATATTTTTCACATATCTATGCTTCGTAAATATGTGAAAGACCCGAACCACATTATTGAGTTAGAACTAGACGAGATAGCAGAAGATTTAACGTACGAGGAGGTGCCTGTTAAGATCTTGGATAGGAAAGACCATGTCCTACGCACCAAGGTTATACCACAAGTTAAGGTTTTGTGGAGAAACCATGCTATTGAAAAAATGACCTAGGAGTTGGAATCAGAAATGAAAGCGATGTATCCTCACCTTTTCGAAACACCAGGTACGTACGTTAATTTTGAGGAAGAAATTTCATATGGAGGGGAGGTTGTAAGACCCCAACTTATTATAAATAAAATCGAATTTCCTCTATTTATTATAGTGAATAATAAGGTGTTAAATTGATATAATGTTTTGGTTATGGGTGAAATGTGCAAATTTTGCAAAATAAGCAAGTGGTTATAAAATATTCATTGTTGTCGGAGAATATTTGTTTGGTCGTGGAATATTCTTACTGTAGGGTAATATTCGTACGACGGTGCAACCATTTATGGGCCCCATAACTGAAAAAGCGGTGGGATGAAGAAAAACGACAAGTTTGAGTTTTTATAAATAATCTGGCGTAGTTATTACCAATTAACCTTCGTTGGAATACGGTGGTTAAAATACAATGAATCTGGCGTGGTTGCACGAAGATAGTACCAGATTGCACAAGTATTTTTGAATTATTGATTCTTACGTAAGAAGTCACTACTCAATAATTGTTACAGTAATTACTGTTCAATATTTTATTTTATTGGTTCAATAATTGTTGCGTTGATATTTTATATTATTGTTGTTTTAATAATTGTCACTGCACAATATCTCTATTATCAGATCAATAATTCATATTATTTGAATAATATTATTTGATAGCATTACTGGCAATGTCTAAGGAAGTTCTGTCTAGAAAAGGGGTTTGGTCACCTAATTACGCGCTAATAAGGAGAAATCCTTATCGGAAAGCCCCCTCTTTCCTGGGAACGACCTGGTTGTCATAATTGTGATTCTGTAATATTATTTGTGAATAATTAATTATTAATTTATATGATAAGGAAATTTTTATTTTATGTGGATATAAATGATGGATATATTTATTGTGGTTATAAATGAAGAAATTAATGCTGAGGTGTTTTATCAGTATTTTGTCGGAATGGAAGTTTTGGAAATCGTCCGTATGTGGATTTCAGTCATTTTTCGTTTGGAATTTGGAAAACCTTAAACTTACAAAGTTGTAGAGAATTTAATTTCCTATGGAATAGACATGAGATTCGAATTTTTATGATAAAAGGGCTATTTATTATGAATTATTAAAGTTTTAGAAATAAATGTTTTTATTAAAATATGGTGGGCCCCACTTTTGGTTGGTGAGTAATGAAATGTGCTGGAATTTATTTTCAAAAGTGGTGGGCTTGAATAGTAGCAGGTAAAGCCATCAGATAGCAGGTTAGTCTGCTATGGCGTTCTAAGTATTTTACTATAAATAGGGTGCTTAGTTAGAATTGAAAATCACACCAGAAACAAGTTTTCTCTCTTTCTCTCTCTATATTATCGTGCGTATTTTGTGAGTATTTAGATACTTTGTGAGTTGTTATTCATCAGTGCAAGTTTCCTTCATCCTTATACCGATATTCCGATCAAAAGTACTGTTATTTTGAGGTAAGGGATTTTATTTTCTTTCTAATGATGTTATTCTTTTAATATCATTATACCGAAATATTGGTATGGAATTTATTGTGGAATTTCTACCTTTTAGTGTCAGGGTTACTATTCACGTATACGACACTATTCGTCGAAAAATGAAATTTTCTCCTTTTTGTACAAGATGTCTATTATGGTTACTATCTTTGATTGTATCCATGTTTTGATCTTTATTTTTGAATTATGCTTCATAATTGGTTATTTTGGAGTATTATTGAACTTGGATAAACTGTAATACGAATCCCTAATATTTGTCCTTTTGTCTTAATGGATTCATTTTCTTTAAGATATTTTTCATCATCCTCTGTTCTAAATGATGATATTACTGAATATCTTTGGCCTGTAGTGCAAAGATGAATGATTACCTAATGAATATCTTTGGCCTGTAGTGCAATGATGAATGATTATCTAATGAATATCTTTGGCCCGTAGTGCAAAGATGAACAGGTGTTTAGATGAACATGACTAATTTGGTGATATAAAATGAATATCTTTCGGCTCAGTAGTGCAAAGATGAATATTTGATTCAAGATGTATATTGATTGATGTTACAGGGATAAAATATTGATGATGGACTTTTAAATCTTATAAGATAGTAGACTTCTTTCTCTACTTGACTCTTCTAATGGATTGGTGTTTTCGCTGCAGTTGTTGATCTAAAACTTGTTGTCTATTATATTTTATCAGATTTTTCCCTGTTGAAGACTAATGATAATTTGTTGTATATTATCTTAGTCATAATATTCTTTACTGGGCTAGTTGAGCTCACCCTTTTCCTTTTTGTTCCATTGTTCTTCTCAGGTGGAGAGAATTTAGCAGGAACTAGCCGGGGTATGGAGTGATGATTCAAGATAGTTATTTAGTAGTCCTCACTATTTTGTAAAATAGTGTATCAATAATTGTAATGAGGACTCCTTTTGAGTTTGTATACTGTCTATTAGACAATATTTGTATTCAAACTCACAATATACGTGTTGTCATATTTTGCACGACAATTGTATTACTGAAGTTGTATTTGTTTTTGTACCATGTATTTGGCGACTCAAAATGGGTGATGTATACCTATTTTGGGGGCTTCACATTAATAGTAAATCAATCTAGACCGTTGATGGTGGTTTTAAAAGTAATCAATCTGGATCGTCGGTGGTGGTTTTAAAAGTAAATCAATCTGGACCATCGGTTGTGGATCTAATAGTAATTAATATGGACCGTTCGTTCTAATAGTAAATCAATCTGGACCGTTCATAAAAAAGTTACTATTTAGTCCATTCTCCTATAAATAGAAGCTTAATTCTTCTTTCATTCTCACCTATTCACTGAGATTCACAAGAGACGCTATAGAGAGAGAAACTATAGAGAGCAAGAAGAAGAGTATTATGCTACTTCACTATTGCAGTATACACCCTTCTACTAAGGTAAGGGGTATTATTTCTTTCGTATTCATAATCAAGATTAAGATTAAGTTCTCTAACTCACTATATCTCTATGTGAATTAAAATTAAAAAAGGTTTAAGATTAAGTTCTCTATCCGATCACATGAGATGTCAAGCATATTTCTACCTTAACATTAATCAAGATTCTGCTATTCACAAAATTCATGAACACATGCTATATTAACTAAGTCTAGATGCGAATATCCTCTCTCGATTCCATACAAATCCACAACAAATTCTTGATCAGGCAATTCATAAATTCACGCTCAAATTAATATAGATAAACTGGAAAATAGCTTTATAAACTGGAAATCAAAGTTACAAAACCATTGTTTCACTTAAGGATCCATCATAAGCCTAAAAAGTGAATTAGTTCATAACGAAAGAAATAAAAACTGAATAATTTAAAGGAAACATTCTTTCAATTACAAATATAGAACTAAGATGAAGAATAATGCAAAACCACCCTTCACGTAGCCTTAATCTGCAATCGTCACGAAAATCTCTTCAAAATACTCCTCCAAAGCTTTCTATCAAAATCTGGAAAAAATTTCGTATTCTGCCTTGTGTGTTGTTTAATTCGTTGTTAATTTAGTAATAAGCCTCCAACACACATTTTTCTAAGTAATCCTCTACTCATTAGAGTTTACTTGCCATCCAAATGCTAGAAACCATATCCCAGCAGAGTCCAAAGCAACAAAGGACTGTCAGATTTCGCTACCCCCCGCCTCGGCGGGGGTGTTTAGGCATAATGAGCCCACCCCGACGGGCATGGCCACTGTCAACCAATTTTTTCCATTTCAAGTTTGCTCCCATTTTCGCTCCAAATGACCTCCTTTCTTCACCATTCATTGCACCAACCACCTTGCACATAAAAGAACACAAAACAAATAAAAACGAACATGAAAACAAGAAAATAGCACAAATTAAGCGTGAAATGGACAACGATTCGTGGATATGAAATCCACTTATCAGCTCACCCTTTTACTTTCATTGTTCTCTTCAGGAAATGAGAACGTAGCTGGAACTAGTCAGGGAACGAAGTGATGGCTCGAGATGGTGTTATAGTAGTCCACACTATTCTATAAAATAGTGTGATAATAAATGTAATGAGGAATTCATTTGGGTTAGGATATTGTCTAGATGACAATATTCGTGTAAAAACTCTCAGCTCATGCTGTATAATTAAGTTTGTATTTGTATTCAGTACCATGTATTTGACGACCCAAGATGGGTGATGTATACTTATTTTGGGGGCGTCACAATCGTCACTTAGAATAAGGGTATTAGATACTATGGCGATTGGCTTTAGTGCAAGTAGAAGATTGAAAGTAGTATGCACACAAATCAATAATGTTTGATAATAAAGCATATACTTAGTAACAATCTTATTCATTTATTAATAAAAGAACTATTTAAAAGAACGGTAACTATTTACTCAAGGACTCTTTTATGATTAATGTTGAAATATATATTATCTGGAAAGTCGTTGATCGCTAAGGAGACTTTATTTACAACCAGTTTAATATGGAGAACCTAAAGGTTCACACCATAAAAGGAAGAATATTTATTTAAGAAGTAAATGGCATAATCGTAATAATAAGTTAAGTGTATTTAATTTAATCAATGGTGATCATAGAATAAATTAAATAGTTTAATATTTATTATTTAATATTTTGACAATATTAAATATAAATAAATAAGAGGAGTCTTAATTTGATTTGGGTTGCTGAAACTTTCAAGAGTTAAGAGAGTATTAATATATTCTTTGGAGAGAGAAAACTAGGCTTTTGCCAAATACCCATCTTCTTGAATACATGTTCTTCTTTGGTAGGTCACTTCTAGAGGTCAAACACTTGGATGGCTAACGTTGATCAAAGGAAAGAATCCAACCCCGTGAATTCAAGGAGAACGTGAAAGGAATTAGAGGTGAACATGTACTTGAGGAAGCTAGTTTCTACGAGGGTATGAATTTGATCTCCATCTCTTTTCTATTGATTGATAATTATGCACAAAGTATGATCATGTTGATGGTTTGTATGAAAAATTTTAAAATCTGTTTTATCGCGCATCCGCACCTTATATGTAATTTGATTGCATGATCGCGCTATATACAAATCTAACATCATATTCATTTGTGTGGAGACACTAAAGAAAGTATGTAGCTGCTTATTGGAGAATAAATTCATTGAACGTGGCTGGTTAAAGAATACCTAATGGTGTTTTACTTGTCTGTCAATAGGAATTCCTGTAGTGATAGTAGTACAAGTGATCCTTAGACAAGTGATCCTTAGACTTGAGATCATCATAATATCTTATGTATGATAAGTTATACTTTGACATGTCATTTAAGACCCTTAGGGTATATCAAAGGGTATACTTGGGTGTAATAAGTTATAATAAGTTATGTTTGCAGATAATGAATGATCAATAAGGAATCTACCGCTTCTAGTAAAAGAAGAGAATGTCCTATGTGATTTGATAAATGACAACCCAGGAATCTTTGGCCAAAGTGGAATAGAATTAGAAAGGAGTTTCTAATTTGCATTATTAGGAGTTGTGCATTTGTGAATCGAAATGCATATAATTAAATAAAATAAGACTGGATAGTAATCCATGTCTTATATTTAATTGGGACATTGTAAGGTGGAATGATTGATTTGTACGATAATTATTTACTCAAAGGTTCTTTTATGATTAATGTTAAAATCTATATTATCTGGAAAGTCGTTGATCGCTAAAGATCTTTATCCTTATTATAGATTAAATGTTATTATTTAAATAAATTAATATTTTAATTTATTTATTTAAATAATATTAGAATTGTTCTAATTAATTTATTCACAACTATATTAATATGGAGAACCTAAAGGGTCACACCATAAAAGTAATCATACAGTGCAAACATCTATGATAACTGATACGGACTCAAATTCAACACATAATCAATTCTTTAGAAGGAATCATACAGTGCAAACTCAAAAATTCCAAAAATAGGCACATTCCAACTAAAACTAAGCAATACCAAATTCAAGGGTTCATGCAGGATACTTATACTTCTTTTATCTCTTTTTTTTTCCACGGGGGCTTTTTGCTCTTTTCCCTTTTTTTTCTTTTTTTTTTCTCTCTTTTTTTAGATAGATGGTTGGTGAGTGCGTTTTACACTCCATCTCACGCTTGTGTTTATGGGGAGTATTTCTCCTCAACCCACCACAAGACTCAACGTGTTTCATTTTTTATTTTTTTTATTTTTTTATTTTTTGAAACTTATACACCATACATTTCCCCCCCCCCCAAACTTAGGTTCTTGCCTAAATTGTTATCTTCACTGCCTATTCTTGTCATTCTCATATCTATACTAGCATTATCCTTTAGAAATTATTTATGTATTAATTTGAACTGACCAGTCAACAAAGATGTTATTAGTGTGCTAACCTTTTTATAACAGTTTCAAACAAGCGCAAGATTCGATTCATAACAGAAATTATATCACAGTTCTAATAATCAATACTGTATTGGTTAACTCATTCTCAATCTCATCATTGGCCCACAAATAACATGAACTACAACACTGTTGGACATATGCAAACACAATATTTAACTATTTTTTTTTCTTTTCATTTATTTATATTTTTTTATAACATAACAAAATGCAATAATAAAAGAATTAAAAACAATGCAATAACAGAAATAAACTAAACTACTATGTATGCACTGAAGCTATCGTGCAACTATGTCAAAACCTATATGCAACATCATAATTCCTAATTAATATGCAAAACTGGAATGTAATGACAAACTTAAACCTAACTACTACATATGCATGTAAACAAGAATTTAAATCCCCCAAACTTAAGTTATACAATGCCCTCATTGGATGAATAATCATAATTAAATGCGTGAGGACTTACCTATAATCGCCTAAGTCTGGGGAAGTGGTGGTTGATCTTCTTCTTCTGAGTCACTTGGTGGTCGACCCCGCACAAAGGCATTGAATGGTGCCTTGTCCTCGGCGTTCGCATAGAACTCCTTGACCACATTAATTGCGGCGGGCTCGGGCTTCTCAGTGAACTTGACCCACCCTTGCTGATAAATTTGTTGCATCATCTCACCGTTGTGAGCCTCCGGTGCCTACCCCCGCTCCGGTGTAAGAGCCTTTGTGACCATGTAATCATATTGGTCGGCGGCGGCGACACTTTTGAACTTTCGGCGGTCGAAGTTTCGTGATGGTGGAGTTGGCCTTGAACTTTCTCCCCGTTGTCGTTTGGATGTTGGTTGAGATGCCATCAAATCCGAATGTCTGAACTCACTGTCAACACACTACCTTCCCCACACACTTAGTTCACACAAAATCTCAAACACTTGGTGTGCACAATATTTTCTCCCCCCAAACTAGGTGATTTCTATGGCAATTCTGGTGAGAGAAGGTTAAGATGAAGTAGAATTGTGCTCTAAATTTACCCCAATATCTTGCTGAATTCGTAGCCTTTTGTAGAAGGAGTGGAGAGTATGTGGTGAATTTGGGGATTGAGCGAGTGAATTTATAACAGTGGATAATGTGAGGGAGAAGGTTATGAGTACTTGATGGAGTTAATGGGTTTGTGTGTAGTAATGGGGTGAGATGATGGAGTAATCGTGGGTGAGAGGTAGTGGATTCGTGGGGGTTATGTATGAAAATGGGTAGTTTAGGTTAGGAGGGAGTTATGGACGTTTAGTTGGGAAGACGAGGAGGAAAACGTGTGTACTGCCGAGTTTTACCCGTCCAGATTCAAGTACCCCTGCCCCAGCAGGGGTACAGGGCCAAAATAGCCCGCCCCGGCGGGGGTGTCCCTTGACTTCAATTTTTGTGCCTTCAAATTTGGCCTTGCAACTTGCTATTTTCTCTACTTTTCTTATATGTTGCTCCTATTACGCACAATTTAACCCTCCTGCAAACCATAACACACGTATATGAGTATATTGTTGATTGATTTGAGCATGATTGAGAGATTTCCAAGAATCATAGAACGAAAAGACTACCTAATGATACTAATATCCTATGCTGTAATATAACTAGTACAAAAATCAATAAAAAATAAAAATAAAAATAAAAATAACTAAAAAGAAATGATTTGGTTGCCTCCCAATTAGCGCTTTATTTTAAGTCATTTAGCCTGACTACTCCATGTTTCATCTAGGATCGGTTGGGCTATCCGCGTCATGATTTTTATTTGTCCGTTCACTTGAATATTAGGTGATGAATTTGAAATTCTATACTCGATTAACGCCTTTAGACCATTATCCTCCTTGCAATCCCTAAACTTGACGCGTGTAGATTTTTTGAGTAACTCACACTCTTCCTTATCAGTCGGGATTGGGATTTCTTTAAACACCTTCACCGTTACTACTTGATCAAAAACTTTCATTATCAGTTCTCCGTTAGGTACGTCATCCTTCCTCAAAGTCTAGTACCACAAAATCAGCAAGAAAAATCAATGAATCAACCTTAACCAATACGTCTTCGATTATTCCTAGTGGATATGCTAATGATCTATCTGCAAGCTATAAACTAATTTTGGTCAGTTTTGCTTCCTTTAATCCCAGCTTTCGGTAAATGGATAGTGGCATAAGATTAATACTTGCTCCTAGATCGCATAGCGCTCTCCCCACATCTTGATCTCCAATTGCACATGGGATTGTGAAACTCCCCGGATCTTTTAATTTAGGAGGGAGCTTTCTCTGCAGTATTGCACTGCATTCTTCGGTTAATGCCACTGTTTTGAAATCATAAAGCTTGTGTTTCTTTGACAAAATGTCTTTCATGAACTTAATGTAACTCGACATCTGATCTAGTGCTTCGGCAAATGGAATATTGATATGTAATTGTTTGAATATATCCATGAACCTCAAAAACTAGTTCTTCATCTTTGCACTTTCTGGCCTTTGAGGAAAGGGTACAGGTGGTGTAATTTTAATTTGGTTGTCTTTCTTTCCTTTTTCCATCGCTTTCTCTGTAGATTTCGTGTTTAAGTCATTCCCTACATCCTCACATTCATCTATTGTACTGGCTTTCTCATCAAAATTAGGACCCAGCTCCTTACCACTCCTGAGCGTGATTGCATTACACTGTTCATGATTTCGCTTTGAATTCCTTTCGGTGTCACTAAGTAGAGTCCCTTGTGGTCTGTTGTTCAATGCTAAGGCAATTTGTCCCATCTGATTTTCCAAATTCTTGATGGCCATTGCCTGGTTTTTCATCGCTACCTCATTACTTGTTATATATTTTGCGAACATTTCCTCTAAGTCTGATTTCCTCTCTTGATGTTGAGCTGGTTGCGGTTGATTCTGAAATCTTGGGGGATACGATGGTCATGGAGCTTGCTGATTATGATTATTATTCCACGACTGATTGGGATTATTCATATTCCCCTAATTATATGTATTCTGGTATGTATTATGTGGGATTCTGTTGTAGCTACTCATGAATTGTACTGACTCTGGGTTGATTGTGCATTGATCCGTTGAATGTTCACCCGTGCACATTTCATAAATTACTGCAACTTGCTGTGTCTTTCCCCCTGACCAAGCGTCAAACTTTTTAGAGAGTGCTGAAATCTGTGTTATTATTGTCGTTACTCTATCTACCTCTAACACCCCAGCGACTGTAGGTTTGGTCATTCTTGTCATGGGCCACTAGTAGTTGTTAGCAGCCATGGTTTCTATCAACTGATATGCCTCCTCACAAGTCTTTGCCATAAACGCTCCCCCTGATGCTGCATCAATACTCGACCTGAGATTCCCATGTAGTCCGTTGTAAAATGTATTCATCTTCAACCACTTGGGCAATCCGTGATGTGGGCATTTCCTGAGAAATTCTTTATATCTATCCCATAGCTCATACAGTTACTCCCCATGTTGCTTATCAAACATGGTAATCTCGTTCCTCATGTAAGACCCCAACTTTTATGAATAAAGAATAATTTTCTCAAAATATATTTTTGAATATTATGGTGTGGATTTGATATAATGTTATAGTTGTGGGTAATATTTACAAATTTTGCAAAGTAAGTAAGTTGTTATATAATATTCGATTGGTCGGGGGAATATTCGTTTTAACAGGGAATATTCGTACGACGGCACAATCATTGGTGGACCCCAAAACGGAAGTATTGTCGTAGTTAAAAAATGAAAGAATTATCTTTTTATAAAAATAACGGCGAAAGTGTTACCGTTAAACTATTGAACTACCCTGTAGTAAAAGTACAGTAATACGTGTGGTTGCATGTAGCACACGGTATTGATTATTGATGCTTACGTGAGAAGTCACTCAGTTATACTCAATTATTGCTACAATAATTGCTGCATCATATCTCTCATATTATTTATTCAATTATTGTCACAGTATCATATGCATAATATTTATTATTATGAAATCAATAATTGAGACGACAAAGTGATTCATATTATTATTTGCAATATTGACAATGTCTAGAAGTTTTATCAAAGAGAGGTTAAGTCACCTAATTGCGCGCCAATAAGGAAAAATCCTTATCGGAAAGTCCCCTCTTTCCTGGGAACGACATAGTTGTTAAATATTTTGAGTTATACTATTAATGATGAATAAGTTCGTGTTGATTAAAGATGAAATTGATAGTTCCATTGTGTTGGGATTATTAGTGTTAGTGGAAATCGACATTTATTTCGATAATAATTGATGTCTGGAGGTTATATTGACCAAACGGGTAATTAATCGGATAAATGAGTAATTAATTGCTATTATTTCACATTCTTATAACTATTTGTTCACATATGTGTACTATTGATTCACATTCATGTACTATTAGGGGAGGTGGTGCAAGATTGATAATACTTGCATGACTAAATTAAAAATGAAGAAAAAGTGGAAGGTATTATACTGTAATATTTCGAGCCCCAAAACGTGCAATTATCGAAACTATATTTTCCTATAAATAGAAGCTCATTCTTCCTTCATTTCTCTCCAATTCACTAAAGCTATAGAGTAATTATTATAGAGAGAAATTATAGAGAGAAAGAAGAAGAGAAGTCTGCTACCTCACTATTCCAGTATCCAGTTTCTTCTAAGTTAAGGGGTATTATTTCTTTGGTATTCACGAAGAGAGTTATTTTCTTTCAATACTTGTAAGGGTTGTTATTCCATTCTTTATTATTCTGTTGGAATAACCTATCTGTGCGGTCTATCGCATGCCTAGTGAATTCTGTTGTTATTCCATTCTTTATTATTCTGTTGAATATATCGTCATGCATGTGATTACGCATGACCGGTTCCATTCTTTATTATTATGTTGGAATATCCTGTCTGTGCGGGTTACGCATGACATGGTTCCATTCTTTATTATTATGTTGGAATAACTTGTCTGTGCGGATTACGTACGCCGGGTGAATTCTTCTGTTATTCAATTCCTTATTATTCTGTTGGAATAACCTGTCTATATGGATTACCGCATGCATGGTGAATGATCCTTCATATTCATTCCTTATTAAATTATGGAAATGATCTATCTACGTGGATTACCGCATGGCAGGCAAAAATTCATTTGCGGTTTCATTTATTCTATTATACTTAGTTGGTTAAAGTTTTGGCTTTTATACTCCATGAAATTAGTGGAATATCCTTGATATTTTTGCTTCATCTAGTATCTTTTCATGGAAATATTCTTCTGAGCATTCTTGAATTTTACTCCACAAAACAGTATCATGACAATTCTTATATCATTTCTGAGCATTTTTGATTTCTGGATAAATTAAATTATAATTCTTTAAAAATTTATCCTTGAACTTGTATTATTGAATTCTTATATCATTGTCATCATCCTCATGTTTATAATATGTTGAAAGTCATATGTGGCCTGTAGTGCATATATGGACTTGGTATGATTATGACCAGGGATTATTTGGTATAATCATGACCGTAATGTTAAAAATGATGTGGTAAAAGTCCTCATTGGCCGTAGTGCATTGATGGACAGTTGTTGGCATGATCATGACAATTGATGAATACACGAATATCCTTGGCCCGTAGTGCATGGATAAGTTGTGGTCGTCATACTAATGAATATCCTTGGCAGCAGTGCAGGGATGATGTGGTTTATTTATTAAACCGAGTCTCAGCGATAAAAGTGATGAAAAACCTTTTAAATCATAGAAGATAGTAGATTTTATTCTTTACTTGACTCTTCTAATGGATTGTTTGTTCCGTTGCTGTTAAACTTGATGGTTGTTATATTTTATCAGTTTAACACTGTTGAAGGCTAACGATAAATTATTTTGCATTATCTTAGTCATAATATTTCTTACTGGGCTAGTTGAGCTCACCCTTTCTTTCACTGTTCTCTTGAAATGAGAATATAGTCGATTTAGAGTCGGGGAACGTAGTGATGGTCCAGAGGATAGCATTAGTAGTCCTCATTATTTTGTGAAATAGTGTGATAATAATTGTAATGAGGACTCCTTTTGAGTTTGTATAATCTCTAGTAGATAATATTTGTATTTAAACTCACAGTTTATGTTTTCATTATTGTACCATACAGTTGTATTAGTAAGTTGTATTTGAATTCTGTACCATGTATCTGACGACCCAAGATGGGTGATGTATACCTAATTTTGGGGGCGTCACAAGAACGACCACATATCATATGCTTCAAATGCGGAGGGGAGGGACACATCAGTCCAAACTGTGCGCAGCAGTCCAAAACGTGTTACAATTGTGGAAGAGAAGGTCACATTGCCCAATTTTGTCGTGCACCAAAGTCAACTCTAGCTGGGATGGAGGCATCAAAGGTCGTCCCAGATAAGACAAAATCGGTAGTTCAAGGGAGAGCGTTTGTCGTAACCTCCCAAAAAGCAAGGAATTCGAACGAGGTGATCACGTGTAAGCTAATCATAAACTCTAGTGAAGTCTATACCTTATTTGATACCAGTTCTACCCATTCTTTTATTTCTCCTACTTACGCTCAACGTTTAAATTTGAATGCGAAAAAATTAGACTTTGACTTATCAGTTGAAACTCCGTTGGGAGAAACCTTCATTAAATCCACTATTTATAAGTCTTGTTTGATTCAAATCGGTAACCGCACGTTTCCTGTCGATCTTATCTCCATAAAAATATTTTCATTTGACGTGATTCTAGTGATTGATTGGTTAACTACTCATCATGCTAAAATTGATTATTTTCGTAAGGTTGTTAGCTTTTATATTCCTAATCAACCTATTATGCGAATTCAAACGACCAAACCATTAAAATCAATCACGGTCATCTCAAGCCATAAAGCTATTCGTTTATTGAAAAACGGATGTCAAGCTTTCTTAGCTCATGTCACAGATTTAAACAAAAATACGCCGATTTGAATGATATTTCTATTTTAATAAATTTCCGACGTATTCAAGAAGAACTTCGGCCTACCCGGAGCGTGAAATCGAGTTTGGTATCGACCTTGAACCCAGACAAAACCCATTTCCAAAGCCCCATATCGAATGGCTCCTATTGAACTTCAGGAGTTAAAAACCCAACTACAGGAATTGTGAGACATCGGTTTCATTCGTCCTAGTACGTCTCATTGGGGTGCTCCTGTTCTATTCGTGAAGAAGAAAGATGGAAGTATGCGACTTTATATTGATTATCGGGAGTTGAATCATGTCACCATCAAAAATAGGTACCCGTTGCCTCGCATTGATGACCTGTTTGACCAGTTGTAAGGAGCCAAATTCTTTTTAAAGATTGATCTTCATTCCAGATATCATCAGTTGAAGATTAAAACTGATGACATTCCAAAGACTGCTTTCAGAACTCGGTACGACCATTATGAATTCTTAGTCATGTCTTTTGGATTGACTAATGCTCCTGCTACCTTCATAGATATGATGAACCGAGTATTCAAGGAATATTTGGATCACTTTGTAATCGTCTTTATTGATGACATCCTCATATACTCCAAAACCCGTGAAGACCATGAGCAACACTTGAGGCTGATACTCCAAAAGCTTCGTGAAAACAAGCTATATGCCAAGTTTAAGAAATGCGAGTTCTGGCTTGAGGAAGTTGCATTCCTTGGGCACGTGATATCAAATC
Source organism: Panax quinquefolius (assembly GCA_020205615.1). NCBI lineage: Eukaryota > Viridiplantae > Streptophyta > Magnoliopsida > Apiales > Araliaceae > Panax > Panax quinquefolius. The sequence continues at coordinate 49,947,186 of CM035162.1, forward strand.
ATGGGATATCTATTAACCCGGCAAAGATTGTAGCAATTCAAAGCTGTGGGCAACCTAAATCAGTGACCGAAGTACGTAGCTTCCTCGGCTTAGCTGGTTATTATTGGAGATTCGTAGAAGGGTTTTCTCGAATCGCTACTCCATTATCTCAATTGACTCAAAAAGATACAAAATTCAGTTGGAGCGAGGAATGTGAGAGGAGTTTTCAAGAACTCAAGAGGAGACTCATTTCAGCACTTGTTCTGAAAATACCATCTGGCTCGGAGGGATTTGTCATCTACGATGATGCTTCAGGCAAAGGGTTAGGATGTGTTCTCATACAATATGGGAAAGTCATAGCCTATGCCTCATGACAACTCAAAGAATATGAAAGGAATTATCCTACTCATGATCTAGAGTTGGCAGCTGTCGTTTTTGCGCTTAAGATTTGGAGGCATTACCTGTATGGAGAGAAGGTGGAGATCTATACGGATCATAAAAGCCTCAAATATTTCTTCATTCAAAAGGAACTCAACATGTGGCAACGGCGATGGCTTGAGCTATTAAAAGATTATGATCATATCATTCAATACCATCCTAGAAAAGCAAACGTAGTAGCTGATGCATTGAGTAGAAGATCATATGCGGGTACGAGTGCATTATTGTCAACGCAAAGGCCTATTTTATATGACCTACAAAGGATGGAGATAGAGTTAAAGACTCTAGGGACCCATGTGATGATGGCGAATATACGAGTAGAATCGACTTTAATCGATAAAGTTAAAGTTGCTCAAGCTACAGACCTGGAGCTTATACGTATGAGGAAGAAAGTACAAGAAGGTGTTATGCCGGAAGCAAGAATCGATGAAGAAGGAATACTTCGAGTCAACTCCAGACTTTGTGTTCCTAACAACCCTGATTTAAAGTATAAAATCATGATGGAGGCGCATAACACACCGTTTGCAATCCATCCCGGGAGTACCAAAACGTATCGTGATCTTCGACATACATTTTGGTGGAGCAATATTAAGAGAGAGATAGCAGAGTTTATGTCAAGGTGTTTAACTTGTCAACGAGTAAAGGCGGAGCATCAAGTACCAAAAGGTCCATTGCAACCACTTGAAATTCCAGAATGGAAGTGGGAGCACATTACCATGGATTTTGTTACTGGTCTTCCCAAGGTTTCTCAAGGCATGATGCAACTTGGGTCATTGTTGATAGATTGACCAAGTCTGCTCATTTTCTACCTATACGAGAAACTTATACACTTGAACGTCTTGCTCGTATGTACATAAACGAGATTGTAAGACTACATGGTATGCCATTATCCATAGTTTCTGATCGAGACCCAAGATTCACTTTAAGATTTTCGTTTAGTTTGCAAAAAGCTATTGGCACGGATTTACTATTTAGCTCGGCATATCATCCTCAAACGGACGGGCAGTCAGAGAGGACTATTCAAACTCTTGAAGATATATTAAGACTCTGTGTCCTTGACTTCAAGGGAAGTTGGGACAAGTTCTTACCATTGGTAGAGTTTTCCTACAACAACAGCTATCAAGCAAGTATTGACATGGCTCCATTTGAGGCGTTGTATGGAAGAAAGTTTCGTTCTCCAGTATGCTGGGATGAAGCAACGTTGGTATGTATAACTACAGAAAAGATTCAAATGATCCGACAACGTATAAAAACCTCACAAGATCGACAAAAGAGTTGTGTTGATCTTCATCGAAAGGACGTGGAATTCGATATTGGAGATCATGTGTTGTTACGTGTTGCACAATGGAAGGGAGTTACGAGATTTAGAAAGAGTGGAAAGATCAACCCTCGATTCATTGGCCCATTTTTAATCCTCGATTGAGTAGGAACTGTGGCCTATAGACTCGCCTTACTGCCAAGTATGTCTCGTGTTCATAACGTTTTTCACATATCTATGTTACGTAAATATGTGAAAGACCCGAACCACATTATTGAATTAGAACCAGACGAGATAGAGGAAGATTTAACGTATGAAGAGCTACCTGTTAAAATCTTGGATAAGAAGGATCATATTCTACGCTCGAATGTTATACCTCAAGTCAAAGTTTTATGGAGAAACCACGATGTGAAAGAAATGACCTGGGAGTTAGAATCTGAGATGAAGTCAAGATATCCTCACCTCTTCGATATACCAGGTATGTACCCTAATTTCGAGGATGAAATTTCATAAGAAGGGGAGGTTGTAAACCCCAACTTTTATGAATAAAGAATAATTTTCTAAAAATATATTTTTGAATATTATGGTGTGGATTTGATATAATGTTATAGTTGTGGGTAATATTTACAAATTTTGCAAAGTAAGCAAATGGTTATATAATTTCGATTGGTCGGGGAATATTCCTTTTAATAGGGAATATTCGTACGACGGCACAAACATTGGTGGACCCCACAATGGAAGTATTGTCTTAGTTAGAAAACGACATAATTATCTTTTTATAAAAATAATGGCGAAAGTGTTACCGTTAAATTGTTGAACTACCCGGTAGTAAAAGTACAGTAATACACGTGGTTGCATAGTAGCACACGGTATTGATTATTGATGCTTACGTGAGAAGTCACTCAGTTATACTCAATTATTACTACAGTAATTGCTTCATCATATCTCTCATATTATTAATTCAATTATTGTCACAGTATCATTTGCATAATATTTATTATTATTAAATCAATAATTGAGACGACAAAGTTATTCATATTATTATTTGCAATATTGACAATGTCTAGAAGTTCTGTTAAGGAGAGGTTTGGTCACCTAATTGCGCGCCAATAAGGAAAAATCCTTATCAGAAAGCCCCCTCTTTCTTGGGAACAAACTGGTTACTAAATATTGTGAGTTATAATATTAATGATGAATAAGTTCGTGTTGATTAAAGATGAAATTGATAGTTCCATTATGTTGGGATTATTAGTGTTAGTGGAAATCGATATTTATTTCGATAATAATTGATGTCTGGAGGTTATATTGACCAATCGGGTAATTAATCGGATAAATGAGCAATTAATTGCTATTATTTTACATGCTTATAACTATTTGTTCACATGTGTGTACTATTGATTCACATTCATGTACTATTAGGGGAGGTGGTGCAAGATTGATAATACTTGAATGACTAAATTAAAAATGAAGAAAAAGAGGAAGGTATTATACTGTAATATTTCGATCCCCAAAACGTGAAATTATCGAAACTATATTTTCCTATAAATAGAAGCTCATTCTTCCTTCATTTCTCTCCAATTCACTAAAGCTATAGAGTAATTATTATAGAGAGAAATTATAGAGAGAAAGAAGAAGAGAAGTCTGCTACCTCACTATTCCAGTATTCCGTTTCTTCTAAGCTAAGGGGTATTATTTCTTTCGTATTCATGAAGAGAGTTATTTTCTTTCAATACTCGTAAGGGTTGTTATTCCATTCTTTATTATTTCATTGGAATAACTTTGTCTTTCTTTGTCTATCGCATGTACCGGTGAATTTCATTGTTATTCCATTCTTTATTATTACATTGGAATATCACATGCTGTGCGGATTACGCTTGACTGGTTCCATTCTTTATTATTACATTGGAATATCACATGCGTGCGGGTTACGATAACTGGTTCCATTCTTTATTATTACGTTGGAATAACTTTCATGCATGCGGATTACGCATGCCCGTGAATTCTTACATTATTCCATTCTTTATTATTCTGTTGGAATAACATGTCTATGAGGATTACCGCATGCATGGTGAATGATCCTTCATATTTATTCCTTATTAAATCGTGGAAATGATCTATCTACGTGGATTACCGCATGGCGGGCAAACATCCATCCATTTGCGGTTTCATATATTCTATTATACTAAGTTGGTTAAAGTTTTGGGTTTTATACTCCATGAAATTAGTGGAATATCCTTGATATTTGTGCTTCATCTAGTATATTTTCATGGAAATATTCTTCTGAGCATTCTTGAATTTTACTCCATAAAACAGTATCATGTTGACAATTTGGACGTTTTTGATTTCTGGATAAATTAAATTATAAATCTATAAAAATTTATCCTTGAACTTGTTTTATTGAATTCTTATATCATTGTCATCATCCTCATGTTTATAATATGTTGAAAGTCATCTGTGGCCTGTAGTGTATAGATGGACTTGGTATGATTATGACCAGCGATTATTCGGTATAAATATGACCGTAATGTTACAAATGATGTGGTAAAAGTCTTCATTGGCCGTAGTGCATTGATGGATAGTTGTTGGCATGATCATGACCATTGATGAATACACGAATATCCTTGGCCCGTAGTGCATGGATAAGTTGTGGTCGTCATACTAATGAATATCCTTGGCCGTAGTGCAGGGATGATGTGGTTTATTTATTAAGCTTGGTCTCAGCGATAAAAGTGATGAAAAACCTTTTAAATCATAGAAGATAGTAGATTTTATTCTCTACTTGACTCTTCTAATGGATTGCTTGTTCCGCTGCAGTTAAACTTGATAGTTGTTATATTTTATCAGTTTAACACTATTGAAGGCTAACGATAAATTATTCTGCATTATCTTAGTCATAATATTTCTTATTGGGCTAGTTGAGCTCACCCTTTCTTTCACTGTTCTCTTTAGGAAATGAGAATATAGTGGGGATTGAGTCGGGAGCGGATTGACGGTCCAGATGGTTGTTTTAGTAGTCCTCACTATTCTATAAAATAGTGTGACAATAAATGTAATGAGGAATCCATTGAGTGTGGATATTGTCTAGATGACAATATTCTTATTAAAACTCTTAGATTATGTTTTGTCGTATTTTACACAACTGTTGTATAATTAAGTTGTATTTGAATTTTGTACCATGTATTTAGCGACTCAAGATGGGTGATGTATACCTATTTTTGGGGCGTCACACCTCATATTTATAGTTTTCGCTGGCGGGAAGAATTTTGCTAAAAGATTTCTGAGCTAGGTCCTCCCATGTTGTTATCGAACCTGCTGGTAGAGAATGTAACCAACTCTTCGCCTTGTCCCATAGAGTAAATGGGAACAAGTGAAGTCTAACTGCCTCATCTGAAACCCCATTGTACTTGAAAGTGTCGCGGATTTCTAGAAAACTTATTAAATGCTCGTTAGGATCGTCATTTGCCATTCCCCCAAACTGAAGTGAATCCTGCATCATGTGACGCCCCCAAAATTAGGTTCTACATCACCCATCTTGAGTCGCCAGATACATGGTACAGAATTCAAATACAACTTAATTATACAACAGTCATGTAAAATACGACTAAACATATGTTGTGAGTTTTAATACAAATATTGTCTTCTAGACAGTATTCAAACTCAAAATAAGTCCTCATTACATTTATTATCACACTATTTCATAGAATAGTGAGGACTACTAATGCTATCATCTGGACCGTCACTCCATTCCCCAACTAGTCCCTGTTACGTTCTCATTTCCTGAAGAGAATAATGAAAGAAAAAGGGGTGAGCTCAACTAGCCCAGTAAGAAATATTATGACTAAGATAATGCAGAATAATTTATCGTTAGCTTTCAACAGTGTTAAACTGATAAAATATATGAACATCAAATTTAATCGCAATGAACAAGCAATCCATTAGAAGAGTCAAGTAGAACATAATATCTACTATCCCTTCTAGATTAAAAGTCCATCGTTGATATTTTATTCCTGTACTACTCATCAACAGTTCTTTGTTATACTCAAGACAAATAGAACTTTCATCACTTGTCTTCACCTGAACCACCAAAGATGTTAGTTAAATTCACAATTCATATTTATAATAATGTGAATTAACAGTTCTTTCTTGCCACAAAGGCTTAATAGAACGTTTACTCAATATCCTTACCCCAAAGGCTGAAGATATTCAAATGTAATAACAATGATCATACCAATCAAATGTCTATCTTTGTACTACGGGCCAAAGATATTCAACTATAAAACCAATGGTCATGATCATACCAATCAATTGCCTGTCAGTGCACTTCTGGCCAAAGACATTCAACTGTTAACTAATGGTCATGATCCTGCCAATCACATCATTGAATTATCCATGCACTACGGCCAAGGATATTCATTAGTATCACTAGTGGTCATGATCATGTCATACACCTGTCCATCTTCGCACTACGGGCCAAAGCTATCAAACAAGAGATCATCTTTGCACTATAGGCCAAAGATATTCAACAACACATCATCTTTGCACTACAGGCCAAAGACATATAACTGTAAAACCAATAACCAACAGTATAATAAAGAATGGAATAATAAAAGAATTTCACCATGTTTGCAGTACTTTGCATAGACAAGTTATTCCAACATAATAATAAAGAATGGAATAATAAAAGAATTTCACCATGTATGCAGTACTTCGCATAGACAGGTTATTCCAACATAATAATAAAGAATTGAATAACAGAACAATTTCACCGTAAATGCGTAATTCGCATGATACGAGTTATTCAAACAAAATAATAAATAATAGAACCAGGTTATGTGTAATTGCATGCATGTGATATTCAGCGAATAAATAAGAATGGAATAACAATGAATTCACCATGCATGCGATAGATCGCATCGCATGACGAGTTATTCAACGTAATAATAAATAATGGAACCGAAGTCATGCATAAATGCACGAAAAGTATATTACGACGAATAATAAAGAATGGAATAATAGAAGAATTTCACCATGTATGCGAAAGCTTAGCATAAGCAAAGTTATTCCAACATAATAATATAGAATAGAATAACAGAAGAATTTCACCAAGTATAGGGTATCCCGCGTATACAGGTTATTCCAACAGAATAATAAAGAATGGAATAACAGAAGTTCTCTTCATGAATACAAAAGAAATAATACCCCTTACGAGTACAATAAATAATATCCCCTACGATTACAACAAATAATATCCCCTACCTTGGAAAGAAGAGTACTAGATATAGAATTAGTGAAATAGCAGAACACTTTTCTTCTTTCTCTCTATAGTTTCTCTCTCTAGAGTTTCAGCGAATTCGTAAGAAATAATGAATGAATGAGCTTCTATTTATAGAAGAATGGACTGCATAGTAACTAATTCATGAACAGTCCTGATTGATTTACTTTTAATCGGACGGTCCATATTTAAAGCAAAATCTTTTAAATAAAATATAAAATATTCTATTTATAATCTAATAAAACGAATAACTTTATAAAAGTATTCTGTTTTATATAAAAAGATTTTACTATGGAAAACACTATGCAACACTATGCATAATAAAATATAATATATTCTATTTATAGAATAACTTTATAAAAGTATTATATTTTAAATAAAAAGATTTTACTATGCAAAATACTATGCATTATAGAATATAATATTTTCTATTTATAGAATAACTTCATAAAAGTATTTTGTTTTATTACATTAATAATACCAATAAAACAAAACTTATCACCTTTATTATAATTTCAACCAACGGTTTGAAAAATTAGAACATCTCTTCATGGAATAATATTGTACTCAAAAATGATTTGGACCGAAAAGAAATATATTTTTTGGGTGAATAGTACCCCGTGATTAGTACTTTGGGAATAGTACCCCGACACAAAAAGTATCCCAAATACCCGAGTGAACAATACTAGAGTTAATAGTAATCAGGTGAATAGTAACCCGTGAATAGTAACTCGTGAATAGTACTCTGACACGAAAAGTGACCCAAATACTCGAGTGAACAATACTAGAGTGAATAGTAACCGGATATTTTATGACAACTTGTCTACTTTAAAAAAAATTCACATATCACCCTCAACTTTTATCAATTTAACTATTTACCAAAATAGAAAAATTGAATACTTTTATTTCATAAAATTCGGGGTCTCACAATCCCCTCTCCTTATGAAATTTCGCCTTCGAAATTTACGTACGTACCTGATATTCGAAGAGATGATAATATCTTGCTTTCTTTTCGGATTGTACCTTCCCGGTAATTTCCTCTCTATCATGATTTTCCATTTCTCATCTCCTGTATTTCAAATATCATTCTAGAATATAGTATCAAAATAAGGGTTAATTGACATACCACATAATACCCATATATTCTGACCGACCAATTAAATAACAAATAAACTTAGGTAGGTCATACTAGCGAATGAATTTCCCGTCTCTACCCTCCTAGTTCTTGTCTCATACCTTAGCCAGGGATCATATCCCTAAGCTTTGATACCAACTGTGACGCCCCCAAAATTAGGTTCTACATCACCCATCTTGAGTCGCCAGTTACATGGTACAGAATTCAAATACAACTTAATTATACAATAGTCATGTAAAATACGACGAAACATATGTTGTGAGTTTTAAAACAAATATTGTCTTCTATACAGTATTCAAACTCAAAATAAGTCCTCATTACATTTATTATCACACTATTTCATAGAAAAGTGAGGACTACTAATGCTATCATCTGGACCGTCACTCCGTTCCCCGACTAGTCCCTGCTACGCTCTCATTTCCTGAAGAGAATAATGAAAGCAAAAGGGGTGAGCTCAACTAGCCCAGTAAGAAATATTATGACTAAAATAATGCAGAATAATTTATCGTTAGCCTTTAACAGTGTTAAACTGATAAAATATAACAGACATCAAGTTTAACTGCAGCGAAACAAGCAATCCATTAGAAGAGTCAAGTAGAACATAATATCTACTATCTCTTCTAGATTAAAAGTCCATCGTTGATATTTTATTCTGTACTACTCGTTAAACAGTTCTTTGTTATACTCAAGACAAATAGAACTTTCATCACTTGTCTTCACCTGAACCACCAAAGATGTTAGTTAAATTCACAATTCATATTTATAATAATGTGAATTAACAGTTCTTTCTTGCCACAAAGGCTTAATAGAAAGTTTACTCAATATCCTTACCCCCAAGGCTGAAGATATTCAAATGTAATAACAATGATCATACCAATCAGTTGTCTATCTTTGCACTACGGGCCAAAGATATTCAACTATAAAACCAATGGTCATGATCATACCAATCAATTGCCTGTCAGTGCACTACGGCCAAAAACATTCAACTGTTAACTAATGGTTATGATCCTGCCAATCACATCATTGAATTATCCATGCACTACGTCCAAGGATATTCGTTAGTATCACTACTGGTCATGATCATGTCATACACCTGTCCATCTTCGCACTACGGGTCAAAGCTATCAAACAACAGATCATCTTTGTACTACAGGCCAAAGATATTCAACAACATATCATCTTTGCACTACAAGCCAAAGACATACAACTGTAAAACCAATAACCAACAGTATAATAAAGAATGGAATAATAAAAGAATTTCACCATGTATGCAGTACTTCGCATATAACAATTTATTCCAACATAATTGTAAGGTTTGTAATATTCAAGAACGCAATCAAATTGCATAAATAAGCGGAAACGTGTAAAAATCAGAGTTTAAAATTTTTACAAACCATATACCCGGATCACCCTTTATGCACAATTATTAATTAAACGAAAAAGATGAATAAGAAACATACCCTTGAAGATCCGAAGCTTCCTCGAATACAAGTTCACCTCCGATCCTTTTCGCGTTCAACTTGAATCCACCGGGTTTGGTTCCTTCCTTTGATTAAAGTTAGCCACCCAAGTGTTTGGCCTCTAGAGGTGATCCACCAAGGAAGAAGAAGGATTCAAGAAGATGGGTGGTTGGCTAAACCCTAGTTTTTCTATCTCTATAGAAAAAGAGCGTACTCTCCAACCATTGGAATTATAACGTAGTCTTGATATCTGATATAAGACTCCTCTTATAAAGATATCAAGTAACCCTATTAAAATAAGGTATTATTTAATTAACCCTTTTAATTAAAGAGGGTCCCTAATCTTATTAGAGATAATTAATTAAACTCCTTTAACTAATTTTCCTTCCTAATCCAATTAGGAATAAATGAGAGTACTTATATTAAATTAATTCCTAAACTCTTTTAGAAATTAAAATAATAATAATAATAGTAATAATATTAATAAGACTCCTCTTATTAATTTATATTTAATATTTCTAAAATATTAAATAATAAATATTAAGCTATTTAATTTATTCTATCACCATAGATTAAATTAAATATACTTATAAATATTATTACGATTATGCCATTAACTTCTTAAATAATTATTCTTCCTTTTATGGTGTGACCCTTTAGGTTCTCCACATTAATAGGTTGTGAATAAATCAATTAGAACAATTCTAATCTTATTTAAATAAATAAATTAAACAATTAATTTATTTAAATAAATAATATTTATTCTACAATAGGATAAGCCTCCCTAGCGATCAACGACTTTCCGGATAATATAGATTTCAACATTAATCATAAAAGAACCTTTGAGTAAATAGTTACCGTACAATTCAATCCTTCCACCATACAATGTCCCAATTAAATATAAGACATGGAATTATTGTCAAGTCTTATTTTATTTAATTATATGTATTTCGACTCTTAAATGCACAACTCAAATAATGCAAATTAGAAACTCCTTTCTAATTTCATTCTGCCTTGGCCAAGGACTACTGGGTTGTCATTTATCGAATCACATAGGACATTTCTCTTCTTTTAATAGAAGTGGTAGATTCTTTATTGATCATACATTATCTCCATGTACAACTTATTATACCCAAGCATACCCTTTGATATACCCTAAGGGTCTTAAGGAATAAGTCAAAGTATAACTCATCATACACAAGATACTATGATGATCTCAAGTCCAAGGATCACTTGTACTACTATCACTACAGGAACTCCTATTGACAGGCAAGTAAAACTCCATTAGGTATTCCTTAGCGAGCCACGTTCAGTGAACTTATTCTCTAATAAGCACCTACATACTTGCTTTAGTGTCTCCACACAAATGATCATAAGATCAATCATCCTCATCCAATGAGCAAGCAACGTATGTACCAATCTATCCGGATTCACTAATCCCCAATTTAGTAATCCAATGATTGGGAACTATTTTAGTTTTAAGCTTTCTAAGAATTTAGATCTCATTAGAATGATCATCATCATTATTCTAAAAGCATTGCTTAAAACTATGGGTTTATCACATATTATAAAACAGCAACATGTAGATAATTAAAAGCCTTTAATAAATTAATACTTTTTATTAATAAATGAATAAGATTGTTACAAAGTATATGCTTTATCATCAAACATGATTGGCTTGTGTGCATACTACTTTCAATCTCCCACTTGCACTAAAGCCAATCGTCATGGTATCTCATACTCTTATTCTCTAAGTGATGATTATCATGTTGTTGGATAAGCTTTAGTTAATGGATATGTAATGTTGTTCATGAGAGTCCACTATCTCTATAGTGATTTCCCATCTTTCAATGATTCTAATAATCAAATGAAAGTGCCACAACACATGTTTAGATCCAAGATGAGACTTAGGAACTATTCCTAGTTACAGAATGAACTTTTAATCCAAACAATCAACTTGCGACTTCATTTATAGCTATATACTTTGTCTTTATCACTAAATCGGCAACTCTTTCTTTGTTTGGAACCTTCCGATTCTTTGCACCCTTGTTCAAGATAACGCTTTACCTTAAAGTGGATTTTTTACGTCATCTTAGTGCATCTCGAAAAACTTGAGTCATTAAGCCCTCTAGTTTTAATTTAGACCCACCATGAATATGATCACATCCTTAGTGCTGTTAAGCACTTTAAGATGTTTTCACCGACTCATAGTGAACTTCTCCATAATATAGTGATCAACATCGGGTCTCGTACATTTCATTGCATACATGATTGTCACTCATACGACCTCTCTTTTCGAGAGTCTGTGGGGACTATTAAGAGAGATACACTCCATAGCTCATCGACATGAGACATCTCTTTGAGTTTGCCATGCTAAACGACTTTAGCATCAAATGAATATCGTTCCTTGGGTTAAGTCGAGCATCCTCTTAAATCTATCTATATATATTTATATCCCCAATTAAGATACTCTTCCAAATCATTCATGGAGGAATGTTTAGACAACTTTATCTTTCTTGATTGTAGCATTGGTATGTCATTCCTTATCCGTAGTATATCAACATATAGTACTAGGAATGTCACGATGCTCCCCAATTTGACCCTTTTACACACTAGGTTCATTCTTATTTTGATAAAATCGGACTCTTTCGACGCCTCATCAAAAGCGAATGTTCCATATTTGAGAAACTTGCTTCAATCCATTTCTCTCGAGTGTTCTATAACACTTACCTCATCGTATGTAAGCTGGATCATCATCTTCTATGATGTGTACCTCATCATCATCATCTATGATGAATCCATACCTCCCCGGTATCTTGGTACTATTCGAATTACGATTAGGTTGTGGTATAATAGAGTTACATCTACGGGTTCCTCTTATTTGATTTATAGTGTTTTGTGGTTCTTGAACTCTTCAAGATCTATTATCCTCCCACTAGCCCCTTCAATGATAAACACCTTTATCTTAGAAGGCGTGTGTTTCATAATAAACACCTTTTGCTAAGTAGGATTATAGAACATATACCCTAAACTTACTTTAGGATGTCCCACAAATCGACACTTATAAAATCTTGTCCCAAGCTTATCCTTTGAAACCTTTTTCACATAAGTTGGACAACCCCTTATCTTAACATACTTAAGATTAGGAATCCTCCCTGTCCATAACTTTTCCGGAGTCTTGGGGTAGGATTTTGAGGTTACCATTTTCGTGAGATATGCGACCATTTCTAGGACATTATCCCGAAGGATCTTTGGAATGTCGGTAAAATCATTATGGACCGCACCATGTCCAACAAGGTACGATTTTTCATTCAGATACATCAATCAATTATTGCGTATCAGGATGTGTCCATTATGAGAAAACCATTTGAGATGATCTAGAAACTTATTGCACAAGTATTTATTCCTTGATCTAATCAAAGAATCTTAATACATTGCCAATTTGTTTCACTTCAATTCTTTGAACCTTTCAAATAATTCACACTTGTATTCAACAAATACATACATTCAACTCTTTGAATGATCATCTCCTTTTCTTATACTAATTTGTTCAATATGCAAAATTATTTTCATGTAAGTCAAGTATACTAAATTTATTAAGTAATATTCGGTTCTATACAAAACATTATTATTATAAATAGAACAACAATTGTTCTTAATTATAATACCAAAGATTTCATTGTCCAACAATAAAATGGAAATAATATTTTTAACAAGAAGCGGAATACAATAACAACTTATTGACTTAATAGATTTGCTTCGTAGGCATTGCTAAACTATAAGTTTCTATGGCTAATATGGCAACCTTTGTTACATTCCAAAGCATATAGGATTACTTATATTTGTTTAGCTTTCTACTTACGCTTGGTCCTTCATAAATCTATATTTATGATAACCAAAGTCGGTATCCAATACCCAAGTAGAACCTTGACTTAAAGAAAAATTTATTTTAAATCATGAACAAATTTGTATTTGTAAATAGAAACTTCACTAAGCTTCTTTGGTTAGCCTCGCAAGATGCTTCTCATGATTTCTTTCCGGTGTCCGGGCTTATTGCGGTGGAAGCAAACTCCTTTGCTATCCGTGTCGCTTTTGTTCTTATTATCCTTTGTTTACGCCTTTCATTTTACCTTCTTTGAATCGTTCTTCTTTTCGGAAGATCCTTTGGCCCCTAACAAAAAACTCGGTCTTTCTTGGTTGGAAAGTGACTCTCATCATTTTCAACATGTTAAGCAAATCAATGAAGGCGATATCAAGCTTGTTTATATGAAAATTCACAACAATTGTGAAAGGAGTAGGGAGTGAGTGCAAGATCAAATCTCGGCTCAACTCTCCATCCATGACAAAACTAGTTGTCCTAATTGATCAATCAAATTGATTATGTTAAGAACTTTTTTTATGCATCTTATAGTGTCATTGGCCATTCTAGATCTGAAGAGCTCCTTAGATATCTAATATCTATCGATCCTACTTTTCTCACCATCAACTACTTGATGTGCGGGAATATAGTAGGAGCATCCATAGTTTCATCTTGTATTTGAAGCTCGTTACTCATAGATCTTGAGCATGATGCATTGAGCCAATCAATGTGCATCATCTTGCCACTTTCTAAAAGTAGCAATCTCTTTCTCGGAGGCATTATGCGCAACCATTGCAGGGATAGGCATATTAAGGACATAAGATAGCTTTTCAGCTATGAGAACTATTCTCAAATTCCTTAACCAATCCGTTTAATTCGGTTTGGTTAATTTAGCATCTAATATGCTTCGCAGTGATAGTAATTTTAGACATTGTAAAATTCTGTAAATGAATTTGTAATTAACAACATTTTAACATACATTCTTTTATTAATTACCAAAATAATTTAGGTCTTGTTTTAAATTGGTATCTCCCACTATTTTTTTCAAACTATATTACCCTCAATATTTATAGTTCGGCAATATCTAATTAAAGATATGCTAGTGAGAATAAGGATCCCATTTCAAATGTATATAGCCTTGTGGTGACACAACAAACTATATATAAATAAATAGGTAGACAACTTTTGTCAATTACATCAACTATGCAACTCCTTTTCTTTTGCCTCTTAGATTATTTTGATCAAGTGGTGGTACATCCGAATCAAAATTATCCAAGTTAAGTCCGACCTAGCACTCCATATATTCAAAAAAGAAAAATATCATCCTTGTGGTGACACAACAAAACAATATTGTTCAATTTTCTTTATAAACATCAAATGTGATAAATTAACATCTTAAATACTTAATACTTGCCTTGTGGTGACACAACAAACTCATATTAAATATTTAATACTCTATTAATTTTATCATGCTAGAAGGCGACGTTCGATATTCCAAATATCTTTGAACGCTTAGGACTTAATATAAAAATTTGAGGGGTTTGTTATTAAAATGTCTCATCTTGTTTAGCGCATAGCATATACATATATATATATAAAATACGCGTCATATTAATGAACATGCGAAGCATGTTTGCATAATATATAATATATATAGTATAAGCATGCACATATAGAATACTATATTCTACCCGGATTGATTATGGACTTTTATTCTAGTTTGGTTCACTAGAGCCACCAAGTGAACCAAAAGGTCAAACCCTAGGGGTGCAAGAAATAATATTTAAATATAACTATTACATTTAAACCCTTAGGGCTCCATTACAAGCGGGTCTTCAAGCGCTCCTTGCTCCTTGATCTCCAATTTTTCAAAATTAATTCAAAACTATTCCTATTACAAAACTATTTAAAATAAATAGAAACCTTGATCGTGATAAGGGAAGTACATAGGAGGAGATAGAATTTACATTCGGAAAAATTAGAGAAGACGAGGTACTGTGAGACCCCATTTAATAAAACCCATACATTCATGCATCCAACTAAAATAAAATCCAATCACATTGGTCAATTATCCATAATCAATCTCATTTATTATCATACATATCACCATATGCATCAATACATAACATTCATCCGATGAATAATAAACATTCAATAAATATATTGATATCATTTAATGGGCAAATTTAGTTAGTATAAAATCTATTTTTGAATCAAAATAAACTCCTTTATTTTAATCCAAATTTAAATCAAAATAAAACTATTTTATTTTAATTTATCCAATTTTGAATAAAATAAACTATTTTATTTTAATCAAAATCTTTAATAAACTCCTTTATTTTAATTAATTATGGAATCCAATTCAATGTAAAAAAAATATTGATTCACGTGATATTAATATATCACCATCTTAGTAATCATGATGCAGGATCCGGGATGGATAATATATATATATATATGTAATCTAGCTTAATTACATGATATATAATCATATGTGATTACAAGATATATATATATATATATATATATATATATATATATATATATATATATATATATATATATATATATATATATATAATACAATCATCAAACTTTGCTTGCATATCAAGTATTAAAAAAATATATATAATATGACGTCATGACGCTTTATTTCCGTGATATCCCTAATCCCTTGAAGATTCACGGACTCAGCGATTATATATAAAATATTTAACCGAAGATACAGTAAACCGCAAAATCACGGATAATTTTTTTTTTTTTAAATTTTATACAAGAGATTATGCCCAATTAAATTGTTTTAAACACATATCAATATACATATCAAATTAAAATAATTAATAATTCGCATAAAGGTTTGGCTCTGATGCCACTGTAAGGTTTGTAATATTCAAGAACGCAATCAAATTGCATAAATAAGCGGAAACGTGTAAAAATCAGAGTTTAAATTTTTTACAAACCATATACCCGGATCACCCTTTATCTACAATTATTAATTAAACGAAAAAGATGAATAAGAAACATACCCTTGAAGATCCGAGCTTTCTTAGGTACAAGTTCACCTCCAATCCTTTTCGCGTTCAACTTGAATCCACCGGGTTTGGTTCATTCCTTTGATCAACGTTAGCCACCCAAGTGTTTGGCCTCTAGAGGTGATCCACCAAGGAAGAAGAAGGATTCAAGAAGATGGGTGGTTGGCTAAACCCTAGTTTTTCTATCTCTATAGAAAAAGAGCGTACTCTCCAACCATTGGAATTATAACGTAGTCTTGATATCTGATATAAGACTCCTCTTATAAAGATATCAAGTAACCCTATTAAAATAAGGTATTATTTAATTAACCCTTTTAATTAAAGGGGCTCCCTAATCTTATTAGGGATAATTAATTAAACTCCTTTAACTAATTTTCCTTCCTAATCCAATTAGGAATAAATGAGAGTACTTATATTAAATTAATTCCTAAACTCTTTTAGAAATTAAAATAATAATAATAATAGTAATAATATTAATAAGACTCCTCTTATTAATTTATATTTAATATTTCTAAAATATTAAATAATAAATATTAAGCTATTTAATTTATTCTATCACCATAGATTAAATTAAATATACTTAATATATTATTACGATTATGCCATTAACTTCTTAAATAATTATTCTTCCTTTTATGGTGTGACCCTTTAGGTTCTCCATATTAAAGCTGGGTTGTGAATAAATCAATTAGAACAATTCTAATCTTATTTAAATAAATAAATTAAAAATTAATTAATTTAAATAAATAATATTTATTCTACAATAGGATAAGCCTCCTAGCGATCAACGACTTTCCGGATAATATAGATTTCAACATTAATCATAAAAGAACCTTTGAGTAAATAGTTACTGACAATCAATTCAATCTTTCCACCATACAATGTCCCAATTAAATATAAGACATGGAATTTTTGTCAAGTCTTATTTTATTTAATTATATGTATTTCGATCCTTAAATGCACAACTCAAATAATGCAAATTAGAAACTCCTTTCTAATTTCATTCGCTTCGCCAAGGACTCTTGGGTTGTCATTTATCGAATCACATAGGACATTTCTCTTCTTTTAATAAGTGGTAGATTCTTTATTGATCATACATTATCTCCATGTACAACTTATTATACCCAAGCATACCCTTTGATATACCCTAAGTGTCTTAAGGAATAAGTCAAAGTATAACTCATCATACACAAGATACTATGATGATCTCAAGTCCAAGGATCACTTGTACTACTATCACTACAGAATTCCTATTGACAGCAAGTAAAACTCCATTAGGTATTCCTTAGCGAGCCAACGTTCAATTGAACTTATTCTCTAATAAGCACTACACATACTTGCTTTAGTGTTTCCACACAAATGATCATGAGAT
The DNA here is from genome assembly GCA_020205615.1 of Panax quinquefolius. Lineage (NCBI taxonomy): Eukaryota > Viridiplantae > Streptophyta > Magnoliopsida > Apiales > Araliaceae > Panax > Panax quinquefolius. The sequence goes on from CM035162.1 coordinate 49,964,991, forward strand.
CAATCATCCTCATCCAATGAGCAAGCAACGTATGTACCAATCTATCCGGATTCACTAATCCTCAATTTAGTAATCTAATGATTGGGAACTATTTTAGTTTTAAGCTTTCTAAGAATTTAGATCTCATTAGAATGATCATCATCATTATTCTAAAAGCATTGCTTAAAACTATGGGTTTATCACATATTATAAAACAGCAAAATGTAGATAATTAAAAGCCTTTAATAAATTAATACTTTTTATTAATAAATGAATAAGATTGTTACAAAGTATATGCTTTATCATCAAACATGATTGGCTTGTGTACATACTACTTTCAATAATAATAAAGAATGGAATAATAAAAGAATTTCACCATGTATGCAGTACTTCGTATAGATAGGTTGTTCCAACATAATAAAGAATTGAATAACAGAACAATTTCACCATGCGTGCGTAATTCACACAGACAGGTTATTCAAACAGAATAATAAATAATAGAACCAGGTCATGCGTAATCGCACAGACAGGATATTCCAACAGAATAAATAAGAATGGAATAACAACAGAATTCACCATGCATGCGATAGATCGCATGCATGAGTTATTCCAACGTAATAATAAATAATGGAACGAAGTCATGCATAAATGCGCATGCATGTGATATTAAATGAGAATAAAAAAGAATGTAATAATAGAAGAATTTCACCATTTATGCGGTACTTCGCATAAACAGGTTATTCCAACATTATAATAAAGAATAGAATAACAGAAGAATTTCACCAAGTATAGGGTATCCGCAGTATCTGAGTTATTCCAATGAATAATAAAGAATGGAATAACAGAAGTTCTCTTCATGAATACAAAAGAAATAATACCCCTTACGAGTACAATAAATAATATCCCCTACGACTACAATAAATAATATCCCCTACCTTAGAAAGAAGAGTGCTGGATATAGAAGTAGTGAAGTAGCAGAACACTTTTCTTCTTTCTGTCTATAGTTTCTCTCTCTAGAGTTTCAGTGAATTCGTAAGAAATAATGAATGAATGAACTTTTATTTATAGAAAAATGGACTGCATAGTAACTAATTCATGAACGGTCCTGATTGATTTACTTTTAATTGGACGGTCCATATTTAAAGCAAAATCTTTTAAATAAAATATAATATATTCTATTTATAATCTAATAAAATGAATAACTTTATAAAAGAATTCTATTTTACATAAAAAGATTTTACTATGGAAAACACTATGCAACACTATGCATAATAAAATATAATATATTCTATTTATAGAATAACTTTATAAAAGTATTATGTTTTAAATAAAAAGATTTTACTATGCAAAATACTATGCATTATAGAATATAATATATTCTATTTATAGAATAACTTTATAAAAGTATTCTGTTTTATATAAAAAGTTTTTCTGTTTTATTACATTAATAATACCAATAAAACAAAACTTATCACCTTTATTATAATTTCAACCAACGGTCTGAAAAATTAGAACATCTCTTCATGGAATAATATTGTACTCAAAAATGATTTGGACCGAAAAAAAATATACTTTTCAGGTGAATAGTACCCCGTGAATAGTACTTCGGGAATAGTACCCTGACACAAAAAGTGTCTCAAATACCCGAGTGAACACTACTAGAGTGAATAGTAATCGGGTGAATAGTAACCCATAAATAGTAACTCGTGAATAGTACTCTGACACGAAAAGTGCCCTAAATACTCGAGTGAACAATACTAGAGTGAATAGTAACCGGGTATTTTATGACAACTTGTCTACTTTAAAAAAAATCACATATCACCTTTAACTTTAAACTTTTATCAATTTAAATATTTACCAAAATAGAAAAATTGAATACTTTTATTTCATAAAATTTGGGGTCTCACACATCATCTGAATTGTCCCAGGCTTGATTTCGAAAGTATTCGCATCTATTGCAGGTCTGGTGATGCTCGACTGCAATTCAGTCACCTTGGGTGTGGCGAAGTCCCTTAACGCTTTCTGATCTTCAGCTGCCATTGCTTCTTCTATGTCAGAGTTTTTGAATTCGTTCCTTGTTTCCTTGATCCAATTACTTAACCTTTGAAATCTTCTTTCAATGTTATCCTCAAAAGGAAGCAAGTCTGGATTTTTGGATCGTGTTTGCATAAACCAATGTCAAAAACCTGAAATAAGAAAATCAAAAATAAAAAGTGTTTAAGTAAAATTGGACTAATTAAACTGATATTGTAAAAATATTAAAATCTAGACTAAATTGTCCCCAGCAACGGCGCCAAAAACTTGTTGGGTAAAATCTATATACGCAAAACACGCAAGTATACGTGTGACACCCCCAAATTCAGGTGCTTCAATTCCACGGGATTTGGTGTTCACTGTACAAATATCATCTATCTATCTACCCATAATAAATGCAAACCATGCAATAGATAGAAATAAATCTTCCCCTTATGGGGTTACAACATCTGAATAATAAACATAATCCAAGGTCATACTAACCTTAAAAATCTGTGCAAAAACATAAACAAATAAGTCTTAAATAACATCATTAACTTAAGTCTTAAACAGAAATACATCATCATATAAAACAACAAGTCTTCATCACTTGTTAATCTTGCCCTTGCCTTTGCTAGTAGAAGGCTCGTCGGACATTTCGTTCTTAACTACAATGTTATTATTACGCAAGAGTGAGGACTATTGCGCACAAGTAAAAATAATGAAATAATAATGTATAATAACATGCGAGTGAATCAAAGACTTCTGAAATAAAAGCTCAACTTTTGAATCAAGAATGAATAACAAGAATCAAAAGATTTCTGAGGGTCATAAAACCTTGAACTATGTCCTAGGTTATCAAGGGTTATACTTGAAACCCTTAACAGTCATAAGACTATGGAATCTTCTTCTCGTACTTAGGGGGATCAGCCCTTGGTACCATACTGTGCACAATATCTTAACGCTAACGCATAAAAAATCCCTATCTGAGGTTGTTCATCTCGATTTGACATTAGAGTCTGCACCAAAGGAAGTTTGGTTTGGATAAATCAATAAGGGTTCTGAATTTAGAACGTTCATCAACTATGGACTAGTTGAATCAATAAGGATTCTCTAGTCTAACAAGGTTCAACAATAAATGATATTTAAAATGAATAACAATCTCAATAGGTATACAATAGAACAATTATTGTATAACAGAATCATACTTTTGAAAAGATAGTAAATCTTTAACATAACAAATGAACTTGATTTATAACTTGAATAATGATAACAAGTAGGGTTCGAAAACTTGCATCGTGCGTAGATTACACTTTAATTATACATGTTCTTCGGTATAAAACCTACATACCATTTCCATTTATAATACTAGTCAATTATAACGTACTAGTCATAATAAGTTTATTCTTTTGTCTAACTCGAATTCATGACTATACTTAGCCAATTACCATACATTGTCAAAATTAAGACCTCACGAACAATAAGCTAAGTATGCATTCAATCGTTCAATTCACACGAAATGGTGTTATTTATATGTTAAGCATCTATTTTAACATCTCATTATACATCTAACATATCTCCATGTTCATTAAATTAGGTTACTAACACATTGCTAGACTTAACATTTTTAAAAAATTCATTTCTGAACATTTGGAGAGAGTGGCATCATGATTGTCATTTGTTGTATTTTGTACTACTTTTTACGTGTATGTAATGGCGTTCTGCAATTTGGACTTTTAGTATGACCATACTATATGGTATGCTTATGGTATACAGTATATGCAGTGGTATTATCACATGAAGTCACAAGGTTCAGAGTCATTGCACACATTTGAGAGACTCGATTTGATTCTCTGATTCGCGAAAATTGCAGAACATGGCCAAGGAACTCCAATAAATTATTACCACACGAATTTAATCATACCCACATGTTAGAATTCGTATATAATCATTACTCAACATCTATAGAATGATTTTAACCCATTAAAACACATAATTACAGAATTAAAATATATAAATTTCACCGTTCTTGATGTTTTTGAAGGTTTTGAAAATAAATCATAAAAATTAACACTACGGATTCGTTATAACACCGAAACCGTTCATTTAAAGTTTGGTCTCTTTGTATTAACATGCATAATCAAATAAGAGTGGAAATTTTACAAAAACATTTAAGTTTGACATATTAAAATCACGTATAAGGCCGTATGGCCATATTCTAAACTCTGTAACTTTTGAGGCCATATCACATGTTAATATTATGAAACTGATGCTATGGTTTACATAATATATATATATAATCAAATACGATTTGGTAACATTTAACACATATACAAACTCATAATCATACCCTTTCCCAAATACAGAGACTTTACAAAAGGTGAAGCCATTTTTATGAAAACTAAATGACGTAAAAAGAGAATTTGAGTTTGGAGAATTTACCCAAAGTATAGTTTCAGAAGAGGTGATCAATGATGATCCTTTCACAAAGAATTGTTAATTACACACTCACAATTTTCTCTCAAACTTCTCAAATTTCTCTCTGTGAACTCTAAATTTTTGCTCTGCTTATTTTCTAGACTTAGCAATCAAATGAAAAGAAAAGAAGACGTCGTATTCAAATAAACTGATGCGTTGTGGAGGTCAGTTACCCATCATGGGTTAACTGCCCTCAACCTCCACTAGTGTCATGTTTGGCTAGCCTTAAAAAAGCTTATACTCAATTAATTTAATAAACTCTTTTATCATATAGTTTAAATAATGTCACACCCTTTATAAAATAACTCAATTAATTTATTTAATTTAAATAAAATAAAATATAATAATTTCTCATTAATTAATTATATCAAATTATTAAATCTCTAATTAATTATTAAATTAATTAAAATAACATTAGGTTTATTAAATATTTCTTTTAATTAATAAACTCACATAATTACAAACTTTGAATAATAAAATTCTCTACATTAATTTAATAAATATAATACATATCATTAAATTAATCTATCACAATTGCATCAATTAATTATTTAATCCAATAATTAAATCATCAAAAATATTTATTTAATTCAATAAATATTAAGAATTAAATTACAAAAATCTCGTTTCTCATATCTTTCCCTCCTTAAAAAGATTCTGTCCCCAGAATCACGACTTAATAATTTTGACCCATTACATTCTCCCCCCCACCCACCCCTTACAAAGATTCTGTCCCCAGAATCGCTTACATAAAATTAAGTAAATAAATGAGGGTAATTCTTCATCATATTCTCTTCGAGTTCCCACGTAGCTTCTTCAGCGTTGTGGTTCCTCCCAATTACCTTAACAGAAGGTATTACTTTATTTCTGATAACTTTTTCTTTTCTGTCGACAATTTGAACAGGAATTTCTACGTAAGATAAGTCTTTTTCAAAATGTAGGGGTTCGTATTCAATTACATGCTTGTAATCGGCTTTGTAGGGTCGTAACACAGAAACATGGAAGAAGTTGTGGACATTCTCGAGTGCTGGAGGTAAGGCTACCTCATACGCGACTTCTCCGATTCATCGCAGTACTTCAAAGGGTCCAATGAATCTTGGGCTTAATTTTCCTTTCTTTCCGAACCTAATCTTTCCCTTCCAGAGAGAGACCTTTAAGAACACGTAACTACCTGGTTCAAATTCAACATTCTTATGGTGTGGATCAGCGTATTTCTTCTGTCTATCTTGAGCTGCTACCAGTCGTGCTCGGATCACTTTGACTATTTCTGCTGTCTGCTGTACCAATTCTGGCCCTAGTAATTATCTTTCGCCAACTTCATCCCAATAAAGTGGAGTTCTGCACTTTCTGTCGTATAACGCTTCATAAGGCGGCATGCTTATACTAGCGTGGTAACTGTTGTTGTAGCCGAACTCTACTAACGGTAGGTGATCATCCCAATTTCCTTTATAGTCCATCACGCAGGATCTTAGCATATCTTCTAATGTCTGAATCGTTCTTTTGCTCTGTCCGTCTGTTTGAGGGTGGTATGCTGTACTCATTCACAATTGCGTACCAATGCATTCCTGAAGACGTTTCCGGAAATTCAACGTGAAGCGTGGATCCCTATCGGAAACAATTGACACTGGCACTCCGTGCCACGAAACAATCTCTTTTATGTATAACCTCGCCAACTGATCTAAATTGAATCTGATTTTGATCGGAAGGAAGTGTCTTGATTTCGTCGATTCAATAACGATAACCCATACTGCGTCGTAGCCTTTCTGAGTCGTCGGAAGGCCAACCACGAAGTCCATTGTAATATGTTCCCATTTCCATTCTGGGATTTCCAACAGTTGAAGCAATACACTTGGTCTCTGATGTTCTACTTTCACTTTCTGATAGGTAAGACACTTGGCAACACATTCTGCAACGTCTCGTTTTAAATTTGGCCACCAGAAATATTGTCGAAGATCTTGGTACATTTTGGTACTACTAGGGTGAATCGAATATCGTGAACTATGAGCCTCGCTCAAAATTTCTTCCTTAATCTCTTGTACTGGCGGAACCCAAATTCTACTTTCAAATCTCAGTATTCCTTCCTTATCCATCTTAAATCTCGATTCAGTTCCTTCAGATATCTTCTTTGTCACCTTTTTACAATCTTCATCCTGACGCTGAGCCTCCTTTACTTTATTTAGTAGAGTTGTACCAGATTGCATCTGAAATAGCTTCTCATCAATCTCCATAGGATACTTCACTTCCAATTCCATTTTCTCCATTTCTGCAATTAGCTCCTCCTAAGCAGTCAACTTCATCAATTTCTCACGACCCTTTCTACTTAAGGCGTCGGCAACCACATTTGCTTTACCCGGATGGTATAAAATCTCACAGTCATAATCCTTAATTAATTCCAACCATCTTCTTTGATGCATATTTAAGTCTTTCTATGTAAAAATATATTTCAGACTCTTGTGGTCTGTATATATTTCACACTTTTCCCCGTAAAGATAGTGCCTCCAAATTCTCAAGGCAAAAACAACTGCAGCTAACTCCAAGTCGTGGGTCGGGTATCCCTTCTCGTAATCCTTCAATTGTCGTGATGCATACACAATGACTTTGCCGTTTTGCATCAGCACACAGCCAAGTCCTTTATGCGACGCATCACTATAAACAACAAAATTTCATGTATCATCCAAAAGAGATAACACAGTAGCCAGACTCAACCTCTTCTTTAATTCTTGAAAGCTTTCCTCACACTCCCAGTCAAACAAATTTCACGATTTTAAAGAGTTAAATTCGTTAATGAGTTGCAATTTTGGAAAAGTCTTGAATGAATCTTCTATAATATCCTGCTAATCCGAGGAAACTTCTTACTTCCGACGGCGTTCTCGGCTGATCCCAGTTAATCACGGCTTCGACTTTAGATGGATCTACTGAAATTCCGTTTTTATCTATCACGTAACCAAGATATTGTACCCGTTCAATCCAAAATTTGCATTTCGAAAACTTGGCTTACAACTTCTCCCTTCTCAATATTTCCAACGTTAACCTCAAATGTTCTTCATGTTCTTCTTTGGTTTTCGAATATACCAAAATGTCGTCTATAAATACAACTATGAATTTATCCAAAAACGGCTTGAACACACCATTCATTAGTCCCATAAATACTTCAGGAGCATTCGTTAGACCAAACGACATTACCAAAAATTCGTAGTGACCATATCGCGTTCTGAACGCTGTCTTCGGTACATCCTCTGGCCTCACCTTCAGTTGATGATAACCACTCCTCAAGTCTATCTTGGAAAAGTATCTTGTTCCCTTCAATTGATCAAACAGGTCGTCGATCCTCGGTAATGGATAACTATTTTTAATCGTGACCTTATTCAGTTCTCTGTAGTCAATGCAAAGCCGCATCGATCCGTCCTTCTTTTTCATAAATAGCACCGTCGCTCCCCACGAAAATACGCTCGGTTGAATGTACTTCTTGTCCAGCAATTCTTGTAGTTGTACCATTAATTCTTTCATCTCTACTGGTGCCATTCGGTATGGTGCCTTCGATATTTGAGCAGTTCCTGGCACCAAATCGATCATGAAATCCACTTCTCTATCTAGCGGAAGTCCTGGTAAATCGTCTGGAAATACGTCGATGAAGTCTCTCACAATCGGTATCTCCTCTACTTTAGGATTCTCTTTACGACTGTGGACTATGTAAGCTAAATATCCTACACAGCCTTGTCTTAACAACTTTCTGGCCTGCATCATCGTCAGACAACTCGCTTGTCTAGGCGACTTGCTACCATAAAACACAACCTTTGACAGAGTCATAAGGTTAATACGCTTCTTTTGGCAATCAATTACAGCCCCATAATTAAACTTGTTGTCGATTATATTCTACTAGTTTAACATTGTTGAAGGCTAATGATATCTTATTCTGCATTATCTTAGTCGTAATATTTCTTACTGGGCTAGTTGAGCTCATGTTGGGTAAAATCTATATATACAAAACACGCAAGTATTCGTGGTCAACAAGTAATATAGTAATGAATAGAGTATCGTTCCCACAGAGACAAATTAGTAAGAAATCTAACTTCACAATTACCGATTTCCTATTAATCCAAGTTCTATTAAACTATTCAATTCAATGATTTAAATTTATAGAACTAAATTAATAAATAAATAAACTATAACAAAACAATCACAAATATCAAAATCTGGAATTTCAAACAAATAATGGAGAATTAGACTTATGATTTCACCCTAAGCTTCACTCTGATTTCTACACCTTTATTCCAATTCAACTTACTATCCCAGTTTATTAATCAAGAACACGAACGTGGTACTAACCACCTCTCGATGCACTAATATCGTATTAACTTAAATCCATAATTTAGATAGAAACAAGTTAAACACCTTAATCAACTAACTCACTATATCTCTATGTGAATTAAAATTAAAAAAAGGTTTAAGATTAAGTTATCTATCCGATCACATGCGATGTCAAGCATATTTCTACCTTAACATTAATCAAGATTCTGCTATTCACAAAATTCATGAACACATGCTATATTAACTAAGTCTAGATTCGAATATCCTCTCTCGATTCCATTCAAATCAACAACGAATTCTTGATCAGGCAATTCATAAATTCACGCTCAAATTAATATAGATAAACTGGAAAATAGCTTTATAAACTGGAAATCAAAGTTACAAAACCATTGTTTCAATTAAGGATCCATCATAAGCCTAAAAAGTGAATTAGTTCATAACGAAAGAAATAAAAACTGAATAATTTAAAGGAAACATTCTTTCAATTACAAATATAGAACTAAGATGAAGAATAATGCAAAACCACCCTTCACGTAGCCTTAATCTGCAATCGTCACGAAAATCTCTTCAAAATACTCCTCCAAAGCTTGCTATCAAAATCTTGAAAAAATTAAGAATACGCCTTGTGTGTTGTTTAATTCGTTGTTAATTTAGTAATAAGCCTCCAACACACGTTTTTCTAAGTAATCCTCTACTCATTAGAGTTTACTTTCCATCCAAATGCTAGAAACCATATCCCAGCAAAGTCCAAAGCAACAAAGGACTGCCAGATTTTGCTACCCCCCGCCCCGGCGGGGGTGTCTAGGCATAATGAGCCCACCCCGACGGGCATGGCCACTGTCAACCAATTTTTGCCATTTCAAGTTTGCTCCCATTTTCGCTCCAAATGACCTCCTTTCTTCACCATTCATCGCACCAACCACCTTGCACATAAAAGAACACAAAACAAATAAAAAAGAACATGAAAACAAGAAAATAGCACAAATTAAGAGTGAAATGGACAACGATTCGTGGATATGAAATCCACTTATCAGCTCACCCTTTTACTTTCATTGTTCTCTTCAAGAAATGAGAACGTAGCCGAAACTAGTCGGGGAACGAAGTGATGGCTCGAGATGGTGTTATAGTAGTCCTCACTATTCTATAAAATAGTGTGACAATAAATGTAATGAGGAATTCATTTGAGTTAGGATATTGTCTAGAAGACAATATTCGTGTAAATACTCTCAGATCATAGTGTATAATTAAGTTTGTATTTGTATTCAGTACCATGTATTTGACGACCCAAGATGGGTGATGTATACTTATTTTGGGGGCGTCACAATCGTCACTTAGAATAAGGGTATGAGATACTATGGCGATTGGCTTTAGTGCAAGTAGAAGATTGAAAGTAGTATGCACACAAATCTGTCATGTTTGATTTAAACCATATACTTAGTAACAATCTTATTCATTTATTAATAAAAGAACTATTTAAAAGAACGGTAACTATTTACTCAACGGCTCTTTTATGATTAATGTTGAAATATATATTATTTGGAAAGTCGTTGATCGCTAAGAAGACTTTATTTACAACCGGTTTAATATGGAGAAAAGGTTCACACCATAAAAGGAAGAATATTTATTTAAGAAGTAAATGGCATAATCGTAATAATAAGCTAAGTGTATTTAATTTAATCTATGGTGATCATAAAATAAATTAAATAGTTTAATATTTATTATTTAATATTTTGAAAATATTAAATATAAATAAATAAGAGGAGTCTTATTTTGATTTGGGTTGCTGAAACTTTCAAGAGTTGGGAGAGTACTAACATATTCTTTGGAGAGAGAAAACTAGGCTTTTGCCAAATACACATCTTCTTGAATACATGTTCTTCTTTGGTAGGTCACTTCTAGAGGTCAAACACTTGGATGGCTAACGTTGATCAAAGGAAAGAATCCAACCCCGTGAATTCAAGGAGAATGTGAAAGGAATTGGAGGTGAACTTGTACTTGAGGAAGCTAGTTTCTTCGAGGGTATGAATTTGATCTTCATCTCTTTTCTATTTATTGATAATTATGCACAAAGTATGATCATGTTGATGGTTTGTATGAAAAATTTTAAAATCTGTTTTATCGCGCTTCCGCACCTTATATGTAATTTGATTGCATGATCGCGCTATATACAAACCTAACATCATATTCATTTGTGTGGAGACACTAAAGAAAGTATGTAGCTGCTTATTGGAGAATAAATTCACTAAACGTGGCTCGCTAAAGAATACCTAATGGTGTTTTACTTGTCTGTCAATAGGAATTCCTGTAGTGATAGTAGTACAAGTGATCCTTAGACAAGTGATCCTTAGACTTGAGATCATCATAATATCTTATGTATGATAAGTTATACTTTGACATGTCACTTAAGACCCTTAGGGTATATCAAAGGGTATACTTGGGTGTAATAAATTATGTTTACAGATAATGAATGATCAATAAGGAATCTACCACTTCTAGTAAAAGAAGAGAATGTCCTATGTGATTTGATAAATGACAACTCAGGAATCTTTGGCCAAAGTGGAATAAAATTAGAAAGGAGTTTCTAATTTGCATTATTAGGAGTTGTGCATTTGTGAATCGAAATGCATATAATTAAATAAAATAAGACTTTATAGTAATCCATGTCTTATATTTAATTGGGACATTGTAAGGTGGAATGATTGAATTGTACAATAATTATTTACTCAAAGGTTCTTTTATGATTAATGTTAAAATCTATATTATCTGGAAAGTCGTTGATCGCTAAAGATCTTTATCCTTATTATAGATTAAATGTTATTATTTAAATAAATTAATATTTTAATTTATTTATTTAAATAATATTAGAATTGTTCTAATTGATTTATTCACAACTAGTTTAATATGGAGAACCTAAAGGGTCACACCATAAAAGAAATCATACAGTGCAAACATCTATGATAACTGATACGGACTGAAATTCAACACATAATCAATTTCTTAGAAAGAATCATACAGTGCAAACTCAAAAATTCCAAAAATAGGCACATTCCAACTAAAACTACGCAATACCAAATTCAAGGGTTCATGCAGGATACTTATACTTCTTTTATCTCTCTCTTTTTCCACGGGGGCTTTTTTCTCTTTTCCCTTTTTTTTTCTTTTTTTTTCTCTCTTTTTTTTTAGATAGATGGTTGGTGAGTGCGTTTTACACTCCATCTCACGCTTGTGTTTATGGGGAGTATTTCTCCTCAACCCACCACAAGACTCAACTTATTTTATTTTTTATTTTTTTTATTTTTTTATTTTTTGAAGCTTATACACCATACGTTTTCCCCTCAAACTTAGGTTCTTGCCTAAATTGTTATCTTCACTACCTATTCTTGTCATTCTCATATCTATACTAGCATTATCCTTTAGAAATTATTTATGTATTAATTTGAACTAACCAGTCAACAAAGATGTTATTAGTGTGCTAACCTTTTTATAACAGTTTCAAACAAGCGCAAGGTTCGATTCATAACAGAAATTATATCACAGTTCTAATAATCAATACTGTATTGGTTAACTCATTCTCAATCTCATCATTGGCCCACAAATAACATGAACTACAACACTGTTGGACATATGCAAACACAATATTTAACTATTTTTTTTTCTTTTCATTTATTTATATTTTTTTTATAACATAACAAAATGCGATAATAAAAGAATTAAAAACAATGCAATAACAGAAATAACCTAAACTACTATGTATGCACTGAAGCTATCGTGCAACTATGTCAAAACCTATATGCAACATCATAATTCCTAATTAATATGCAAAACTAGAATGTAATGACAAACTTAAACCTAACTATTACATATGCATGTAAACAAGAATTTAAATACCCCAAACTTAAGTAATACAATGCCCTCATTGGATGAATAATCATAATTAAGTGCGTGAGGACTTCCCTGCAATCGCCTAAGTCTAGGGAAGTGGTGGTTGATCTTCTTCTTCGGAGTCACTTAGTGGTCGACCCCACACAAAGGCATTGAATGGTGCCTTGTCCTCGGCGTTCGCATAGAACTCCTTGACCATATTAACGGCGGCGGGCTCGGGCTCCTCAGTGAACTTGACCCACCCTTGCTGATAAATTTGTTGCATCATCTCACCGTTGTGAGCCTCCGGTGCCAACCCCCGCTCCGGTGTAAGAGCCTTTGTGACCATGTAATCATATCGGTCGGCGACGGCGACACTTTTGAACTTTCGACGGTCGAAGTTTCGTGATGCCACCAGTTGGCCTTGAACTTTCTCCTTATTGTCGTTTGGATGTTGGTTGAGACGCCATCGAATCTGAATGTCTGAACTCACTGTCAACACACTACCTTCCCCACACACTTAGTTCACACAAAATCTCAAACACTTGGTGTGCACAGTATTTTCTCCCCCCAAACTAGGTGATTTCTATGGCAATTCTGGTGAGAGAAGGTGAAGATGAAGTAGAATTGTGCTCTAAATTTACCCCAATATCTTTCTGAATTCGTAGCCTTTTGTAGAAGGAGTGGAGAGTATGTGGTGAATTTGGGGATTTAGCGAGTGAATTTATAACAGTGGATAATGTGAGGGAGAAGGTTATGAGTACTTGATGGAGTTAATGGGTTTGTGTGTAGTAATGGGGTGAGATAATGGAGTAATCGTGGGTGAGAGGTAGTGGATTCGTGGGGGTTATGTATGAGAATGGGTAGTTTAGGTGAGCAGGAGGGAGTTATGGGCGTGTAGTTGGGAAGACGAGGAGGAAAACGTGTGTACTGCGAGTTTAACCCGTCCAGATTCAAGTACCCTACCTTGCCTCAAATGGGGTACAAGGCCAAAATAGCTCTTGCTGATTGGGGTGTCCCCTGACTTCAATTTTTTGTGACTTCGAATTTGGCCTTGCAACTTGCTATTTTCTTTACTTTTCTTACATGTTGCTCCTATTACGCACAATTTAACCCTCCTGCAAACCATAACACACGTACATGAGTATATTGTTGATTGATTTGAGCATGATTGAGAGATTTCCAAGAATCATAGAACGAAAAGACTACCTAATGATACTAATATCCTAAGCTGTAATATAACTAGTACAAAAATCAATAAAAAAATAAAAATAAAAATAACTAAAAAGAAATGATTGGGTTGCCTCCCAATTAGCGCTTTATTTTAAGTCATTTAGCCTGACTACTCCCTGTTTCATCTAGGATCTGTTGGGCTATCCGCGTTATGATTTTTATTTGTCCGTTCACTTGAATATTAGGTGATGAATTTGAAAGTCTATCCTCAACTAACGCCTTTAGACCATTATCCTCCTTGCAATCCCTGAACTTGACGCGTGTAGATTTTTCGAGCAACTCGCACTTTTCCTTATCAATCGGGATTGGGATTTCTTTAAACACCTTCACCGTTACTACTTGATCAAACACTTTCATTATCAGTTCTCCGTTAGGTACGTCAATCAGTGTTCGTCCTGTCGCCAAAAATGGTCGTCCTTCCTCAAAGTCTAGTACCACAAAATCAGCCAGAAAAATTAATGAATCAACCTTAACCAATACGTCTTCGATTATTCCTAGTGGATATGTTAATGATCTATCTGCAAGCTGTAGACTAATTTTGGTCGGTTTTGCTTCCTTTAATCCCAGCTTTCGGTAAATGGATAGTGGCATAAGATTAATACTTGCTCCTAGATCGCATAGCGCTCTCCCCACATCTTGATCTCCAATTGCACATGGGATTGTGTAACTCCCCGGATCTTTTAATTTAGGAGGGAGCTTTCTCTGCAGTATTTCACTGCATTCTTCGGTTAATGCCATTGTTTTGAAATCATAGAGCTTGTGTTTCTTTGACAGAATGTCTTTCATGAACTTAATGTAACTCGACATCTGATCTAGTGCTTCGGTAAATGGAATATTGATATGTAATTTTTTGAATATATTCATGAACCTCGAAAACTGGTTCTTCATCTTTGCACTTTCTGGCCTTTGAGGAAAGGGTACAGGTGGTGTAATTTTAATTTGGTTGTCTTTCTTTCCTTTTTCCATCGCTTTCTCTGTAGATTTCGTGTTTAAGTCATTCCCTACATCCTCATATTCATCTCTTGTACTGGCTTTCTCATCAAAATTAGGACCCAGCTCCTTACCACTCCTGAGCGTGATTGCATTACGTTGTTCATGATTTCCCTTTGGATTCCTTTCGGTGTCACTAAGTAGAGTCCCTTGTGGTCTGTTGTTCAATGCTAAGGCAATTTATCCCATCTGATTTTCCAAATTCTTGATGGCCATTACCTGGTTTTTCATCGCTGCCTCATTACTTGTTATATATTTTACGAACATTTCCTCTAAGTCTAATTTCCTCTCTTGATGTTGAGCTGGTTGCGGTTGATTCTGAAATCTTGGGGGATACGATGGTCGTGGAGCTTGCTGATTATGATTATTATTCCACGAGTGATTGGAATGATTCATATTCCCCTGATTATATGTATTCTGGTATGTATTATGTGGGATTCTATTGTAGCTACTCATGAATTGTACTGACTCTAGGTTGATTGTGCATTGATCCGTCGAATGTTCACCCGCGCACATTTCACAAATTACTGCAACTTGTTGTGTCTTTCCCCCTGACCAAGCGTCAAACTTTTTAGAGAGTGCTGAAATCTGTGTTATTATTGTCGTTACTCCATCTACCTCTAACACCCCAGTTACTGTAGGTTGTGTTATTCTTGCCGTGGGCCACTGGTAGTTGTTAGCAGCCATGGTTTCTATCAACTGATATGCCTCCTCATAAGTCTTTGCCATAAACGCTCCCCCTGATGCTGCATCAATACTCGACCTGAGTTTCCCATGTAGTCCGTTGTAAAATATATTCATCTTCAACCACTTGGGCAATCCGTGATGTGGGCATTTCCTGAGCAATTCTTTGTATCTATCCCATGCCTCATACAGTTACTCCCCATGTTGCTTATCAAACATGGTAATCTCGTTCCTCATGTAAGACCCCAACTTTTATGAATAATTTGCTCAAAATATATTTTTGAATATTATGGTATGGATTTGATATAATGTTATAGTTGTGGGTAATATTTACAAATTTTGCAAAGTAAGTAAGTTGTTATATAATATTCGATTAGTCGGGGAATATTCGTATTAACAGGAATATTAAATGCGACGGCACAATCATTAGTGGACCCCTGGCGGAAGTATTGTCGTATTTAAAAAGCGACAAAATTATCTTTTATAAAAATAACTTGGCGAAAGTGTTCTGGATTCAATTTGTTGAACTACCCGGTAGTAAATGTACAGTAATACGCGTGGTTGCATGTAGCACATGGTATTGTTTATTGATGCTTACGTGAGAAGTCACTCAGTTATACTCAATTATTGCTATAATAATTCATGCATCATATCTCTCATATTATTGATTCAATTATTGTCACAGTATCATCTGCATAATATTTATTATTATTAAATCAATAATTGAGACGACAAAGTTATTCATATTATTATTTGCAATATTGACAATGTCTAGTTCTGTCAAAGAGAGGTTTGGTCACTTAATTGCGCGCCAATAAGGAGAAATCCTTATCGGAAAGTCCCCACTTTCCTGGGAACGACATGGTTGTTAAATATTGTGAGTTATAATATTAATGATGAATAAGTTCGTGTTGATTAAAGATGAAATTGATAGTTCCATTGTGTTGGGATTATTAGTGTTAGTGGAAATCGACATTTATTTCGATAAAAATTGATGTCTGGAGGTTATATTGACCAATCGAGTAATTAATCAAATAAATGAGTAATTAATTGCTATTATTTCACATGCTTATAACTATTTGTTCACATATGTGTACTATTGATTCACATTCATGTACTATTAGGGGAGGTGGTGCAAGATTGATAATACTTGCATGACTAAATTAAAAATGGAAAAAAAGAGGAAGGTATTATATTGTAATATTTTGAGCCCCAAAACGTGCAATTATCGAAACTATATTTTCCTATAAATAGAAGCTCATTCTTACTTCATTTCTCTCCAATTCACTAAAGCTATAGAGTAATTATTATAAAGAGAAATTATAGAGAGAAAGAAGAAGAGAAGTCTACTACCTCACTATTCCAGTATCCAGTTTCTTCTAAGGTAAGGGGTATTATTTCTTTCGTATTCATGAAGAGAGTTATTTTCTTTCAATACTCGTAAGGGTTGTTATTCCATTATTTATTATTCTGTTGGAGTAACTTTATCTGTGCGATCTATCGCATGCACGGTGAATTTCTGTTGTTATTCCATTCTTTATTATTATGTTGGAATATCCATGCATGCGGATTACGCATGACTGGTTCCATTCTTTATTATTACATTGGAATATCCATGCATGCGAAGTTACGCATAACTTTGGTTCCATTCTTTAATTTTCCGTTGGAATAAACTCATTCAGACGGATTACATGACGCCGCGCGTGAATTCTTCTGTTATTCCATTCTTTATTATTACATTGGAATAACTTTTGCACATGTGGATTATCAGATGCGTGGTGAATGATCCTTCGTATTCATTCCTTATTAAATCGTGGAAATGATCTATCTACGTGGATTACCGCATGGCGGGCAAAAATCCATTTGCGGTTTCATTTATTCTATTATACTCAGTTGGTTAAAGTTTTAGCTTTTATACTCCATGAAATTAGTGGAATATCCTTGATATTTGCGCTTCATCTAGTATCTTTTCATGGAAATATTCTTTTGAGCATTCTTGAATTTTACTCCACAAAACAGTATCATATTGACAATTTGGACGTTTTTTTATTTCTGGATAAATTAAATTATAAATCTTTAAAAATTTATCCTTGAACTTGTTTTATTGAATTCTTATATCATTGTCATCATCCTCATGTTTATAATATGTTGAAAGTCATATGTGGCCTGTAGTACATAGATGGACTTGGTATGATTATGACTAGGGATTATTCGGTATAATCATGACCGTAATGTTACAAATGATGTGGTAAAAGTCCTCATTGGCTGTAGTGCATTGATGGACAGTTGTTGGCATGATCACGACCATTGATGAATACACGAATATCCTTGGCCCGTAGTGCATGGATAAGTTGTGGTCGTGATACTAATGAATATCCTTAGGGGCCGTAGTGCAGGGATGAAGTGGTTTATTTATTAAGTTGAGTCTCAGCGATAAAAGTGATGAAAAACCTTTTAAATCATAGAAGATAGTAGATTTTATTCTCTACTTGACTCTTCTAATGGATTGCTTGTTCATTCTTTGTTAAACTTGATGGTTGTTATATTTTATCGGTTTAACCTTTGTTGAAGGCTAACGATAAATTATTCGCATTATCTTAGTCATAATATTTCTTCTTTGGGCTAGTTGAGCTCACCCTTTCTTTCACTTTGTTCTCTTGAAATGAGAATATAGCCGGGACGAGTCGGGGAGCGGATTGACGGTCCGGATGGTTGTTTTAGTAGTCCTCACTATTCAATAAAATAGTGTGACAATAAATGTAATGAGGACTCCATTGAGCGTGGATATTGTCTAGATGACAATATTTTTATTAAAACTCTTAGATTATGTTTTGTCGTATTTTACACGACTGTTGTATAATTAAGTTGTATTTGAATTTTGTACCATGTATTTGGCGACTCAAGATGGGTGATGTATACCTATTTTGGGGGCGTCACAGTTGGTATCAAAGCTTATGGATATGATCCTTGGCTAAGATGTGAGACTAGAACTAGGAGGGGAGAGACGGGGAATTCCTTCGCTAGTATGACCTACCTAAGTTTATTTGGTATTTAATTGGTCGGTCAGAGTATAGGGATAATATGTTGCATGTCAATTAACCTTTGTTTTGTGGCAGTATTTGAAAATGACATCCGAGAATGTTGAGAATAGCAATGGAGCACAGGAGACCGTTGAGTCTCCACAGATCAATAATCAGGATAATGTGATGGAAGGCGACAATCCTCATGCAAACAACAACACGGACCAAATGATAAACGATGGAATGTTCAGAGGCTTTATGCAATTCATGAAACATCAGGCGAGAGCGGCTCCTGTCCAAAATGTAGGTGGAAACACTGAAAACTCTCGGACGGTCATCGCTAAACAGTTCAAGGAGCTGGGACCACCGAAGTTTATTGGAGAGCCAAAACCACTTAAGGTGGAAGTATGGATAAAGTAGATCACCAAGATATTTGATGTCTTGGGATGCTCCGAGGAGCAAAAGGTTCCCTTTGCCACCTTTATGTTGCGGGGAGAGGCATATTGCTGGTGGAAATCGATAAAGCGTACTCAACCTGCCGCACTGAAGATGTCTTGGGAGAAGTTCCAAGAACTATTCAACGACAAGTACTTTCCCGAAAGTATTCGTCACATGAAAGAGGCAGAGTTCGTCAAATTGGAGCAGAACAATATGACCGTGTCACAGTACGAAGCTAAGTTTTCCTAGTTGTCCTAGTTTGCGTCTCACTTGGTTGATAATGAGGAGAGAATGACACAGATGTTTCTAAGAGGTTTGAAACCCGAGATACGTCAATATCTAATTTCTCATAAACTGTGTTTGTATTCAGATGTTGTAAATAGAGCTCAGTTATTGGAGAGCGATAACGAGTCAACCCAACCAAGATAAAGCAGCCGGCAAAATGATAATACCAGTGGTGGCAGTCATAGAAGCGGTGACAACAAACATGGAGGGAATCAACACGCCAGAAATGGTAACCACTTCGGTGGTAATCATGGCCAAGACAATAAGAATGGACATTTCAAGAAGAGGGGATTCAACAATGATGGAAAGATGTCAGCACCAACACCCGTTGTTAAGGAAGGAGAACGACCACATATCATATGCTTCAAATGCGGAGGGGAGGGACACATCAGTCCAAACTGTGTGCAGCAGTCCAAAACGTGTTACAATTGTGGAAGAGAATGTCACATTGCCCGATTTTGTCGTGCACCGAAGTCAACTCCAGCTGGGATGGAGGCATCAAAGGTCGTCCCAGATAAGACAAAACCGGTAGTTCAAGGGGGAACGTTTGTAGTAACCTCCCAAAAAAATGAGGAATTCGAACGAGGTGATCATGTGTAAGCTAATCATAAACTCTAGTGAAGTCTATACCTTATTTGATACCGGTTCTACCCATTCTTTTATTTCTCCTACTTGCGCTCAACGTTTAAATTTGAATCCGAAGAAATTAGACCTTGACTTATCGGTTGAAACTCCGTTGGGAGAAACCTTCATTACATCCACTGTTTATAAGTCTTGTTTGATTCAAATCGGTAACCGCACGTTTCTTGTCGATCTTATCTCCTTAAAAATATTTTCATTTGACGTGATTCTAGGGATTGATTGGTTAACTACTCATCATGCTAAATTGATTGTTTTCGTAAGGTTGTTAGCTTTCATATTCCTAATCAACCTATTATGCGAATTCAAACGACCAAACCATTAAAATCAATCACGGTCATCTCAAGCCATAAAGCTATTCGTTTATTGAAAAATGGATGTCAAGCTTTCTTAGCTCATGTCACAGATTTAAACAAAAATATGTCGATTTGAATGATATTTCTATTCTTAATAAATTTAGGACGTATTCTCGAAGAACTTTCGCCTACCCCGAGGCGTGAAATCGAGTTTGGTATCGACCTTGAACCCAAAGACAAAACCCATTTCCAAAGCCCCATATCGAATGGCTCTATTGAACTTCGTGAGTTAAAACCCAACTCTGAGGAATTGTTAGACATCGGTTTCATTCGTCCTAGTACGTCTCCTTGGGGTGCTCCTGTTCTATTCGTGAAGAAGAAAGATGGAGGTATGCGAATTTGTATTGATTATCGGGAGTTGAATCATGTCATCATCAAAAATAGGTACCCGTTGCCTCGCATTAATGACCTGTTTGACCAGTTGCAAGGAGCCAAATTCTTTTTAAAGATTGATCTTCGTTCCAGATATCATCAGTTGAAGATTAAAACTGATGACATTCCAAAGACTGATTTCAAAACTCGGTACGACCATTATGAATTCTTAGTCATGTCTTTTGGATTGACTAATGCTCCTGCTACCTTCATAGATATGATGAACCGAGTATTCAAGGAATATTTGGATCACTTTGTGGTCGTCTTTATTGATGACATCCTCATATACTCCAAAACCCGTGAAGACCATGAGCAACACTTGAGGCTGATACTCCAAAAGCTTCGTGAAAATAAGCTATATGCCAAGTTTAAGAAATGCGAGTTCTGGCTTGAGGAATTTGCATTCCTTGGGCACGTGATATCAAATCTGGGATATCTATTGACCCGGCAAAGATTGAAGCAATTCAAAGTCAAGTATAACCTAAATCAATGGCCAAAGTACGTAGCTTTCGAACTTAGCTAGTTATTATTGGAGATTAAGTAGAAGGGTTTTCTCGAATCGCTACTCCATTAACTCAGCTGACTCGAAAAGATACAAAATTCAGTTTGGAGCGAGGAATGTGAGAAGTGTTTTCAAGAACTCAAGAGGAGACTCATTTCACACCCTGTTCGATAATACCATCTGGCTCGGAGGGATTTGTCATCTACGGTGATGCTTCAGGCAAAGGGTTAGGATGTGTTCTCATGCAACATGGGAAAGTCATAGCCTATGCATCACGACAACTCAAAGAATATGAGAGGAATTATCCTACTCATGATCTAGAGTTGGCAAAATCGTTTTAAGCGCTTAAGATTTGGAGGCATTACCGTATATGGAGAGAAGGTGGAGATCTATACGGATCATAAAAGCCTCAAAATTTTTCTTCACTCAAAAGGAACTCAACATGCTAAGAACGACGATGGCTTGAGCTATTGAAAGATTACGATCATATCATTCAATACCATCTGGAAAAGCAAATGTAGTAGGCGATGCAATGAGTAGAAGATCATATCGCGGATGCAAGTGCATTATTGTCAACGCAAAGGCCCATTTTATATGACCTACAAAGGATGGAGATAGAGTTAAAGACTCCAGGGACCCATGTGATGATGGCAAATATACAAGTAGAATCGACGAGCTTATACGTATGAGGAAGAAAGTACAAGAAGGTGCTATGCCGGAAGCAAGAATCGATAAAGAAGGAATACTTCGAGTCAACTCCAGACTTTGTGTTCCTAACAACCCTGATTTAAAGTATAAAATAATGATGGAGGCGCATAACACACCGTTTGCAATCCATCCTGGGAGTACCAAAATGTATCATGATCTTCAACATACATTTTGGTGGAGCAATATGAAGAGAGAGATAGTGGAGTTTATCTCAAGGTGTTTAACTTGTCAACGAGTAAAGGCGGAGCATCAAGTACCAAAAGGTCCATTGCAACCACTTAAAATTCCAGAATGGAAGTGGGAACACATTACCATGGATTTTGTTACTGGTCTTCCCAAGGTTTCTCAAGGCATAGATGCAATTTGGGTCATTGTTGATAGATTGACCAAGTCTGCTCATTTCCTACCTATACGAGAAACATATACACTTGAACGTCTTGCTCGTATGTACATAAACGAGATTGTAAGACTGCATGGTATGCTAGTATCCATAGTTTCTGATCGAGACCCAAGATTCAGTTTAAGATTTTTGGTT
Organism: Panax quinquefolius; assembly: GCA_020205615.1. Classification (NCBI taxonomy): domain Eukaryota; kingdom Viridiplantae; phylum Streptophyta; class Magnoliopsida; order Apiales; family Araliaceae; genus Panax; species Panax quinquefolius. Next base: position 49,987,392 of record CM035162.1, read on the forward strand.
AGTTTGCAAAAAGCTATTGGCACGGATTTATGATTTAGCTCGGCATATCATCCTTAAATGGAAGGGCAGTCGGAGAGGACTATTCAAACTCTTGAAGATATATTAAGACTTTGTGTCCTTGACTTCAAGGGAAGTTGGGACAAGTTATTACCATTGGTGGAGTTTTCCTACAACAACAGCTATCAAACAAGTATTGACATGGCTCCATTTGAGGCGTTGTATGGAAGAAAGTGTCGTTCTCCAGTATGGTGGGATGAGGTGGGTGAAGCAACGTTGTTGGGACCGGAGTTGGTACGTATGACTACAGAAAATATTCAAACGATCCGACAACGTATAAAAACCTCACAAGATCGACAAAAGAGTTGTGTTGATCTTCATCGAAAGGACGTGGAATTCGATATTGGAGATCATGTGTTGTTACGTGTTGCTCCATGGAAGGGAGTTACGAGATTATGAAAGAGAGGAAAGATCAACCCTCGATTCATTGGCCCATTTTTAATCCTCGATCGAGTAGGAACTGTGGCCTATAGACTCTCCTTACCGCCAAGTATGTCTCGTGTTCATAACGTTTTTCACATATCTATGTTACGTAAATATGTGAAAGACCCGAACCACATTATTGAATTATACGCGTGGTTGCATAGTAGCACACTGTATTGATTATTGATGATTACGTGAGAAGTCACTCAGTTATACTCAATTATTACTATAGTAATTGTTGCATCATATCTCTCATATTATTGATTCAATTATTGTCATAGTATCATCTGTATAATATTTATTATTATTAAATCAATAATTGAGATGACAAAGTTATTCATATTATTATTTACAATATTGACAATGTCTAGAAGTTCTGTTAAGGAGAGGTTTGGTCATCTCATTGCGCGCCAATAAGGAGAAATCCTTATCGGAAAGCCCCCTCTTTCTTGGGGACGACCTGGTTATTAAATATTGTGAGTTATAATATTAATGATGAATAAGTTCTTGTTGATTAAAGATGAAATTGATAGTTCCATTGTGTTGGGATTATTAGTGTTAGTGGAAATCGACATTTATTTCGATAATAATTGATATCTGGAGGTTATATTAACCAATCGGGTAATTAATCGGATAAATGAGCAATTAATTGCTATTATTTTACATGCTTATAACTATTTGTTCATATGTGTGTACTATTGATTCACATTCATGTACTATTAGGGGAGGTGGTGCAAGATTGATAATACTTGAATGACTAAATTAAAAATGAAGAAAAAGAGGAAGGTATTATACTGTAATATTTCGAGCCCCAAAACGTGAAATTATCGAAACTATATTTTCTTATAAATAGAAGCTCATTCTTCCTTCATTTCTCACCAATTCACTAAAGCTATAGAGCAATTATTATAGAGAGAAAGAAGAAGAGAAGTCTGCTACCTCACTATTCCAGTATTCAGTTTCTTCTAAGGTAAGGGGTATTATTTCTTTCGTATTCATGAAGAGAGTTATTTTCTTTCAATACTCGTAAGGGTTGTTGTTCCATTCTTTATTATTTTGTTGGAATAACCTGTATGTACGGTCTATCGCATGCCTGGTGAATTATGTTGTTATTCCATTCTTTATTATTCTGTTGGAATATCCTGTCGGTCATGGATTACGCATGATCCGGTTCCATTCTTTATTATTCATTGGAATATCCACATGCATGCGGAGTTACGCATGACACAGTTCCATTCTTTATTATTACGTTGGAATAACTTTTGTGCATCGCGGATTATACGCGCTGGTGAATTCTACGTTATTCCATTCTTTATTATTCATTGGAATAACTCATACATGAGGATTACCGCATGCATGGTGAATGATCCTTCATATTCATTCCTTATTAAATCGTGGAAATGATCTATCTACGTGGATTACCGCATGGCGAGCAAACATTCATTTGCGGTTTCATATATTCTATTATACTCAGTTGGTTAAAGTTTTGGCTTTTATACTCCATGAAATTAGTGGAATATCCTTGATATTTGCGCTTCATCTAGTATCTTTTCATGGAAATATTCTTCTGAGCATTCTTGAATTTTACTACACAAAACAGTATCATGTTGACAATTTGGACGTTTTTGATTTCTGGATAAATTAAATTATAAATCTTTAAAAATTTATCCTTGAACTTGTTTTATTGAATTCTTATATCATTGTCATCATCCTCATTTTTATAATATGTTGAAAGTCATCCGTGGCCTGTAGTGCATAAATGGACTTGGTATGATTATGACCAGGGATTATTCGGTATAATCATAATCGTAATGTTACAAAATGATGTGGTAAAAGTCCTCATTGGCCGTAGTGCATTGATGGACAGTTGTTGGCATGATCATGACCATTGATGAATACACGAATATCCTTGGCCCGTAGTGCATGGATAAGTTGTGGTCATGATACTAATGAATATCCTTGGCCGTAGTGCAGGGATGATGTGGTTTATTTATTAAGCTGGGTCTCAGCGATAAAAGTGATGAAAAACCTTTTAAATCATAGAATATAATAGATTTTATTCTCTACTTGACTCTTCTAATGGATTGCTTGTTCCGCTGCAGTTAAACTTGATAGTTGTTATATTTTATCAGTTTAACACTATTGAAGGCTAACGATAAATTATTCTGCATTATCTTAATCATAATATTTCTTATTGGGCTAGTTGAGCTCACCCTTTCTTTCACTGTTCTCTTCAGGAAATGAGAATATAGCTGGGACGAGTCGAGGAACGGATTGACAATCCAGTTGGTTGTTTTAGTAGTCCTCACTATTCTATAAAATAGTGTGACAATAAATGTAATGAGGACTCCATTGAGTGCGGATATTGTCTAGATGACAATATTCTTATTAAAACTCTTAGATTATGTTTTGTCGTATTTTACACGACTGTTTTATAATTAAGTTGTATTTGAATTTTGTACCATGTATTTGGCGACTCAAGATGGGTGATGTATACCTATTTTTGGGGCGTCACACCTCATATTTGCAATTTTCGCTGGCGGGAAGATTTTTGCTAAAAGATTTCTGAGCTAGGTCTTCCCATGTTGTTATCAAACCTACTGGTAGAGAATGAAACCAACTCTTTGCCTTGTCCCGTAGAGTAAATGTGAACAAGCGAAGTCTAACTGCCTCATCTGAAACCCCATTGTACTTGAAAGTGTCGCGGATTTCAAGAAAACTGACTAAATGCTCGTTAGGATCGTCATTTGTCATTCCCCCAAACTGAAGTGAATTCTGCATCATGTGACACCCCCAAAATTAGGTTCTACATCACCCATCTTGAGTCGCCAGATACATGGTACATAATAAAAATACAACTTAATTATACAACAGTCGTGTAAAATACGACTAAACATATGCTGTGAGTTTTAATACAAATATTGTCTTCTAGACAGTATTCAAACTCAAAATAAGTCGTCATTACATTTATTTTCACACTATTTCATAGAATAGTGAGGACTACTAATGTTATCATCTGGACCGTCACTCCGTTCCCCGACTAGTCCCTGCTACGTTCTCATTTCCTGAAGAGAATAATGAAAGCAAAAGGGGTGAGCTCAACTAGCCCAGAAGAAATATTATGACTAAGATAATGCGTAATAATTTATCATTAGCCTTCAACAAAGTTGTTAAACCGATAAAATATAATGTACATCAAGTTTAATCTAGCAATAAACAAGCAATCCATTAGAAGAGTCAAGTAGAACATAATATCTACTATCTCTTCTAGATTAAAAGTCCATCGTTGATATTTTATTCCTGTACTACTCATCAACAGTTCTTTGTTATACTCAAGACAAATAGTACTTCATCACTTGACTTCACCTGAACCACCAAAGATGTTAGTGAAATTCACAATTCATATTTATAATAATGTGAATTAACAGTTCCTTCTTGCCACAAAGGCTTAATAGAACGTTTACTAAATATCCTTACCCCAAAGGCTGAAGATATTCAAATGTAATAACAATGATCATATCAATCAGTCGTCTATCTTTGCACTACGGGCCAAAGATATTCAACTATAAAACCAATGGTCATGATCATACCAATCAATTATTCATCGATTGCACTACGGCCAAAGACATTCAACTGTTAACTAATGGTCATGATCCTGCCAATCACATCATTGAATTATCCATGTACTACGGCTAAGGATATTCATTAGTATCACTAGTGGTCATGATCATGTCACACACCTGTCCATCTTCGTACTACGGGTCAAAGCTATCAAACAACAGATCATCTTTATACTACAGGCCAAAGATATTCAACAACATATCATCTTTGGACTACAGCCAAAGACATACAACTCAGAAAAACCAATAACCAACAAAGATAATAAAGAATGGAATAATAAAAGAATTTCACCATGTATGCAAGATTGCGATAGATAAAAGTTATTCCAACATAATAATAAAGAATGGAATAATAAAAGAATTTTACCATGTATGCGTGACTTAGATAGACAAAGTTATTCCAACATAATAATAAAGAATTAAATAATGAAGAATTTCACCGTAAATGCGTAATCCGCATGAGAAAAGTTATTCAAACAGAATAATAAATAATGGAACCAGGTCATGCGTAATCGAACAGATAGAATATTCCAACAGAATGAATAAGAATGGAATAACAACAGAATTCACCATGCATGCGATAGATCGCACAGACAGGTTATTCCAACAGAATAATAAATAATGGAACCAGGTCATGCGTAACTTACGCATGAGGATATTCGACGTAATAATAAAGAATGGAATAATAGAAGAATTTCACCATGTATGCAGTACTTCGCATAAACAGGTTATTCCAACATTATAATAAAGAATAGAATAACAGAAGAATTTCACCAAGTATAGGGTATCCCGCGTATACAGGTTATTCCAACAGAATAATAAAGAATGGAAAAACAGAAGTTCTCTTCATGAATACAAAAGAAATAATACCTCTTACGAGTACAACAAATAATATCCCCTACGATTACAACAAATAATATCCCCTACCTTAGAAAGAAGAGTACTAGATATAGAAGTAGTGAAGTAGCAGAACACATTTCTTCTTTCTCTCTATAGTTTTTCTCTCTAGAGTTTCAGTGAATTCGTAAGAAATAATGAATGAATGAGCTTCTATTTATAGAAGAATGGACTGCATAGTAACTAATTCATGAACGGTCCATATTTAAAGCAAAATCTTTTAAATAAAATATAATATATTCTATTTATATTCTAATAAAATGAATAACTTTATAAAAGTATTCTGTTTTATATAAAAAGATTTTACTATGCAAAATACTATCTTGAGACATATTTATGCAACACTATGCATAATAAAATATAATATATTCTATTTATAGAATAACTTTATAAAAGTATTTCATTTTTATATAAAAAGATTTTACTATGCAAAACACTATGCATAATAGAATATAATATATTCTATTTATAGAATAACTTTATAAAAGTATTCTGTTTTATATAAAAAGTTTTTCTGTTTTATTACATTAATAATACCAATAAAACAAAACTTATCACCTTTATTATAATTTCAACCAACGGTCTGAAAAATTAGAACATCTCTTCATGGAATAATATTGTACTCAAAAATGATTTGGACCAAAAAGAAATATATTTTTCGGATGAATAGTATCCCGTGAATAGTACTTCGGGAATAGTACCCCGACACAAAAAGTGTCCCAAATACCCGAGTGAACAATACAAGAGTGAATAGTAATCGGGTGAATAGTAACCCGTGAATAGTAACTCGTGAATAGTACTCTGACACGAAAAGTGCCCCAAATACTCGAGTGAACAATACTAGAGTGAATAGTAACGGGTATTTTATGACAACTTGTCTACTTTAAAAAAATTCAGATATCACCCTTAACTTTAAACTTTTATCAATTTAACTATTTACCAAAATAGAAAAATTGAATACTTTTATTTCATAAAATTCGGGGTCTCACAATCTCCCCTCCTTATGAAATTTCGCTCTCAAAATTTACGTACGTACTTGATATTCGAAGAGATGAGAATACCTTGCTTTCTTTTCGGATTGTACCTTCCCGGTAATTTCCTCTCTATCATGATTTTCCATTTCTCATCTCCTGTATTTCAAATATCATTCTAGAATATAGTATCAAAATAAGGGTTAATTGACATACCACATAATACCCCTATATTCTGACCGACCAATTAAATAACAAATAAACTTAGGTAGGTCATACTAGCGAAGGAATTCCACGTCTCTCCCCTCCTAGTTCTTGTCTCACACCTCAGCCAGGGATCATATCCCTAATCTTTGATACCAACTGTGACGCCCCCAAAATTAGGTTCTACATCACCCATCTTGAGTCGCCAGATACATGGTACATAATAAAAATACAACTTAATTATACAACAGTCGTGTAAAATACGACTAAACATATGCTGTGAGTTTTAATACAAATATTGTCTTCTAGACAGTATTCAAACTCAAAATAAGTCGTCATTACATTTATTATCACACTATTTCATAGAATAGTGAGGACTACTAATGTTATCATCTGGACCGTCACTCCGTTCCCCGACTAGTCCCTGCTACGTTCTCATTTCGTGAAGAGAATAATGAAAGCAAAAAGGGTGAGCTCAACTAGCCCAGTAAGAAATATTATGACTAAGATAATGCAGAATAATTTATCGTTAGCCTTCAACAATGTTAAACTGATAAAATATAACAGACATCAAGTTTAACCTGCGCGAAACAAGCAATCCATTAGAAGAGTCAAGTAGAACATAATATCTACTATCTCTTCTAGATTAAAAGTCCATCGTTGATATTTTATTCTGTATTTACTCATCAACAGGTTCTTTTTTATACTCAAGACAAATAGTACTTTCATCACTTGACTTCACCTGAACCACCAAAGATGTTAGTTAAATTCACAATTCATATTTATAATAATGTGAATTAACAGTTCCTTCTTGAAAGTATTATGCATACAAGCCAATCATGTATGATGATAAAGCATATACGGTGTAATCAATCTTATTTATTTATTAATAAAAGAATTATTTATTAAAGGCATTTATTATCTACATGGTGCTGTTTTAATAATATGTGATAAACCCATAGTTTTAAGCAACGCTTTTAGAATAATGATGATGATCATTCTAATGAGATCTAAATTCTTAGAAAGCTTAGAACTAAAATAGTTCCCAATCATTGGATTACTAAATTGAGGATTAGTGAATCCGGATAGATTGGTACATACGTTGCTTGCTCATTGGATGAGGATGATTGATCTCATGATCATTTGTGTGGAGACACTAAAGCAAGTATGTAGGTGCTTATTAGAGAATAAGTTCATTCGAACGTGACTCGCTAAGGAATACCTAATGGAGTTTTACTTACCGTCAATAGAATTCTCAGTAGTGATAGTAGTACAAATGATCCTTAGACTTGAGATCATCATAAGATCTTATATATAATGAATTACACTTTGACTTATTCCTTAAGACTCTTAGAGTATATCAAAGGGTATGCTTGGGTGTAATAAGTTATATATGAAGATAATGAATGATCAATAAAGAATCTACCACTTCTAGTAAAAAGGAGAGATGTCCTATGTGATTCGATAAATGACAACCCGTGAATCCTTGGCGAGGTGGAATGAAATTAGAAAGTAGTTTCTAATTTACATTCATTAGGAGTTGTTCATTTAGGAATCGAAATACATATAATTAAATAAAATAAGACTTGACAAAGAATTCCATGTCTTATATTTAATTGGGACATTGTATGGTGGAAGGATTGAATTGTATGCGGTAACTATTTACTCAAAGGTTCTTTTATGATTAATGTTGAAATCTATATTATCCGGAAAGTCGTTGATCGCTAGGGAGGCTTATCCCTATTGTAGAATAAATATTATTTATTTAAATAAATTATTTGTTTAATTTATTTATTTAAATGAGATTAGAATTGTTCTAATTGATTTATTCACAACCTAGGTTTAATATGGAGAACCTAAAGGGTCACACCATAAAAAGAAGAATAATTATTTAAGAAGTTAATGGCATAATTGTAATAATATGTTAAGTATATTTAATTTAATCTATGGTGATAGAATAAATTAAATAGCTTAATATTTATTATTTAATATTTTAGAAATATTAAATATAAATTAATAAGAGGAGTCTTATTAATATTATTATAATTATTATTATTTTAATTTCTAAAAGGTTTAGGAATTAATTTAATATTAGTACTCTCATTTATTCCTAATTGGATTAGGAAAGAAAATTAGTTAAAGGAGTTTAACTAATTATCCCTAATAGGATTAGGGAGCCTATTTAATTAAATGAGATTAATTAAATAAATAATATCTTATTTTAATTAAAATAGGTTATATAATATCTTTATAAGAGGAGTCTTATATTAGATATGAGATATACGTAATTCCTAGATTGGGGAGAGTACACCCTTTTCTTATTCGAGATAGGAAAAACTAGGGTTTGAGCCAAATCCTTCTTCTTGAAAAAATTCATCTTCCTTGGTGGATCACCTATAGAGGCCATACACTTGGGTGGCTTACATTAATCAAAGGAAGGAATCTACCAGGAGATTCAAGAAGATCATGAGAAGTAGGAGGTGAACTCGTGCACTGAGGAAGCTCGTTTCTACAAGGGTATGATTTCATAATTTCTTATTCTTCGTTTAATTAATAATATGCATAAAGGATGATCCGGGTAATTGGTTTGTTAAAAATTTTAAAATCTGATTTTATTTCGCTTCCGCTAAATTTTTCAATTTGATTGCTACTTTGATTTTCACGAAAACCTAACAGTGGTATCATGAGCCAAACTTTATGCGAATTATTAATTATTTAGATTTCATATATGTATGGGTATGTATTTTGAATAATTTATTGGGCATAATTTATTGTATAAAATTATTATTAAAAAAAAAACTGCCGAAAACATTTTTTTTGAATTCGGTAATTTTTTTTTTTAGGCAGGCGGTTGTTGTTGTTAACCGAAGCTTCACCTGCTATTTTTTTTTTGGTCACCTGTTGCCATCTGCTGGACGAAACATGAAACAAAAAAAAAAATGTGGAAATCAGGAAACATGAGGTGTTAATTGCTTTGCTAACTAATATTATATATATATATATATATATATATATATAATAACTACCACGTTGACCGAAATCAAGAATTCATGCAAAGCAAGGTCCGGCCATTATTGTAAGTGTAGGACTTTTATATATATATATATATATATATATTATATATATATATATATTAATTTTAATAATTTTATAATTAAAATAAAAGAGTTTATTTTAATCTTGAAATTGGATTTCATGCAACATAAAATTGCCCATTAAATGATACTCATATATATATGGAATGATTTTATTTATTGATACATATGATGATATGTATGATAATAAATGTGATTGATTATGGACAATTTGACCAATATGATTGGATTTATTTTAGTTGGATGTTTGAATGAATGGGTTTTATTAAATGGAATTCTGCAGACTCGCCTTTTTTCGGTTTTCTTCTTGATGTAAATTCTATCTCTCTCCTATGTACTTCCCTCGATTAACGATCAAGGTTTCTATTTAAATTAAATAGTTTAATGTAATAGGATTAGTTAGAATTTTTAGAAGAAGCCCAAGACCAAGATCAAGGAGCACTTGAAGACCCGTTTGTAATGGAGCCCAGGGTTTAAATGTAATAGTTATATTTAAATGTTTATTCTTTGCACCCTAGGGTTTGACCTTTTGGTTCACTTGGTGGCTCTAGTGAACCAAACTAGAATAAAAGTCCATAATCAATCGGGTAGAATATAGTATTCTATATGTGCATGCTAGTATTATATATATTATATATTATGCAAACATGCTTCGCATGTTTAATAATATGATGCGTATTTTATATATATATTTGCATGCGGCGCTTAAACAAGATGAGACAAATAATAACAAATCCTCAAAGTTTTTATTATTAAGTCTTAAGCGTTCAAAGATATTTAGAATATCAAACGTCGCCTTCTAGCATGATAAAATTAATAGAGTATTAAATATTTAATATGAGTTTGTTGTGTCACCACAAGGCAAGTATTAAGTACTTAAGATGTTAATTTATCACATTTGATGCTTATAAAGAAAATTGAACAATATTGTTTTGTTGTGTCACCACAAGGGCGATATTTTTCTTTTTTGAATATATGGAAGTGCTAGGTTGGACTTAACTTAGATAATTTTGATTTGGATGTGCCACCACTTGATCAAAATAATCCAAGAGGCAAAACATAAGGAGTTACATGTTGATGTAATTGACAAGGAGTTGTCTACCTATTTATTTATATATAGTTTGTTGTGTCACCACAAGGCTATATATATTTGAAATGAGATCCTTATTCTCACTAGCAAAAACTTTAATTAGATTTTGCGAACTATATAAATGAGGGTAATATAGTTTGAAGAAAATAGTGGGAGATACCAATATAAAATAAGACCTAATTTATTTTGGTAATTAATAAATGAATGTTTGCTAAAATATTGTCTTTTTACATGCGTAATTTTAAAATGTCACATTCACTAATTTTCTTGCAAGCATACTTGATGCTAACAAACCTAATGTGGACCAGAACTACTAATTTGGTTGAGGAATCTGAGAATTGTTCTCACTTCTTTGAAAAGATTTCTTATGTCCTAAATTCTCCTGCACACTGCAAAAGTTTTGAGAGAGCGACCTCCGAGGAAGAGATTGCTACTTTTAAGCAAAGGGCAAGATGATGCATCGTGGCTCAATGCATCATGCTCGCATCCATGAGTAACGAAGCCGTCGGCACAAGATGAAAACATGGATGCTCCTACTATGCTCTCGCACCTTCGAGAGTTGTATGGTGAGCAAAGTAGGGACCGCTAGATATGAAATATCTAAGGAGCTCTTCCGATCTCGGATGACCGAGGGCACCGCTTGAATTGAGACTCATGTCCTAAAGATGATCAATCTGATTGAACGTCTTGGATAGCTTGGGTTCGTCATGGATGGGGAGTTGAGTCAAGATTTAGTCTTGCAGTCACTCCCAGACACCTTCTCACAATTTGTTGTGAATTTTCACATGAATAAGTTGGATGTCAGCTTGCCTGAATTACTTAACATGTTGAAAACTGCTGAAGGTCACTTCCCATCCAAGAAGAACCATGTCTTCTTGGTGGATGATTCTTCGAGAAAAGGAAGAGGCCCAAGGTATCTTCGAAAAGAAGAAATCCAAGAAGGCTAAGGGAAAGGCGAAAGTGAAGGATCAAAAGAAACTGATCCATTAGCAAAAGAATTTGCTTCCATTGCATAATAAGTAGGGTCCTTTGGAAGAGGAAGCGCAAGGATTATCTCAGAACAAAAGCGGAAGAAGCTTGGAGAAGCTTGAATCCTAATCAAGGTTTGTTTATGATTGAAATTAATTTTTACGAAAGTCAATCTTCTACTTAGGTATTGGATCTGGGATGTGGTTCTCACATATGTAATAATATGCGGGGACCGGTCGGAAGTAGAAAGTTGAGTAAGGAGGATGAGGTCGCCCTACGAGTGGGAAATGGAGCAAAGGTTTTTGCATTAGGCGTAAAGGACTTATTGTTTAGCACCACGCTTACTCGGCAAGTTCATTAATTTAAATAATTGTTATTTTGTTCCAAATATCATTAGAAATATTATTTCTATCTCGTATTGGATATGGATGGTTTTAATATTATAATAAAGAACAACAGGTTGTTCCATTTATAATGATAATGTTTTATATGGTGTTGGTAATTTATGAAATAGACTTTATATACTTGACTTGCATGAAAATATATTTCAAATTGAACAAACTAAGAAAAGGAAAAGAGATGATGTTAATTATACCTTCATGTAGCACTTTGTAGACTCGGTCGTATTAATGAAACAAGATTATTCAAGTTGCATAAAGATGGGCTCCTAGAGCTATATCGATTATGAATCATATCCAACCTGTGAATCTTGTCTCATGGGTAAAATGACTAAATCTCCTTTTAATGGAAAAGGAGAAAGAGTTCAGAGTTGTTAGGGTTGGTACACACGGATGTATGTGGACCCATGATGACTGACACCGCACGAGGAGGGTATTCTTATTTTATTACATTCACTGACGACAACTCAAGATTTGGATATGTGTATTTAATGAAATACAAATCTGAATCATTTGAAAAGTTCAAAGAGTTCAGAAGTGAAGTTGAGAAGCAAACTGGTAAGAGTATTAAGATTCTTGATCGATCGAGGAGGAGAATACTTAAGTGGTGAGTTTCTCAATTGTCTCAAAGAAAATGGTATAATCTCACAATGGACTCCACTAGGGACGCCACAAATGAATGGTGTATCTGAAAGGAGAAATCGAACATTGTTGGACATGGTTCGATCTATGATGAGCTTTACCGACCTTCCGGTTTCTTACGGGATATGCCCTAGAATCAACGGTGCATACCTACTTAACAAGGTACCTACAAAATCCGTCCCCAAGACCCCATATATGAGTTATGGGCGGGGAGGAAACCAAATCTTAAGCATGTTAAGACTTGGGTTGTCCAAACTTATGTTAAAAAGTTTGAAAACGATAAGGCTGCAGACTAGATCGACAAATGTAGATTTGTGGGATACCCTAAAGAAACATCGGGGTATTATTTCTATCATCCAACCTGATCAAAAGGTGTTTGTTGCGAAACATCTTGCCTTCTTGGAAAAGGAGTTTATCCTTGAAGGGGTCAGTGGGAGTAAGATATATCTTGAAGAAGTTCAAGAACCACAAAATACTACAGATCAAAGTGAGATACCTAACCAAGTAGAGATTCATACATACCACACCCTATTAAGTAAATCTGAAGAGTACCAAAGATACCAGACAGGTATGGACTTGTCATAGAAGATGACAATGAGGTACGCATCATAGATGATGATGATCCATTGAATTACGAACAGGCTATGAGTAGTAAAGACTCAGAGAAATGGCAAGAAGCCATGAAATCCGAGATGGACTCCATGTATGAGAACCAAGTATGGACTTTGGTCTCACCACCTGAAGGCATTAAGCCTATTGGGTGTAAATGGGTCTTTAAAAGAAAGACTGGAGCAGACGGCAAGGTAGAGACCTATAAGGCCCGACTGGTTGCAAAAGGTTTCAAACAAAGACAAGGAGTTGACTATGATGAAACCTTCTCACCAGTAGCAATGCTCAAGTCCATTCGGATTTTGCTTGCAATTGCAGCTTATCATGACTACGAAATCTGGCAGATGGACGTGAAAACGGCCTTCCTCAATGGGAAACTTGAGGACGATGTGTATATGACACAACCAGATGGATTTGTTTCAAAGGTTGGAACAAATCAAGTCTCATAAGCTTCTAACGATCCATTTATGGATTAAAGCAAGCTTCTCGTAGGTGGAACATCCGTTTTGATGAGACAATCAAAAAGTTTGATTTTATCAAAAATGAGGATGAACCATGTGTGTACAAGAAGGTTAGTGGGAGCGCTATTTCATTCCTTGTATTATATGTTGATGATATATTACCGATAGGGAATGATATTCCTATGCCGCAAAACAATTAAAATCAACGGTTATCTAAACACTTCTCCATGAAGGACTTGGGAGAAGCATCCTATATTTTGGGGATAAAGATCTATAGAGATAGATCTAATAGGATGCTTGGCTTATCCCAAGGGCGATACATTGACATGATGCTAAAAAGTTTAGCATGGAAGATTCCAAAAGAGGTCTCATGCCGATGAGCCATGGAATACATCTCTCCAAGAAACAAAGCCAAAGACACACTGAGGAGAGAAACCGCATGAGTAAGATTCCTTATGCTTCAAAGAATAGGATCTATCATGTACAGTATGATATGTACTAGACCGGATGTCGCTCATGCACTTAGTGTAACAAGCGAGATATCGATCGAATCCGAGAGAAGAACACCGAAAGCGGTGAAAAATATCCTAAAAAGTACTTAAGAAGAACTAAGGATGTATTTCTTGTTCACGGTGGGTCCGAATTAAAACTAGAGGGCTTCACAGACTCAAGTTTTCAAAGCAGACCAAGATGATGAAGAATCCGTTTGAGGTATGTGTTTACCTTAAGCGGTGGCGCAGATGAGTTGGAAAAGTTCCTAGCAATGAAACGATTCTTTGATTCATGTGGATGATGAGGCAGAGTACATAGCCGCAAGTGAAGCCGCAAAGGAAGTCGTTTGGATGAAGAAGTTCATTATCGAACTTGGTGTGGTTCCTAGCATTAAAGGACCAAATGCCTTTATTCTCGTAACAACACCGAGCATTCTTGCAAGCTAAGGAACCCGTGTCTCATCGTAAATCCAAACACGTGTCATGGCGATTTCATTTGATCGAGAGATCATTGAAAGAGGAGACGCCACCTGAGCGTGTGGACTCTCAAGACAATATGCGCAGATCCATTTACTAAAGCGTTAACACAACAGTAGTTTGATCGTCACTTAGAGAAGATGGGTATGAGATACCACGGCGATTGGCTTTAGTGCAAGTGGGAGATTGAAAGTATTATGCATACAAGCCAATCATGTATGATGATAAAGCATATACGGTGTAATCAATCTTATTTATTTATTAATAAAAGAATTATTTATTAAAGGCATTTATTATCTACATGGTGCTGTTTTAATAATATGTGATAAACCCATAGTTTTAAGCAACGCTTTTAGAATAATGATGATGATCATTCTAATGAGATCTAAATTCTTAGAAAGCTTAGAACTAAAATAGTTCCCAATCATTGGATTACTAAATTGGGGATTAGTGAATCCGGATAGATTGGTACATACGTTGCTTGCTCATTGGATGAGGATGATTGATCTCATGATCATTTGTGTGGAGACACTAAAGCAAGTATGTAGGTGCTTATTAGAGAATAAGTTCACTGAACGTGACTCGCTAAGGAATACCTAATGGAGTTTTACTTACCTGTCAATAGGAATTCTTGTAGTGATAGTAGTACAAATGATCCTTAGACTTGAGATCATCATAGTATCTTATATATAATGAATTACACTTTGACTTATTCCTTAAGACTCTTAGAGTATATCAAAGGGTATGCTTGGGTGTAATAAGTTATATATGAAGATAATGAATGATCAATAAAGAATCTACCACTTCTAGTAAAAAGGAGAGATGTCCTATGTGATTCGATAAATGACAACCTAGGAATCCTTGGCCAAGGTGGAATGAAATTAGAAAGTAGTTTCTAATTTGCATTCATTAGGAGTTGTTCATTTAGGAATCGAAATACATATAATTAAATAAAATAAGACTTGACAAAGAATTCCATGTCTTATATTTAATTGGGACATCAGTATGGTGGAAGGATTGAATTGTATGCAGTAACTATTTACTCAAAGGTTCTTTTATGATTAATGTTGAAATCTATATTATCCGGAAAGTCGTTGATCGCTAGGGAGGCTTATCCCTATTGTAGAATAAATATTATTTATTTAAATAAATTATTTGTTTAATTTATTTATTTAAATGAGATTAGTATTGTTTCTAATTGATTTATTCACAATGGGTTTAATATGGAGAACCTAAAGGGTCACACCATAAAAGGAAGAATAATTATTTAAGAAGTTAATGGCATAATTGTAATAATATGTTAAGTATATTTAATTTAATCTATAGTGATAGAATAAATTAAATAGCTTAATATTTATTATTTAATATTTTAGAAATATTAAATATAAATTAATAAGAGGAGTCTTATTAATATTATTATAATTATTATTATTTTAATTTCTAAAAGGTTTAGGAATTAATTTAATATTAGTACTCTCATTTATTCCTAATTGGATTAGGAAAGAAAATTAGTTAAAGGAGTTTAACTAATTATCCCTAATAGGATTAGGGAGCCCATTTAATTAAAGGAGTTTAATTAAATAAATAATACCTTATTTTAATTAAAATAGGGTTATATAATATCTTTATAAGAGGAGTCTTATATTAGATATGAGATATACGTAATTCCTAGATTGGGAGAGTACACCCCTTTTCTTATTCAGATAGGAAAAACTAGGGTTTGAGCCAAATCCCTTCTTCTTGAAAAATTCATCTTCCTTGGTGGATAACCTATAGAGGCCATACACTTGGGTGGCTTACATTAATCAAAGGAAGGAATCTACCCGGAGATTCAAGAAGATCGCGGAGAAGTAGGAGGTGAACTCGTACCTGAGGAAGCTCGTTTCTATAAGGGTATGATTTCATAATTTCTTATTCTTCGTTTAATTAATAATATGCATAAAGGATGATCCGGGTAATTGATTTGTGAAAATTTTTAAAATCTGATTTTATCTCGCTTCCGCTATTTTTGCAATTTTGATTGCTACTTTGATTTTCACATAACCTAACACTTCTTGCCACAAAGGCTTAATAGAACGTTTACTAAATATCCTTACCCCAAAGGCTGAAGATATTCAAATGTAATAACAATGATCATACCAATCAGTTGTCTATCTTTGCACTACGGGCAAAAGATATTCAACTATAAAACCAATGGTCATGATCATACCAATCAATTGTCTCGTCAAAGGCACTACTACCAAAGACATTCAACTGTTAACTAATGGTCATGATCCTGCCAATCACATCATTGAATTATCCATGTACTACGGCCAAGGATATTCGTTAGTATCACTAGTGGTCATGATCATGTCACACACCTGTCCATCTTCGTACTACGGGTCAAAGCTATCAAACAACAGATCATCTTTACACTACAGGCCAAAGATATTCAACAACATATCATCTTTGGACTACGTGTCAAAGACATACAAATCAGTAAAACCAATAACCAACAAAGATAATAAAGAATGGAATAATAAAAGAATTTCACCATGTATAAAGATTACTTGCATAGACAAAGTTATTCCAACATAATAATAAAGAATGGAATAATAAAATAATTTTACCTTGTATGCAAAAGATTGCATAGATAAAAGTTATTCCAACATAATAATAAAGAATTAAATAACAAAAGAATTTTCACCATGCATGTAATCCGCATGCATGAAAAGTTATTCAAAACGTAATAATAAATAATGGAACTGTGTCGTGCGTAATCGCACGATAGGATATTCCAAATGTAATAAATAAGAATGGAATAACAACAGAATTCACCATGCATGCGACGAGATCGCATGCATGAGTTATTCCAATGTAATAATAAATAATGGAACTGTGTCGTGCGAACGCACATGCATGTGATATTTCGACGTAATAATAAAGAATGGAATAATAAAAGAATTTCACCATGTATGCAAGATTGCATAAACAAAGTTATTCCAACATTATAATAAAGAATAGAATAACAGAAGAATTTCACCAAGTATAGGGTATCCCGCGTATACAGGTTATTCTATCAGAATAATAAAGAATGGAACAACAGAAGTTCTCTTCATAAATACAAAAGAAATAATACCCCTTACGAGTACAACAAATAATATCCCCTACGATTACAACAAATAATATCCCCTACCTTAGAAAGAAGAGTACTGGATATAAAAGTAGTGAAGTAGCAGAACACTTTTCTTCTTTCTCTCTATAGTTTCTCTCTCTAGAGTTTCAGTAAATTCGTAAGAAATAATGAATGAATGAGCTTCTATTTATAGATGAATAGACTGCATAGTAACTAATTCATGAACGATCCAGATTGATTTACTTTTAATCGGACGGTCCATATTTAAAGCAAAATCTTTTAAATAAAATATAATATATTCTATTTATAATCTAATAAAACAAATAACTTTATAAAAGTATTCTATTTTATATAAAAAGATTTTACTATGCAGGCACTATGCAACACTATGCATAATAAAATATAATATATTCTATTTATAGAATAACTTTATAAAAGTATTCTGTTTTATATAAAAAGATTTTACTATGCAAAACACTAGGCATAATAGAATATAATATATTCTATTTATAGAATAACTTTATAAAAGTATTCTGTTTTATATAAAAAGTTTTTTCTATTTTATTACATTAATAATACCAATAAAACAAAACTTATCACCTTTATTATAATTTCAACCAACGGTCTGAAAAATTAGCACATCTCTTCATGGAATAATATTGTACTCAAAAATAATTTGGACCGAAAAGAAATATATTTTTTGGGTAAATAGTACCCCGTGAATAGTACTTCGAGAATAGTACCACGACACAAAAAGTATCCCAAATACCCGAGTGAACAATACTAGAGTGAATAGTAATCGGGTGGATAGTAACTCACGAATAGTACTCTGACACGAAAAGTGCCCCAAATACTCGAGTGAACAATACTAGAGTGAATAGTAAATGGGTATTTTATGACAACTTGTCTACTTTTAAAAAAATCACATATCACCCTTAACTTTAAACTTTTATCAATTAAACTATTTACCAAAATTGAAAAATTGAATACTTTTATTTCATAAAATTCGGGGTCTTACACATCATCTAAATTGTCCCAAGCTTGATTTCGAAAGTATTCGCATCTATTGCAGGCCTGGTGATGCTCGACTGCAATTCAGTCACCTTGGGTGTGGCGAAGTCCCTTAACGCTTTCTGATCTTCAGCTGCCATTGCTTCTTCTATGTCAGAGTTTTCGAATTCGTTCCTTGTTTCCTTGATCCACTTACTTAACCTTT
Source organism: Panax quinquefolius (assembly GCA_020205615.1). NCBI lineage: Eukaryota > Viridiplantae > Streptophyta > Magnoliopsida > Apiales > Araliaceae > Panax > Panax quinquefolius. The sequence continues at coordinate 50,006,127 of CM035162.1, forward strand.
GAAATCTTCTTTCAATGTTATCCTCAAAAGGAAGCAAGTCTGGATTTTTGGATCGTGTTTGCATAACCCAATGTCAAAAACCTGAAATTAGAAAATCAAAAATATAAAGTGTTTAAGTAAAACTGGACTAATTAAACTGATATTGTAAAAATATTAAAATCTAGACTAAATTATCCCCGGCAACGGCGCCAAAAACTTTTTGGGTAAAATCTATATACGCAAAACACGCAAGTATACGTGTGACACCCCCAAATCTAGGTACTTCGATTCCACGGGATTTAGTGTTCACTGTACAAATATCATCTATCTATCTACCCATAATAAATGCAAACCATGCAATAGATAGAAATAAATCTTCCCCTTATGGGGTTACAACATCTGAATAATAAACATAATCCCAGGTCATACTAACCTTAAACATCTGTGCGAAAACATAAACAAATAAGTCTTAAACAACATCATTAACTTAAGTCTTAAACAGAAATACATCATCATATAAAATAACAAGTCTTCATCACTTGTTAATCTTGCCCTTGCCTTTGCTAGTAGAAGGCTCGTCAGACCTTTCGTTCTTAACTGCAATGTTATAATTACGCAAGAGTGAGCACTATTGCCCACAAGTAAAAATAATGAAATAATAATGTATAATAACATGTGAGTGAATCAAAGACTTCTGAAATAAAAGCTTAACTTTTGAATCAAGAATGAATAACAAGAATCAAAAGATTTTTGAGGGTCATAATGATAGGTTTGTAATATTCAAGAACGCAATCAAATTGCATAAAAGTGCGGAAGCGTGTAAAATCAGAGTTTAAAAAATTTACAAACCATATACCCGGATCACCCTTTATGCACAATTATTAATTAAACGAAAAGATAAAGAATAAAATCATACCCTTGAAGATCGAGCTTCCTCAGGTACAAGTTCACCTCCAAATCTTTTCGCGTTCAACTTGAATCCACCGGGTTTGGTTCCTTCCTTTGATCAACGTTAGCCACCCATATGTTTGGCCTCTAGAGGTGATCCACCAAGGAAAAATAATGATTCAAGAAGATGGGTGGTTGGCTAAACCCTAGTTTTTCTATCTCTATAGAAAAGGTGTACTCTCCCAACAATTGGAATTATTACGTAGTTGTTAAAGTTAACAACCTTCACACCCATAATAAGACTCCTCTTATTTATAGATGTGGGCAACCCACCTTAACAATTAAGGAATTGGGTTTTATTTAATTAATTAAATTCTTTTAATTAATTAAGCTCCCTAATCTTATTAGGGATAATTAATTAAACTCCTTTAACTAATTTTCCCTCCTAATCCTATTAGGAATAAATGAGAGTACTTATATTAAATTAATTCCTAAACTCTTTTAGAAATTAAAATAATAATAATTGTAATAATATTAATAAGACTCCTCTTATTAATTTATATTTAATATTTCTAAAATATTAAATAATAATATTAAGCTATTTAATTTATTCTATCACCATAGATTAAATTAAATATACTTAATATATTATTACGATTATGCCATTAACTTCTTAAATAATTATTCTTCCTTTTATGGTGTGACCCTTTAGGTTCTCCATATTAAACCGGTTGTGAATAAATCAATTAGAACAATTCTAATCTTATTTAAATAAATAAATTAAACAATTAATTTATTTAAATAAATAATATTTATTCTACAATAGGGATAAGCCTCCTAGCGATCAACGACTTTCCGGATAATATAGATTTCAACATTAATCATTAAAGAACCTTTGAGTAAATAGTTACCGCACAATTCAATCCTTCCACCATACAATGTCCCAATTAAATATAAGACATGGAATTATGTCAAGTCTTATTTTATTTAATTATATGTATTTCGATCCTTAAATGCACAACTCAAATAATGCAAATTAGAAACTCCTTTCTAATTTCATTACCTTATGGCCAAGGACTACTGGGTTGTCATTTATCGAATCACATAGACATTTCTCTTCTTTATTAGAAGTGGTAGATTCTTTATTGATCATACATTATCTCCATGTATAACTTATTATACCCAAGCATACCCTTTGATATACCCTAAGGGTCTTAAGGAATAAGTCAAAGTATAACTCATCATACATAAGATACTATGATGATCTCAAGTCCAAGGATTACTTGTACTACTATCACTACAGAATTCCTATTGACAAAGCAAATAAAACTCCATTAGGTATTCCTTAGCGAGCCACGTTCAGTGAACTTATTCTCTAATAAGCACCTACATACTTGCTTTAGTGTCTCCACACAAATGATCATGAGATCAATCATCCTCATCCAATGAGCAAGCAACGTATGTACCAATCTATCCGGATTCACTAATCCCCAATTTAGTAATCCAATGATTGGGAACTATTTTAGTTTTAAGCTTTCTAAGAATTTAGATCTCATTAGAATGATCATCATCATTATTCTAAAAGCATTGCTTAAAACTATGGGTTTATCACATATTATAAAACACAGCATCATGTAGATAATTAAAAGCCTTTAATAAATTAATACTTTTATTAATAAATGAATAAGATTGTTACAAAGTATATGCTTTATCATCAAACATGATTGGCTTTGTGTGCATATTACTTTCAATCTCCCACTTGCACTAAAGCCAATCGCCATGGTATCTTATACTCTTCTTCTCTAAGTGACGATTATCCCATTGTTGGATAAGCTTTAGTTAATGGATATGTAATGTTGTTCTTGAGAGTCCTATCTCTATAGTGATTTCTCATCTTCAATGATTCTAATAATCAAATGAAAGTGCCACAACACATGTTTAGATCCAAGATGAGACTTAGGAACTATTCCTAGTTACGTAATGAACTTTTAATCCAAACAATAAACTTGCGACTTCATTTATAGCTATATACTTTGTCTTTATCACTAAACCAACAACTCTTTCTTTGTTTGGAACCTTTCCAATTCATCGCACCAATTATTCAAGATAACGCTTTACCTTAAAATGGATTTTTTCGTCATCTTGGTCTCATCTCGAAAAACTTGAGTCATTAAGCCCTCTAGTTTTAATTTAGACCCACCATGAATATGATCACATCCTTAGTACTGGGTTAAGAACTTTAAGATTTTTTCACCGACTCACAAAGTGAACTTCTCCATAATATGATCGATCAACATCGGTCTCGTACATTTCATTGCATACATGATGATCACTCATGCGACCTCTCTTTTTGAGTCTGTGGGGACTATTAAGAGAGATACACTCCATAGCTCATCATCGACATGAGACATCTCTTGGAGTTTGCCATGCTAAACGACTTTAGCATCAAATGAATATACGTTCCTTGGGTTAAGTCGAGCATCCTTTTAAATCTATCTATATAGATTTGTATCCCCAATAATGATACTCTTCCCAAATCATTCATGGAGGATTGTTTAGACAACTTTATCTTTACTGATTGTAGCATTGGTATGTAATTCCTCATCCGTAGTATATCAACATATAATACTAGAAATTTCACGACGCTCCCATTTTGTATCACTAGGTTTTTGTACACACTAGAAGTCTTACCTCATCGAATGTAACTCTGGATCATCATCTTCTATGATGTGTACCTCATCATCATCATCCATGATGAATCCATACCTCCTAGGTATCTTCGGTACTATTCCAGATTTGACGATCTTGTGGTATAATAGGTCTATCTACTGAGTTCCTCTTATTTGACTTATAGTATTTTGTGGTTCTTGAACTCTTCAAGATCTATTATCCTCCCACTAGCCCTTTTAATGATAAACATCTTTATCTTAGAAGGCGGCGTGTTTCGTAACAAACACCTTTTTTGCTAAGTAGAATTATAGAACATATACCCTAAACTTACTTTAGGATGTCCCACAAATCAACACTTGTCAAATCTTGTCCCAAGCTTATCCTTTTGAAACCTTTTCACATAAGTTGGAACCCCTTATCTTAACATACTTAAGATTAGGAATCCTCCACATCCATAACTTTTATGGAGTCTTGAAAAATGGATTTTGAGGTTACCATTTTCGTAGATATGCTGACCATTTCTAGGACATTATCCCGTAAGGATCTTTGGAATGTCGGTAGAAAATCATTATGGACCGCACCATGTCCAACAAGGTACGATTTTTCATTCAGATACATCAATCAATTATTGCATATCAGGATGTGTCCATTATGAGAAAACTATTTGAGATGATCTAGAAACTTATTGCACAAGTATTTATTCCTTGATCTAATCAAAGAATCTTAATACTTTGTCAATTTGTTTCACTTCTGAATTTTTTGAGCCTTTCAAATAATTCACACTTGTATTTCTTCAAATACATACATTCAACTCTTTGAATTATCATCTCCTTTTCTTATACTAATTTGTTCAATATGCAAAATTATTTTCATGTAAGTCAAGTATACAAAATTTATTAAGTAATATTCCAGTTCTATACAAAACATTATTATTATAAATAGAACAACAATTGTTCTTAATTATAATACCAAAGATTTTACTGTCCAACAATAAAATGGAAATAATGTTTTCAACGAGAACTAAAATACAATAACAACTTATTGACTTAATAGATTTGCCCGTAGGCAGTGCTAAACTATAAGTTTTATGGCTAATGCAAAGAACCTTTGCTTCATTTCCACACATAGGATTACTTATCTTTGTTTAACTTTCTACTTCTGCTTGGTCCCTTCATAAATCTATATTTATGATAACCAAAGTCGGTATCCAATACCCAAGTAGAACCTTGACTTAAAGAAAAATTTATTTCAATCATGAACAAAAGCGTATTTAACCTAGAAACTTCACTAAGCTTCTTTGGTTAGCCTCTCGCAAGATGCTTCTCATGATTTTTTTCAAAGATTGTCGAAGCTTATTGCGGTGAAAGCAAACTCCTTTTGCTATCCATATCGCTTTTGTTCTTATTATCCTTTGTTTACGCCTTTCTATTTACCTTCTTTGAATCGGTTCTTCTTTTAGGAAGATCCTTTGGCCCCTACCAAGAAGACTTGATCTTTCTTGGTTGGAAAGTGACTCTCAACATTTTTCAATATGTTAAGCAAATCGGTGGTACGATATCTAGCTTGTTCATATAAAAAATTCACAACAATTGTGAAAGGAGTCCGGAGTGAGTGCAAGATCAAATCTTGGCTCAACTCTCCATCCATGACAAAACCAGTTGTCCTAATTGATCAATCAAATTGATTATGTTAAGAACTTTTTGTCTGCATTATATAGTGCCATTGGCCATTCTAGATCGGAAGAGCTCCTTAGATATCGATATCTATCGGTCTTACTTTCCTCACCATCAACTACTTGATGTGTGGGAATATAGTTGAAGCATCCATAGTTTCACGTCGACAAATGAAGCTCGTTACTCATGGACGCGAGCATGATGCATTGAGCCAACTGTGCATCATCTTGCCACTTTCTAAAAGTAGCAATCTCTTCCTCAGAGGCATTGTCTGCAACCATTGCAGGGATAGGCGTATTAAGGACATAAGATAGCTTTTCAGCCATGAGAACTATTCTCAATTTCCTTAACCAATCCGTTTAATTGGTTCGATTAATTTAGCATCTAATATGCTTTGCAGTTGATAGTAATTTAGACATTATAAAATTCTGTAAATGAATTTGTAATTAACAACATTTTAACATACATTCTTTTATTAATTACCAAAATAAATTAGGTCTTGTTTTAAATTGGTATCTCCCACTATTTTCTTCAAACTATATTACCCTCACTTATATAGTTTAAGCAAAATCTAATTAAAGATTTGCTAGTGAGAATAAGGATCCCATTTCAAATGTATATAGCCTTGTGGTGACACAACAAACTATATATAAATAAATAGGTAGACAACTTTTGTCAATTACATCAACTATGCAACTCCTTGTATTTTGCCTCTTAGATTATTTTGATCAAGTGGTGGCACATCCGAATCAAAATTATCCAAGTTAAGTCCGACCTAGCACTCCATATATTCAAAAAAGAAAAATATCATCCTTGTGGTGACACAACAAAACAATATTGTTCAATTTTCTTTATAAGCATCAAATGTGATAAATTAACATCTTAAATACTTAATACTTGCCTTGTGGTGACACAACAAACTCATATTAAATATTTAATACTCTATTAATTTTATCATGCTAGAAGGCTGACGTTCGATATTCCAAATATCTTTGAACGCTTAGGACTTAATATAAAAATTGAGGGTTTGTTATTAATTTGTCTCATCTTGTTTATGTAGCATGCACATATATATATAAAATATATATATATATTAATTAACATGCGAAGCATGTTTGCATATATATATATATATATATATATAATATAAGCATGCACATATAGAATACTATATTCTACCCGGATTGATTATGGACTTTTATTCTAGTTTGGTTCACTAGAGCCACCAAGTGAACCAAAAAGGTCAAACCCTAGGGTGCAAGAAATAATATTTAAATATAACTATTACATTTAAACCCTAGGACTCCATTACAAACGGGTCTTCAAGCGCTCCTTGCTCCTTTTGATCTCTAATTTTTCTAAAATTAATTCTAACTATTCCTATTACAAAACTATTTAAAATAAATAGAAACCTTGATCGTGATCAAGGGAAGTACATAGGAGAGAGATAGAATTTACATTAAGAAAAATTAGAGAAGGCGAGGTACGTAGACCCCATTTAATAAAACTCATACATTCATGCATCCAACTAAAATAAAATCCAATCATATGGTCAATAGTCCATAATCAATCCCATTTATTATCATACACATCACCATATGCATCAATAAATAACATTCATCTCATGAATAATAAACATTTAATATATATATTGATATCATTTAATGGGCAAATTTAGTTAGTATAAAATCTATTTTTGAATCAAAATAAACTCCTTTATTTTAATCCAAATTTAAATCAAAATAAAACTATTTTATTTTAATTTATCTAATTTTGAATAAAATAAACTATTTTATTTTAATCAAAATCTTTAATCAAAATAAACTCCTTTATTTTAATTAATTATGGAATCCAATTCCAAGTAAAAAAAATCTTTAATTAAAATAAACTCTTTTATTTTAATTAATTATGGAATCAATTCCATGTAAAAAAATCTTTTATTAAAGGAAACACGGATATTCTTTCCTATTCACAAATAAACTCTTTTATTTTGAATAATATGAAATCATATTTCATATCTAAATAAACTCATTTATTTAAGGAAACACTTGATTTTTTTCCTATTCACAAATAAACTCCTTTATTTTGAATAATATGAAATCTTATTTCATATCTAAACAAACTCCTTTATTTAAGGAAAGATAAAATCCAATTTCAACTCCAATTAGTTATCATGGAATCCAATTCCAACTCTAATTAGTTAGCATGAAATTCTAATTTTAAAATCAAAATAAACTTTATATTTTAATATTAAAATAAACCTTTTATTTTAAAATTAAAATAAACTTTTATTTAAATTATAAAATAATTATATATATATATATATTAATTATATATATATATATATATATATATATATATATATATATATATATATATATATAATATATATAAAAAACCGAATATACATGATTTAAAACCTTTAAATTCGTGATAAGAATAAACACATGAAAATCTTACGTGGCTAATTGAAGTGAGTCCAGGTCCTTACTATAATCAATAAAAAATAAAAGCTGCTCATGTGATCCCAAGCTTAGGCATATTAATATATTAATATGGATATATATATATATATATATATATATATATATATATATATATATATATATATATATATATATATGATAATATATGTTTATATGTTATACAAAAAAAAAAAAAATTTTTTGAATTTTTTTTTTTTTTTTTTTTTTAATAAGTTCGCATGACCCAATCTTTGATTCACTTTTAATTCTTATTAATTAAACCGTAATTCACGTTATATACTATATATATATAATAATAATTCTCTGCTTCTCCTTTTGAAAAAAAATTTTTTTTTTTTTTTTTAATAAATTTTATTTTATACAATAAAATTATGCCCAATTAAATTGTTCTAAACACATATCAATATACATATCAAATTTAAAACAATTAATAATTCGCATAAAGGTTTGGCTCGATGCCACCGTTAAGGTTTGTAATATTCAAGAACGCAATCAAATTGCATAAAAGTGCTTAAAGCGTGTAAAATCGAGTTTTAAAATTTACAAACCATATACCCGGATCACCCTTTATGCACAATTATTAATTAAACGAAAAGATAAAGAATAAAATCATACCCTGAAGATCGAGCTTCCTCAGTACAAGTTCACCTCCAAATCTTTTCGCTCAACTTGAATCCACCGGTTTGGTTCCTTCCTTTGATCAACGTTAGCCACCCATATGTTTGGCCTCTAGAGGTGATCCACCAAGGAATAATAATGATTCAAGAAGATGGGTGGTTGGCTAAACCCTAGTTTTTCTATCTCTATAGAAAAGGTGTCTCTCTCCCAACAATTGGAATTATTACGTTGTTGTTAAAGTTAACAACCTTCACCACCCATAATAAGACTCCTCTTATTTATAGATGTGGGCAACCCACCCTTAACAATTAAGGAATTGGGTTTTATTTAATTAATTAAATTCTTTTAATTAATTAAGCTCCCTAATCTTATTAGGGATAATTAATTAAACTCCTTTAACTAATTTTCCTCCTAATCCTATTAGGAATAAATGAGAGTACTTATATTAAATTAATTCCTAAACTCTTTAGAAATTAAAATAATAATAATTGTAATAATATTAATAAGACTCCTCTTATTAATTTATATTTAATATTTCTAAAATATTAAATAATAAATATTAAGCTATTTAATTTATTCTATCACCATAGATTAAATTAAATATACTTAACATATTATTACGATTATGCCATTAACTTCTTAAATAATTATTCTTCCTTTTATGGTGTGACCCTTTAGGTTCTCCATATTAAACCGGTTGTGAATAAATCAATTAGAACAATTCTAATCTTATTTAAATAAATAAATTAAACAATTAATTTATTTAAATAAATAATATTTATTCTATAATAGGGATAAGCCTCCCTAGCGATCAACGACTTTCCAGATAATATAGATTTCAACATTAATCATTAAAGAACCTTTGAGTAAATAGTTACCGTATAATTCAATCCTTCCACCATACAATGTCCCAATTAAATATAAGACATGGAATTACTCTGTCAAGTCTTATTTTATTTAATTATATGTATTTCGATCCTTAAATGCACAACTCCAAATAATGCAAATTAGAAACTCCTTTCTAATTTCATTCTGCCTTGGCCAAGGACTACTGGGTTGTCATTTATCGAATCACATAGGACATTTCTCTTCTTTTATTAGAAGTGGTAGATTCTTTATTGATCATACATTATCTCCATGTATAACTTATTATACCCAAGCATACCCTTTGATATACCCTAAGGGTCTTAAGGAATAAGTCAAAGTATAACTCATCATACATAAGATACTATGATGATCTCAAGTCCAAGGATTACTTGTACTACTATCACTACAGGAATTCCTATTGACAGGCAAATAAAACTCCATTAGGTATTCCTTAGCGAGCCAATTCAAAGTGAACTTATTCTCTAATAAGCACCTACATACTTGCTTTAGTGTCTCCACACAAATGATCATGAGATCAATCATCCTCATCCAATGAGCAAGCAACGTATGTACCAATCTATCCGGATTCACTAATCCCCAATTTAGTAATCCAATGATTGGGAACTATTTTAGTTTTAAGCTTTCTAAGAATTTAGATCTCATTAGAATGATCATCATCATTATTCTAAAAGCATTGCTTAAAACTATGGGTTTATCACATATTATAAAACAAAGATCATGTAGATAATTAAAAGCCTTTAATAAATTAATACTTTTTATTAATAAATGAATAAGATTGTTACAAAGTATATGCTTTATCATCAAACATGATTGGGTTTGTTGAATGCATACTACTTTCACATAAGAATATTGAACTATGTCCCAGTCATCATATAGGTTATACTTGAAACCTTTAATAATCATAAGACTATGGACTCTTTTCTCCACTTAGGGGATCGGCCCTTAGTACCACACATGCATTAATATCTTAACGCTTAATTAATAACAATAAATCCTATCTGAGGTTGTTCATCTCAGTTTGATATTAGAGTCCGCACCTCAGGAAGTTTGGTTTGGATAAATTAATAAGGGTTATCACAAAATTAATTACGGTGCTAATCGAATTTAGAATCATTTATCATTCATCAACTATGGACTAGTTGAATCAATAAGGATTCGATAGTGATTAACAAGGTTCAACAATAAATGATATTTATAATGAATAACAATCTCAATAGGTATATAATAGAACAATTATTGTATAACAGAATCATACTTTTGAAAAGATAGTAAATCTTTAACATAACAAATGAACTTGATTTATAACTTGAATAATGATAACAAGTAGGGTTAGGAAACTTGCCTCGTGTTAGGTTTGTAATATTCATGAACGCAATCAAATTGCAAAAATTAATATTTAAGCGAGATAAAATCGAGTTTAAAAATTTTACAAACCATATACCCCGGATCACCCTTTATGCACAATTATTAATTAAACGAAAATATGAAGGACAAAATCATACCCTTGAAGATCGAGCTTCCTCGGTACAAGTTCACCTCCAATCCTTTTCGCGTTCAACTTGAATCCACCGGGTTTGGTTCCTTCCTTTGATCAACGTTAGCCACCCATGTGTTTGGCCTCTAGAGGTGATCCACCAGGAAAAAAAAATTCAAGAATAAGGGTATTGGCTCAAACCCTAGTTTTTTCTATCGTATAGAAAAAAGGCGTACTCTCCAACAAATTGGAATTACGTATGTTGTAAAAAAGTCAACAACCACATTACCCATAATAAGACTCCTCTTATTTATAGATGTGGGCAACCCACCTTAACAATTAAGGAATTGGGATTTATTTAATTAATTAAATTCTTTTAATTAATTAAGCTCCCTAATCTTATTAGGGATAATTAATTAAACTACTTTAACTAATTTTCCTTCCTAATCCAATTAGGAATAAATGAGAGTACTTATATTAAATTAATTCCTAAACTCTTTTAGAAATTAAAATAATAATAATTATAATAATATTAATAAGACTCCTCTTATTAATTTATATTTAATATTTCTAAAATATTAAATAATAATATTAAGCTATTTAATTTATTCTATCACCATAGATTAAATTAAATATACATAACATATTATTACGATTATGCTATTAACTTCTTAAATAATTATTCTTCCTTTTATGGTGTGACCCTTTAGGTTCTCCATATTAAGCAGGTTGTGAATAAATCAATTAGAACAATTCTAATCTTATTTAAATAAATAAATTAAATAATTAATTTATTTAAATAAATAATATTTATTCTACAATAGGATAAGCCTCCCTAGCGATCAACGACTTTCCAGATAATATAGATTTCAACATTAATCATTAAAGAACCTTTGAGTAAATAGTTACCATACAATTCAATCCTTCCACCATACAATGTCCCAATTAAATATAAGACATGGAATTCTTTGTCAAGTCTTATTTTATTTAATTATATGTATTTCGATCCTTAAATGCACAACTCAAATAATGCAAATTAGAAACTCCTTTCTAATTTCATTCGCCCGCCAAGGACTCTTGGGTTGTCATTTATCGAATCACATAGGACATTTTCTTCTTTTAATAAAGTGGTAGATTCTTTATCGATCATACATTATCTTCATGTACAACTTATTATACCCAAACATACCCTTTGATATACCCTAAGGGTCTTAAGGAATAAGTCAAAGTATAACTCATCATACACAAGATACTATGATGATCTCAAGTCCAAGGATCACTTGTATTACTATCACTGTGAAATCCTATTGACGAAGCAAGTAAAACTCCATTAGGTATTCCTTAGCGAGCCACGTTCAAAGTGAACTTATTCTCTAATAAGCACCTACATACTTGCTTTAGTGTCTCCACACAAATGATCATGAGATCAATCATCCTCATCCAATGAGCAAAGCAACGTATGTACCAATCTATCCGGATTCACTAATCTCCAATTTAGTAATCCAATGATTGGGAACTATTTTAGTTTTAAGCTTTCTAAGAATTTAGATCTCATTAGAATGATCATCATCATTATTCTAAAAGCATTGCTTAAAACTATGGGTTTATCACATATTATAAAACAGCATCATGTAGATAATTAAAAGCCTTTAATAAATTAATACTTTTATTAATAAATGAATAAGATTGTTACAAAGTATATGCTTTATCATCAAACATGATTGGGCTTGTGTGCATATTACTTTCAATCTCCCACTTGCACTAAAGCCAATCGCCATGGTATCTTATACTCTTCTTCTCTAAGTGACGATTATCCTGCTGTTGGATAAGCTTTAGTTAATGGATATGTAATGTTGTTCTTGAGAGTCCACCATCTCTATAGTGATTTCCCATCTTTCAATGATTCTAATAATCAAATGAAAGTGCCACAACACATGTTTAGATCCAAGATGAGACTTAGGAACTATTCCTAGTTACGTAATGAACTTTTAATCCAAACAATCAACTTGCGACTTCATTTATAGCTATATACTTTGTCTTTATCACTAAATCGGCAACTCTTTCTTTTGTTTGGAACCTTTCCAATTCAACTTTGCACCTTTGTTCAAGATAACTTTTTACCTTAAAGTGGTTTTTTTTTTCATCATCTTTGTGCATGTCTCGAAAAACTTGAGTGCATTAAGCCCTCTAGTTTTAATTTAGACCCACCATGAATATGATCACATCCTTAGTGCTTGGGTTAAGCACTTTAAGATGTTTTTCATCGACTCATAGTGATCTTCTCCAGGATATGGTGATCAACATCAGGTCTCGTATATTTCATTGCATGCATACATGATTGTCACTCATGCGACTCTCTCTTTTTCGAGAGTCTGTGGGGACTATTAAGAGAGATACACTCCATGGCTCATCGACATGAGACATCTCTTGGAGATTACCATGCTAAACGACTTTAGCATCAAATGAATATACGTTCCTTGGGTTAAGTCGAGCATCCTCTTAAATCTATCTATATAGATTTTATCCCCAATTAAGATACTCTTCCCAAACCATTCATGGAGGAATGTTTAGACAACTTTATCTTTCTTGATTGTAGCATTGGTATGTCATTCCTTATCCATAGTAGTATATCAACATATAATATTAGAATGTCATGTCACATCGACCCTCCCCACACACTAGGTTCATTCTTCTCTTTTGTAAAATCAAACTCTTTGACTAGAACTCTTACCTCCATTTCTCTCATGTACTTACCTCATCAGATCGGATCGGATCATCATCTTCTATGATGTGTACCTCATCATCATCATCTATGATGAATCCATACCTCCTAGGTATCTTGTACTATTCGATTTACGATTGATTGTGGTACAACAGATCTATCTATCTGAGTTCCTCTTATTTGACTTATAGTATTTTGTGGTTCTTGAACTCTTCAAGATCTATTATCCTCCCACTAGCCCCTTCAATGATAAACACATTTATCTTAGAAGGCGCGTGTTTCATAATAAACACCTTTTTTGCTAAGTAGGATTATAGAACATATACCCTAAACTTACTTTAGGATGTCCCACAAATTGACACTTGTCAAATCTTGTCCCAAGCTTATCCTTTGAAACCTTTTCACATAAGTTGGACAACCATTTATCTTAACATACTTAAGATTAGAATCCTCCCATCCATAACTTTTATGGAGTCTTGGGAATGGATTTTGAGGTTACCTTTTTCGTAGAGATATGCGACCATTTCTAGGACATGATCCTAGAAGGATCTTTGGAATGTCGGTAAAATCATTATGGACCGCACCATGTCAACAAGGTACGATTTTTCCTTTTCGAGATACATCAATCAATTATTATGTATCATGAGGTGTCCATTATGAGAAAACCATTTGAGATGATCTAGAAACTTATTGCACAAGTATTTATTCCTTGATCTAATCAAAGAATCCTAATACTTTGCCAATTTGTTTTCACTTTCAATTCTTTGAACCTTTCAAATAATTCACACTTGTATTTCAAGCAAATACATACATTCAACTCTTTGAATGATCATCTCCTTTTCTTATACTAATTTGTTCAATATGCAAAATTATTTTCATGTAAGTCAAGTATACAAAATTTATTAAGTAATATTCCAGTTCTATACAAAACATTATTATTATAAATAGAACAACAATTGTTCTTAATTATAATACCAAAGATTTCATTGTCCAACAATAAAATGGAAATAATATTTTTAACAAGAACTGGAATACAATAACAACTTATTGACTTAATAGATTTTCCCGTAGGTTTTGCTAAACTATAAGTTTCTATGGCTAATGCAGCAACCTTTGCTTCATTTTCCACACATAGGATTACTTATATTTGTTTAGCTTTCTACTTCTGCTTGGTCCCTTCATAAATCTATATTTATGATAACCAAAGTCGGTATCCAATACCCAAGTAGAACCTTGACTTAAAGAAAAATTTATTTCAATCATGAACAAAAGCGTATTTGTAAATAGAAACTTCATTAAGCTTCTTTGGTTAGCCTCTGCAAGATGCTTCTCGCAGTTTCTTTCCAGTGTCCATGCTTATTGCAGTGGAAGCAAACTCCTTTGCTATCCGTATCAGTTTTGTTCTTATTATCCTTTGTTTATGCCTTTCTATTTACCTTCTTTGAATCGTTCTTCTTTTTCAGAAGATCCTTTGGCCCCTACCAAGAAGACATGGTCTTTCTTGGTTGGAAAGTGACTCTCAACATTTTTCAACATGTTAAGCAAATCAATGAGGTCGATATCTAGCTTGTTCATATGAAAAATTCACAACAATTGTGAAAAGAGTCCGGGAGTGAGTGAAAGATCAAATCTTGGCTCAACTCTCCATCCATGACAAAACCAGTTGTCCTAATTGATCAATCAAATTGATTATGTTAAGAACTTTTTATGCATACTATAGTGCCATTGGCCATTCTAGATCGGAAGAGCTCCTTAGATATCTCGATATCTATCGTCCTACTTTCCTCACCATCAACTACTTGATGTGCGGGAATATAGTAGTAGAGCATCCATAGTTTTCATCGACGTTGAAGCTCGTTACTTTCATGGATGCGAGCATGATGCATTGAGCTAACTGTGCATCATCTTGCCACTTTCTAAAAGTAGCAATCTCTTCCTCGAGGCATTATTCGCAACCATTGCGAGAGGATAGGCGTATTAAGGACATAAGATAGCTTTTCACTATGAGAACTATTCTCAAATTCCTTAACCAATCCGTTTAATTGGATTACGGTTAATTTAGCATTTAATATGCTTCGCATGATAGTAATTTTAGACATTGTAAAATTTCAGAAATAAATTTGTAATTAACAACATTTTAACATACATTCTTTTATTAATTACCAAAATAATTTAGGTCTTGTTTTAAATTGGTATCTCCCATTATTTTCTTCAAACTATATTACCTCACTTATATAGTTCGGCAAAATCTAATTAAAGATTTGCTAGTGAGAATAAGGATCCCATTTCAAATGTATATAGCCTTGTGGTGACACAACAAACTATATATAAATAAATAGGTAGACAACTTTTGTCAATTACATCAACTATGCAACTCCTTTTCTTTTGCCTCTTAGATTATTTTGATCAAGTGGTGGCACATCCGAATCAAAATTATCCAAGTTAAGTCCGACCTAGCACTCCATATATTCAAAAAGAAAAAATATCATCCTTGTGGTGACACAACAAAACAATATTGTTCAATTTTCTTTATAAGCATCAAATGTGATAAATTAACATCTTAAATACTTAATACTTGCCTTGTGGTGACACAACAAACTCATATTAAATATTTAATACTCTATTAATTTTATCATGCTAGAAGGCGACGTTCGATATTCCAAATATCTTTGAACGCTTAGGACTTAATATAAAATTTGAGGGGTTTGTTATTAATTTGTCTCATCTTGTTTATGCATTTGCATATATATATATAAAATACGCGTTATATTAATGAACATGCGAAGCATGTTTGCATAATATATATATATATATAGTATAAGCATGCACATATAGAATACTATATTCTACCTGGATTGATTATGGACTTTTATTCTAGTTTGGTTCACTAGAGCCACCAAGTGAACCAAAAGGTCAAACCCTAGGAGTGCAAGAAATAATATTTAAATATAACTATTACATTTAAACCCGGGCTCCATTACAAACGGGTCTTCAAGCGCTCCTTGCTCCTTGATCTCCAATTTTTCAAAATTAATTCTAACTATTCCTATTACAAAACTATTTAAAATAAATAGAAACCTTGATCAGCAGTCAAGGGGAAGTACATAGGAGGGGAATAGAATTTACATTAAGAAAAATTAGAGAAGGCGAGGTACTTGAGACCCATTTAATAAAACCCATACATTCATGCATCCAACTAAAATAAAATCCAATCATATTGGTCAATAGTCCATAATCAATCTCATTTATTATCATACACATCATCATATGCATCAATAAATAACATTCATCTTATGAATAATAAACATTTAATATATATATTGATATCATTTAATGGGCAAATTTAGTTAGTATAAAATCTAATTTTGAATCAAAATAAACTCCTTTATTTTAATCCAAATTTAAATTAAAATAAAACTATTTTATTTTAATTTATCTAATTTTGAATAAAATAAACTATTTTATTTTAATCAAAATTTTAATCAAAATAAACTCCTTTATTTTAATTAATTATGGAATCCAATTCCATATATATAAAAAAATTATTAAAGGAAACACGAATTTTTTCCTATTCACAAATAAACTCCTTTATTTTGAATAATATGAAATCTTATTTCATATTTAAATAAACTCCTTTATTTAAGGAAACATGGATTCTCTTTTCTATTCACAAATAAACTCCTTTATTTTGAATAATATGAAATCTTATTTCATATCTAAATAAACTCCTTTATTTAAGAAAAGATGGATTCTCTTTCCTATTCATAAATAAACTCCTTTATTTTGAATAATATGAAATCTTATTTCATATCTAAATAAACTCCTTTATTTTAAGAAAATTAGGATTCTCTTTCCTATTCACAAATAAACTCCTTTATTTTGAATAATATGAAATCTTATTTCATATCTAAATAAACTCCTTTATTTAAGGAAAGATCAATTTCAACTCCAATTAGTTATCATGGAATCCAATTCCAACTCTAATTAGTTAGCATGAAATTTAATTTTAAAATTAAAATAAACCTTTTATTTTAATATTAAAATAAACTTTTTTTTATTTTAAAATTAAAATAAATTTTTTATTTTAATTATAAAATAATATATAATAATAATATATATATATATATATATATATATATAATATAATATATATATACATAATATATATATATATATATATATATATATATATATATATATATATATTTAAATTATTATATATATATATAACCATTATATATATAACTAATAACACGTAGCATACTTGATTCCATTTCTTGAAAGTGATTCAAGTCAATCACGTGAATCTTGTCATACCTTTTAATTCCTTATTCATATTTTGAATATATCATATAAATGATATCATACATGATATCGGAATGTTTATTCCAATTAATCGGAAGTAAAAAAAAAAAAAAAAAAAAAAAAATTTTTTTTTTTTTTTTTTTAAATTTTATACAATAAAATTATGCCCAATTAAATTATTCTCTAAACACATATCAATATACATATCAAATTAAAATAATTAATAATTAGCATAAAGGTTTGGCTCTCGATGCCATTGTTAGGTTTGTAATATTCATGAACGCAATCAAATTGCAAAAATTAAGTTTAAGCGAGATAAAATCGAGTTTAAAAATTTTACAAACCATATACCAGGATCACCCTTTTTATGCACAATTATTAATTAACAAAAATATAAAGAACAAGAATCATACCCTTGAAGATCGAGCTTCCTCAGTACAAGTTCACCTCCAATCCTTTTCGCGTTCAACTTGAATCCACCGGGTTTGGTTCCTTCCTTTGATCAACATTAGCCACCCAAGTGTTTGGCCTCTAGAGGTGATCCACCAAGGAAAAATAATGATTCAAGAATAAGGGTATTGGCTCAAACCCTAGTTTTCTATCTATATAGAAAAAGCGTACTCTCCAACTTTTGGAATTATACATTATGTTGTAAAAAGTCAACAACCACATTACCCATAATAAGACTCCTCTTATTTATAGATGTGGGCAACCCACCTTAACAATTAAGGAATTGGGATTTATTTAATTAATTAAATTCTTTTAATTAATTAAGCTCCCTAATCTTATTAGGGATAATTAATTAAACTCCTTTAACTAATTTTTCTTCCTAATCCAATTAGGAATAAATGAGAGTACTTATATTAAATTAATTCCTAAACTCTTTTAGAAATTAAAATAATAATAATTGTAATAATATTAATAAGACTCCTCTTATTAATTTATATTTAATATTTCTAAAATATTAAATAATAAATATTAAGTTATTTAATTTATTCTATCACCATAGATTAAATTAAATATACATAATATATTATTACGATTATGCCATTAACTTCTTAAATAATTATTCTTCCTTTTATGGTGTGACCCTTTAGGTTCTCCATATTAAACTAGGTTGTGAATAAATCAATTAGAACAATTCTAATCTTATTTAAATAAATAAATTAAATAATTAATTTATTTAAATAAATAATATTTATTCTACAATAGGGATAAGCCTCCCTAATGATCAACGACTTTCTAGATAATATAGATTTCAACATTAATCATTAAAGAACCTTTGAGTAAATAGTTCTGACAATTCAATCCTTCCACCATACAATGTCCCAATTAAATATAAGACATGGAATTATTATCAAGTCTTATTTTATTTAATTATATGTATTTCGATCCTTAAATGCACAACTCAAATAATGCAAATTAGAAACTCCTTTCTAATTTCATTACGCTCGCCGCCAAGGAATCTTTGGGTTGTCATTTATCGAATCACATAGGACATTTCTCTTCTTTTAATAGAAGTGGTAGATTCTTTATTGATCATACATTATCTTCATGTACAACTTATTATACCCAAACATACCCTTTGATATACCCTAAGGGTCTTAAGGAATAAGTCAAAGTATAACTCATCATACACAAGATACTATGATGATCTCAAGTCCAAGGATCACTTGTACTACTATCACTCACAGAATTCCTATTGACAGAAAGTAAAACTCCATTAGGTATTCCTTAGCGAGCCACGTTCAAAGTGAACTTATTCTCTAATAAGCACCTACATACTTGCTTTAGTGTCTCCACACAAATGATCATGAGATCAATCATCCTCATCAATGAGCAAAGAACGTATGTACCAATCTATCCGGATTCACTAATCCCCAATTTAGTAATCCAATGATTGGGAACTATTTTAGTTTTAAGCTTTCTAAGAATTTAGATCTCATTAGAATGATCATCATCATTATTCTAAAAGCATTGCTTAAAACTATGGGTTTATCACATATTATAAAAACAAAGATCATGTAGATAATTAAAAGCCTTTAATAAATTAATACTTTTATTAATAAATGAATAAGATTGTTACAAAGTATATGCTTTATCATCAAACATGATTGGCTTGTGTGCATATTACTTTCAATCTCCCACTTGCACTAAAGCCAATCGCCATTGTATCTTATACTCTTCTTCTCTAAGTGACGATTATCCTGCTGTTGGATAAGCTTTAGTTAATGGATATGTAATGTTGTTCTTGAGAGTCCACCATCTCTATAGTGATTTCTCATCTTTCAATGATTCTAATAATCAAATGAAAGTGCCACAACACATGTTTAGATCCAAGATGAGACTTAGGAACTATTCCTAGTTCTGTAATGAACTTTTAATCCAAACAATCAACTTGCAGCTTCATTTATAGCTATATACTTTGTCTTTATCACTAAATCAGCAACTCTTTGCTGTTTGGAACCTTTCAACTTCACTGCACCACTGTTCAAGATAACACTTTACCTTAAAGTGGATTTTTCATCATCTTAGTGCATCTCGAAAAACTTGAGTCTGTTAAGCCCTCTAGTTTTAATTTAGACCCACCATGATCATATCCTTAGTCTTGGGTTAAGCACTTTAAGATGTTTTTCAGCGACTCATAGTGATCTTCTCCGTGATATGGTGATCAACATCGGGTCTCGTATATTTCATCAAATACATGATTGTCACTCATGCGACCTCTCCTTTCGTGGAGTGCGTGGGGACTATTAAGAGATACACTCCATGGCTCATCGACATGAGACATCTCTTGGAGATTACCATGCTAAACGACTTTAGCATCAAATGAATATACGTTCCTTGGGTTAAGTCGAGCATCCTCTTGTATCTATCTTTATAGATTTTATCCCCAATTAAGATACTCTTCCCAAACCATTCATGGAGGAATGTTTAGACAACTTTATCATTACTGATTGTAGCATTAGTATGTCATTCCTTATCCGTAGTATATCAACATATAATATTAGGAATGTGTCTACGCTCCCACTGTCTCTTTTGTACACACTAGAACTCTTACCTCATCGTATGTAACTGGATCATCATCTTCTATGATGTGTACCTCATCATCATCATCTATGATGAATCCATACCTCCTAGGTATCTTCTTGTATTATTCGATTTATTCTGTTGATTGTGGTACAATAGATCTATCTCTGTGTTCCTCTTATTTGACTTATAGTATTTTGTGGTTCTTGAACTCTTCAAGATCTATTATCCTCCCACTAGCCCCTTCAATGATAAACACGGTTGTCTTAGAAGGCGGCGTGTTTATAATAAACACCTTTTTGCTAAGTAGGATTATAGAACATATACCCTAAACTTACTTTAGGATGTCCCACAAATCGACACTTGTCAAATCTTGTCCCAAGCTTATCCTTTGAAACCTTTTCACATAAGTTGGACAACCACTTATCTTAACATACTTAAGATTAGGAATCCTCCCACATCCATAACTTTTATGGAGTCTTGAAATTTGGATTTTGAGGTTACCATTTTCGTAGATATGCGACCATTTCTAGGACATGATCTGAGAAGGATCTTTGGAATGTCGGTAAAATCATTTTGGACCGTACCATGTTCAACAAGGTATGATTTTTCCTTTCAGATACATCAATCAATTATTACGTATCATGAGGTGTCCATTATGAGAAAAACCATTTGAGATGATCAAGAAACTTATTGCACAAGTATTCCTTCCTTGATCCGATCAAAGAATCCTAATACTTTGCCAATTTGTTTCACTTCTGAATTCTTTGAACCTTTCAAATAATTCACACTTGTATTTTAGCAAATACATACATTCAACTCTTTGAATGATCATCTCCTTTTCTTATACTAATTTGTTCAATATGCAAAATTATTTTCATGTAAGTCAAGTATACAAAATTTATTAAGTAATATTCCAGTTCTATACAAAACATTATTATTATAAATAGAACAACAATTGTTCTTAATTATAATACCAAAGATTTCGTTGTCCAACAATAAAATGGAAATAATATTTTTAACAAGAGCTGGAATACAATAACAACTTATTGACTTAATAGATTTTCCCGTAGGTTTTGCTAAACTATAAGTTTCTATGGCTAATGCAGCAACCTTTGCTTCATTTTCCACACATAGGATTACTTATATTTGTTTAGCTTTCTACTTCTGCTTGGTCCCTTCATAAATCTATATTTATGATAACCAAAGTCGGTATCCAATACCCAAGTAGAACCTTGACTTAAAGAAAAATTTATTTCAATCATGAACAAAAACTATATTTGTAACCGAAACTTCATTAAGCTTCTTTGGTTAGCCACTGCAAGGTGCTTCTCACAGTTTCTTTCCAGTGTCCATGCTTATTGCAGTGGAAGCAAGCTCCTTTGCTATCCGTATCAGTTTTGTTCTTATTATCCTTTGATTATGCCTTTCTATTTACCTTCTTTGAATCATTCTTCTTTTCAGAAGATCCTTTGGCCCCTACCAGTAAGACATGGTCTTTCTTGGTTGGAAAGTGACTCTCAATATTTTTCAACATGTTAAGCAAATCAGCGAGGCTGATATCTAGCTTGTTTATATGAAAAATTCACAACAATTGTGAAAAGAGTCCGGGAGTGAGTGAAAGATCAAATCTTGGCTCAACTCTCCATCCATGACAAAATCAGTTGTCCTAATTGATCAATCAAATTGATTATGTTAAGAACTTTTTATGCGTATTTATAGTGCCATTGGCCATTCTAGATCGGAAGAGCTCCTTAGATATCGATATCTATCGGCCCTACTTTCCTCACCATCAACTACTTGATGTGCGGGAATATAGTAGGAGCATCCATAGTTTCATGCCGATTTGAAGCTCGTTACTCATGGATGCGAGCATGATGCATCGAGCCAAATGTGCATCATCTTTCCACTTTCTAAAAGTAGCAATCTCTTCCTTAGAGGCATTATGCGCAACCATTGCAGGATAGGCGTATTAAGGACATAAGATAGCTTTTCAAATTATGAGAACTATTCTCAAATTTCTTAACCAATCCGTTTAATTTTGGCCCGTTAATTTAGCATCTAATATGCTTCAGATGATAGTAATTTTAGACATTGTAAAATTTCGTAAATGAATTTGTAATTAACAACATTTTAACATACATTCTTTTATTAATTACCAAAACAATTTAGGTCTTGTTTTAAATTGGTATCTCCCATTATTTTCTTCAAACTATATTACCCTCACTTATATAGTTCGGCAAAATCTAATTAAAGATTTGCTAGTGAGAATAAGGATCCCATTTCAAATGTATATAGCCTTGTGGTGACACAACAAACTATATATAAATAAATAGGTAGACAACTTTTGTCAATTATATCAACTATGCAACTCCTTTTCTTTTACCTCTTAGATTATTTTGATCAAGTGGTGGCACATCCGAATCAAAATTATCCAAGTTAAGTCCGACCTAGCACTCCATATATTCAAAAAAGAAAAATATCATCCTTGTGGTGACACAACAAAACAATATTGTTCAATTTTCTTTATAAGCATCAAATGTGATAAATTAACATCTTAAATACTTAATACTTGCCTTGTGGTGACACAACAAACTCATATTAAATATTAATACTCTATTAATTTTATCATGCTAGAAATGACGTTCGATATTCCAAATATCTTTGAACGCTTAGGACTTAATATAAAATTTGAGGGGTTTGTTATTAATTTGTCTCATCTTGTTTAGCTATGCGTATGCATATATATATAAAAATACGCGTCATATTAATGAATATCATGCGAAGCATGTTTGCATAATATATAATATATATAGTATAAGCATGCACATATAGAATACTATATTCTACTGGATGGATTATGGACTTTTATTCTCGTTTGGTTCACTAGAGCCACCAAGTAAACCAAAAGGTCAAACCCTAGGGTGCAAGAAATAATATTTAAATATAACTATTACATTTAAACCGGGCTCCATTACAAACGGGTCTTCAAGCTCTCTTGCTCCTTGATCTCCAATTTTTCAAAATTAATTCTAACTATTCCTATTACAAAACTATTTAAAATAAATAGAAACCTTGATCGCTAAATCGAGGGAAGTACATAGGAGGGAATAGAATTTACATTAAGAAAAATTAGAGAAGGCGAGTCTGCAGTAACCCTATTTAATAAAACCCATACATTCATGCATCCAACTAAAATAAAATCCAATCATATTGGTCAATAGTCCATAATCAATCCCATTTATTATCATACACATCATCATAGGCATCAATAAATAACATTCATCTTATGAATAATAAACATTTAATATATATATTGATATCATTTAATGGGCAATTTAGTTAGTATAAAATCTAATTTTGAATCAAAATAAACTCCTTTATTTTAATCAAATTTTAATTAAAATAAAACTATTTTATTTTAATTTAACCAATTTTGAATAAAATAAACTATTTTATTTTAATCAAAATTTTAATCAAAATAAACTCCTTTATTTTAATTAATTATGGAATCCAATTCCATATATATAAAAAAAAATTATTAAAGGAAACACTAATTCTTTTTTCTATTCACAAATAAACTCCTTTATTTTGAATAATATGAAATCTTATTTCATAATTAAATAAACTCCTTTATTTAAGGAAACATGGATTCTTCTTTCCTATTCACAAATAAACTCTTTTATTTTGAATAATATAAAATCTTATTTCATATCTAAATAAACTCCTTTATTTAAGGAAAGATGGATTCTCTTTCCTATTCATAAATAAACTCCTTTATTTTGAATAATATGAAATCTTATTTCATATCTAAATAAACTTCTTTATTTAAGGAAAGATCGATTCTCTTTCCTATTCACAAATAAACTCCTTTATTTTGAATAATATGAAATCTTATTTCATATCTAAATAAACTCCTTTATTTAAGGAAAGATCAATTTCAACTCCAATTAGTTATCATGGAATCCAATTCCAACTCTAATTAGTTAGCATGAAATTCAATTTTAAAATTAAAATAAACATTTTATTTTAATATTAAAATAAACTTTTATTTTAAAATTAAAATAAATATTTTATTTTAATTATAAAATAATTAAAAATAATATATTATATATATATAATATATATATATATATATATTAAAACATAAATAGAATATATATATATATATATATATATATATATATATATATATGATGTTAATTTATTATATATATAACCATTATATATATAACTAATAACATGTAGCATACTTGATTCCCTTGAAAGTGATTCAAGTCAATCACGTGAATCTTGCTGCTGTACTGAATATATCATATAAATGATATTGGCCACATGATATCAAGAATAAAAATTGCTGAAAGTCATGGAAAAAAAAAAAATGTACTGTATTAAATTTTTATTTTTTTTATTTAAATTTTACACAATAAAATTATGCCCAATTAAATTATTCTAAACACATATCAATATACATATCAAATTAAAACAATTAATAATTCGCATAAAGGTTTGTCTCTGATGCCACTGTTAGGTTTGTAATATTCATGAACGCAATCAAATTGCAAAAATTAAGCAGAAGCGAGATAAAATCAGAGTTTAAAAATTTTACAAACCATATACCCGGATCACCCTTTATGCACAATTATTAATTAAACGAAAATATGAAGGACAAGAATCATACCCTTGAAGATCAAAGCTTCCTCAGGTACAAGTTCACCTCCAATCCTTTTCGCGTTCAACTTGAATCCACCGGGTTTGGTTCCTTCCTTTGATCAACATTAACCACCCAAGTGTTTGGCCTCTAGAGGTGATCCACCAAGGATAAAGAATTTTCAAGAATAAGGGGTATTGACTCAAACCCTAGTTTTTCCTATCTATATAGAAAAAGGGGGCGTACTCTCCAACTTTTGGAATTACGTATGTTGTAAAAGTCAACAACCACATTACCCATAATAAGACTCCTCTTATTTATAGATGTGGGCAACCCACCTTAACAATTAAAGAATTGAGATTTATTTAATTAATTAAATTCTTTTAATTAATTAAGCTCTCTAATCTTATTAGGGATAATTAATTAAACTCCTTTAACTAATTTTCCTTCCTAATCCAATTAGGAATAAATGAGAGTACTTAAATTAAATTAATTCCTAAACTCTTTTAGAAATTAAAATAATAATAATTGTAATAATATTAATAAGACTCCTCTTATTAATTTATATTTAATATTTCTAAAATATTAAATAATAAATATTAAGCTATTTAATTTATTCTATCACCATAGATTAAATTAAATATACATAACATATTATTACGATTATGCCATTAACTTCTTAAATAATTATTCTTCCTTTTATGGTGTGACCCTTTTAGGTTCTCCATATTAAACCTAAGTTATGAATAAATCAATTAGAACAATTCTAATCTTATTTAAATAAATAAATTAAACAATTAATTTATTTAAATAAATAATATTTATTCTACAATAGGGATAAGCCTCCCAAAGCGATCAACGACTTTCCGGATAATATAGATTTCAACATTAATCATTAAAGAACCTTTGAGTAAATAGTTACCAAATACAATTCAATCCTTCCACCATACAATGTCCTAATTAAATATAAGACATGGAATTATTGTCAAGTCTTATTTTATTTAATTATATGTATTTCGATCCTTAAATGCACAACTCAAATAATGCAAATTAGAAACTCTTTTCTAATTTCATTCTCGCCGCCAAGGACTACTTGGATTGTCATTTATCGAATCACATATAGACATTCTCTTCTTTTAATAGAAGTGGTAGATTCTTTATTAATCATACATTATCTTCATATACAACTTATTATACCCAAACATACCCTTTGATATACCCTAAGGGTCTTAAGGAATAAGTCAAAGTATAACTCATCATACACAAGATACTATGATGATCTCAAGTCCAAGGATCACTTGTACTACTATCACTACAGAAATCCTATTGACAAAGCAAGTAAAACTCCATTAGGTATTCCTTAGCGAGCCACGTTCAATTGAACTTATTCTCTAATAAGCACCTACATACTTGCTTTAGTGTCTCCACACAAATGATCATGAGATCAATCATCCTCATCCAATGAGCAAGCAACGTATGTACCAATCTATCCGGATTCACTAATCCCCAATTTAGTAATCCAATGATTGGGAACTATTTTAGTTTTAAGCTTTCTAAGAATTTAGATCTCATTAGAATGATCATCATCATTATTCTAAAAGCATTGCTTAAAACTATGGGTTTATCACATATTATAAAACAGCATCATGTAGATAATTAAAAGCCTTTAATAAATTAATACTTTTATTAATAAATGAATAAGATTGTTACAAAGTATATGCTTTATCATCAAACATGATTGGCTTGTGTGCATATTACTTTCACCTCGTGCGTAGATTACATTTTAATTATACACGTTCTTCGGTATAAATCCTACATACCATTTCCATTCATAATACCAGTCAATTATAACGTACTAGTCAGAACAAGTTTATTCTTTTGTCTAACTCGAATTCATGACTATACTTAGTCAATTACCACACATTGTCAAAATTAAGACTTCACGAACAATAACCTAAGTATGCATTCAATCATTCAATTCACACGAAATGGTGTTATTTACATGTTAAGCATCTATTTTAACATCTCATTATACATCTAACATATCTCTATGTTCATTAAATTAGGCTACTAACACATTGCTAGACTTGACATTTTTAAAAAATTCATTTATGAACATTTTGGAGAGTGGCACGCTTGCATTATGCCATTGTTGTTTTTACTTTAAGGTCATGGCTACAAGAATAAGTATTGCAATTTGGACTTTCAAGGTCAAGTACATGATCATCATTATGGTGGATATATGTGGCATGAAAGTCACTAGGCACGAGTTGGCGCCAGTGAGCGAGACTCGATTTGATTCAGCCTGCAATTCGCGAAAATTGCAGAACATGGCTAAGGAACTCCAATAAATTATTACTACACGAATTTAATCATACCCACATGTTAGAATTCGTATATAATCATTACTCAACATCTATAGAATGATTTTAACCCATTAAAACACATAATTACTGAATTAAAATATATAAATTTCACTGTTCTCGATGTTTTTGAAGGTTATGAAAATAAATCATAAAAATTAACACTACGGATTCGTTATAACACCGAATCCGTTCATTTAAAGTTTGGTCTCTTCGTATTAAAATGCATAATCAAATAAGAGTGGAAATTTTACAAAAACATTTATGTTTGACATATTAAAATCATGTATAAGGCCATATGGCCATATTCTAAACTCTGTAACTTTTGAGGCCATATCACATGTTAATATTATGGAACACTACTACAAAACAGTAAATAGACAACGCGAAAAAAAAGTTGTGGTTTCATTCAGCAAAACGTCGTGGTTAAGGGTGTTATCTATTTGACACCCTTACACAACGTTTTTAAAACGTTGTAGTTAAGCACAATACACAACGTTTTTTAGAAAAAATACGTTATAGATTTGTTTTAAAAAATTAGCAGATGCTTAAAAACGTTGTTGAAGGTATAATTCCACAACGTTTTCTGAATAAAAATATTGTTTAGTATATCAGACAACGTTTTGTAAATGTTGTAGATAAAAAAGAAAAAGAAAAAAAAAAGGTTGTGATTCACCTATATTACCAGTGCACCTGCAATCTGCTAATGCCATGATATATAGCTAAAAAAAGTCTAAATTCTCATTTAAATTTAAAGCCAAAATGTATAAACCATTCAAAATACATCCCAATAATATCATTCGTTTACATCCCAATAATACCAAACTATCCATACATTGCGTGTCTTAAGACTGATGACAACATCAATAGACTAATACAATGTAAACCAAATTTAAAAAGCTAGTCCACCCCATAAAGACAAACCTAACCAAATTTAAAAACGTAGCAGACCAGCAGCAAGCATGACAACAGTTAAATAGCAGCAACCCAATTAGCCATTCATAGCATAACCCATACATAACAGCAGTAGCAACAGAAGGGCCCAACATCATAGCAGCAGCAGAAAGCAGTAACAGCAGTTAAACAGCAGCATCTGCATTAGCTATGCTCCAGCAGCCAAACCCACTATGCAGTCCAATAGCAGGGCACTCAAAGCTAGTTTTATGGCCAGCAGCTGCAACAACATCCATTTGCCACAACAGCTCAAACCAATTTACAGTAGTAGGTGAAATAAAAGGCCAGAACCAAGCATATGTAGTAGTAGAAACTGCAGTAATATGCACTCTCTCTAAAGCAATTTCACAAACACTTAATAGCCAACAAAAATATGTATTTCATTCAAAGTCAAGGGATTGATGATTTAGTGTAATCGATCATTTAAATGACCAAAACAAAAAAGTTATAATCAACATTTAGTTGAGGATATGGCACTGGTGATAAAAATTGGATATTTAGATACTATGCACATTTCACATTAGGACTACAAAGGAAAATAAGAGATACATACTAGTCAAAGAGCAAAACAACACTTGTGTAATCAAAATAGGGAAAAATTAAGAGGGAAAAAGTAGTATAAACTGAGTTGCTTTGTTACTTTTGCACCATTCAAAATTACTAATCAACGCCAGTACAATTAACTAAGTGAGACATGATGAATCCACATTCTATACTCATGGTATATCAAAAAATTAGTAACAATGAAAAGGGCAATTCATCAGAGCAATAGACACATAACCTCATTCAAATTGATGTAACCAAGTGGCAAATTTCCAACTGAATTAGCAGGATAAGGCAAACCGAGAAGAGTTGACTGCCAAAACAAAGATGCAGTGATACACCATATCAGAAACAAATGTCGAAGGTACACTTCAATGAATATAGTGAGGCTTGAAGAAAGAAGTCAGAGGAAGACAAGCACAGTGTACAAACCATCAGTGGCGCAATCACTCCCCATATATATACCAAGAGAGGAAGAGTCACCATTTTGTCTCGGTAATGTTCTGGCATGGGTGTAGCTACAATCTCCATGTCATACCTTTCCCAAACCTTTGACATATCACAAACTGACTTGGAGCAGAGAGGACAATAATATCTGTTCCTATAGATTAATTAGTACTTGGAAACTATCAAGATTTAGAATTACTAAAATATAAATAAATATAAGCAGTACAATACTTTCACTCACTGATGGTGTTCATGCATCTCTTTCATGCAGTTCCTGTGAATGGTGTGACCACAAGGCATAACTAGTACATCATTTCTCGTCTCAAAAAGATACTGCACAAATTACCATTGTTAGCCTATTTTGGATTATGAGCTGGCAAACTGAACTTAACCCCGCCATAAGAATAAGGTGAGCATGTCCAGTTAAATATAAATTAATGATGAAAAAAGACGGAAACAATGAATATAAACTAAAGGTTTACAGCTGAAGCCACACAGCTAATATATAAACCATCTTCATTGCCCTTCTCGACATGCTGGTGCAGCCTCGTGTCTACACCATTATAATGATATCTACACATCCAACATACATGTGCTTATTGTTAAAGGAAGAGGCTGCAATCTCATGATGCAACTCAAGCTCGTGACAATATTTTCTTTGAGCCAACTTACAAACGTTAATTTATGAATATTTGAAGGCTTAATAACTAGTGGATATAAAGAGTCAAGAAACTTTCTCACAATCCATTCTTGAAAGACTATTATTCCGCACTCATCACGATGATTTTCTTTAATGAAGGTGTCAATATCGTCCATACATTTTTTTGTCTTGGGGAGTACAGAATACCTGCGATACCTTATTTGCTGCTTTATAGAAGTAATTTTTAAAATTCAAGATCAATAGATATTAGCCAAACTTGGATTGTACTACTAGAGGAAAGAAGATACTCCGGAGGAAATTAAACTTGATCTTCATCATATTCCCAAATTTTAAAAGTCAGAACAATCAAGTGTTCCAACACTGTGCTACACATCCTCAAAAGTCTAAAATAAGACAATTTCAACTCCAGCTGAAGTAAGAATAATTTAAAGGACAAAATTTTTGCAAGAGTATAAAAGACTGAGCTGGTGAACTTCAAACTCACATAACCACTAAAGGGAAATTCAGAATTGTGGTCATTTACCAAAACCCATAATTCCTTATCCCAAATTAGCATCAAGACAAACAACAAACTCAATTAAACCAGAATAATATTACCCATCTCAATCTGGTTAATCTATAAATCTCTATACTCCTCACTGGTTAAATTTCAAAACAACTATGACGAATAAATCAATTTCAGATTTCCTGAAACAGAAATCTATATATAAACCACACAAATTTCATTAAACAATTAAGTTGTCAATTATTTTCCTAAACAAACACTCATATACAGTAGGTCACAAAAGTTGAATGTCTAATCTGCTAATAAATCTGAGAATAAAACACCACAACCACAAATATACAAACTCATAAACCGTACACATATAGAAAAGTCAGGTTACTAAAATGTAAAATCGGTTGAAAATGAGAGGCGAGAATGAAAATTAAACCTGGAAATTGTTTCTTCGTTCTTCTTTTGGCCGTCCTTTTACGCTTTCTCTTTGATCTGCTGCAGTGCATGCCTAAATTCCAGTCGACTGAGCCGGGGGAGACGCTCCAAATCTCAAGGGAACCGTCTTCTCGAGCGGCAGCGACTTGAGAGTCGTCGGTGCTGGTGGCTAAGGCTACAACCAGAGACTGCTTCCATTCAACAGAGCTGCTGCGAACGCCATAATAGACGCGCTCTGGATCCCGATTCACCGGCGTTCGCGGCCATTCACCGGCGGCGGCTGAACTGGATCCCGATTCTCCAGATGCAGAAGATCTACTCCATCGCGGATGTGTCGCTGGAGCTTAGAGCGGTGGCGGCGAAGAAATTGAAAGATTTTGTGTGAAAAATGGGAAGGAGGGAATATCAGATTAGGGGAAAAGTAAGGAGGGAATGAAATTAAATTATAGGAAACGTTTTAAGCTCCGTGTCTTCACTTCCACATTTTTTTTAAGCTCCGTGTTTTGTCTGATAGTCAACGTTTTTAAATAAAAACGTTATCTAGTTAAAACAAAAAAATATCCTTTTAAATAGATAACGTTTTTGTATATATATTTATAATATTTTTTAAAAAAATGTTATGAAAAAAAATACCACAACGTTTTTATAAAAAATATTATGATTTAAGCGTTGTCTATTTAGTAATTTATAGTAGTGAAACTGATGCTATGGTTTACATAATATATATAATCAAATACGATTTGGTAACATTTAACACATATACAAACTCATAATCATACTCTTTCCCAAATACAGATACTTTACAAAAGGTGAAGCCATTTTTATGAAAACTAAATGACGTTAAAAGAGAATTTGAGTTTGGAAAATTTACCCAAAGTATAGTTTCAGAAGAGGTGATCAATGATGATCCTTTCACAAAGAATTGTTAATTACACACTCACAATTTTCTCTCAAACTTCTCAAATTTCTCTCTGTGAACTCTAAATTTTTGTTCTGCTTATTTTCTAGACTTAGCAATCAAATGAAAAGAAAAGAAGACGTCGTATTCAAATAAACTGACGTGTTGTGGAGGTCAGTTACCCATCATGGGTTAACTGCCATCAACCTCCACTAGTGCCATGTTTGGCTAGCCTTAAAAAGGCTTATACTCAATTAATTTAATAAACTCTTTTATCATATAGTTTAAATAATGTCACACCTTTTATAAAATAACTCAATTAATTTATTTAATTAAAATTAAATAAAATATAATAATTTCTCATTAATTAATTATATCAAATTATTAAATCTCTAATTAATTATTAAATTAATTAAAATAACATTAGGTTTATTAAATATTTCTTTTAATTAATAAACTCACATAATTACAAACTTTGAATAATAAAATTCTCTACATTAATTTAATAAATATAATACATATCATTAAATTAATCTATCACAATTGCATCAATTAATTATTTAATCTAATAATTAAATCATCGAAAATATTTATTTAATTTAATAAATATTAAGAATTAAATTACAAAAATCTCATTCATCACATCTTTCCCTCCTTAAAAGGATTCTGTCTCCATAATCATGACTCAATAATTTCGACTCGTTACATTCTCCCCCCTTACAAAGATTACGTCCCCGTAATAAACACACAAAATTAAGTAAATAAATTAGGGTAATTCTTCATCATATTCTCTTCGAGTTCCCACGTAGCTTCTTCAACGTTGTGGTTCCTCCAAATTACCTTAACAGAAGGTATTACTTTATTTTCTGAGAACTTGTTCTTTTCTGTCGACAATTTGAATAGGAATTTCTTCGTAAGATAAGTCTTTTTCAAAATGTAGGGGTTCGTATTCAATTACATGCTTGTAATCGGCTTTGTAGGGTCGTAACACAGAAACATGGAAGACGTTGTGGACATTCTCGAGTGCTGGAGGTAAGGCTACCTCATACGCGACTTCTCCGATTCTTCGTAGTACTTCAAAGGGTCCAATGAATCTTGGGCTTAATTTTCCTTTCTTTCCGAACCTAATCTTTCCCTTCCAGGGAGAGACCTTTAAGAAAACGTAACTACCTGGTTCAAATTCAACATTCTTACGGTGTGGATCAGCGTATTTCTTCTGTCTAACTTGAGCTGCTACTAGTCGTGCTCGGATCACTTTGACTATTTCATTGCATCTCTCATTGCTTTGTCATTCGCCCTAGCAATTGTCTTTCGCTAACTTCATCCCAATAAAGTGGAGTTTCGCACTTTCTATCGTATAACGCTTCATATAAGGCAAGATGCCTATACTAAGACGGTAATTGTTGTTGTGGCAAGAACTCTACTAATCGGTAGGTGATCATCCCAATTTCCTTTAAAGTCCATCACACGTGCTCTTAAGATATCTTCTAATGTCCAGAATCGTTCTTTCGCTCTGTCCGTCTGTTTGAGGGTGGTATGCTGTACTCATTCGCAATTGCGTACCCATGCATTCTTGAAGACGTTTCCAGAAATTCAACGTGAAGCGTGGATCCCTATCGAAAACAATTGACACCGGCACTCCGTGCCTCGAAACAATCTCTTTTATGTATAACCTCGCCAACTGATCTAAATTGAATCTGATTTTGATCGGAAGGAAGTGTGCGGATTTCGTCAGTCGGTCAACGATAACCCATACTGCATCGTAGCCTTTTTGAGTCGTCGGAAGGCCAACCACGAAGTCCATTGTAATATGTTCCCATTTCCATTCTGGGATTTCCAACGGTTGAAGCAATCCACTTGGTCTCTGATGTTCTACTTTCACTTTCTGACAGGTAAGACACTTGACAACACATTCTGCAACATCTCGTTTTAAATTTGGCCACCAGAAATGTTGTCGAAGATCTTGGTACATTTTGGTACTACTAGGGTGAATCGAATATCGTGAACTATGAGCCTCGCTCAAAATTTCTTCCTTAATCTCTTGTACTGGCGGAACTCAAATTCTACTTTTAAATCTCAGTATTCCTTCCTTATCCATCTTAAACTCAGTTCAGTTCCTTCAGATATCTTCTTTGTCACCTTTTTACAATCTTCGTCCTGACGCTGAGCCTCCTTTACTTTATTTAGTAGAGTTGTACTAGATTGCATCTGAAATAGCTTCTCATCAATCTCCATAGGATACTTCACTTCCAATTCCAGTTTCTCAATTTCTGCAATTAGCTCCTCTTGAGCAGTCAACCTCATCAATTTCTCACGACCCTTTCTACTTAAGGCGTCGGCAACCACATTTGCTTTACCCGGATGGTATAAAATCTCACAGTGGTAATCCTTAATTAATTCCAACCATCTTCTTTGACGCATATTTAAGTCTTTCTGTGTAAAAATATATTTCAGACTCTTGTGGTCTGTATATATTTCACACTTCTCCCCATAAAGATAGTGCCTCCAAATTCTCAAAGCAAAAACAACTACAGCTAACTCCAGGTCGTGGGTCGGGTATCCCTTCTCGTAATCCATCAATTGTCGTGATGCATACGCAATGACTTTGCCATTTTGCATCAGCACACAGCCAAGTCCTTTATGCGATACATCACTATAAACAATAAAATTTCCTGTATCATCCGGAAGAGATAACACAGGCGCCGTACTCAACCTCTTCTTTAATTCTTGAAAGCTTTCCTCACACTCCTCCGTCCAAACAAATTTCACAGTTTTTCGAGTTAAATTCGTTAGCGGAGTTGCAATTTTGGAAAAGTCTTGAATGAATCTTCTATAATATCCTGCTAATCCGAGGAAACTTCTTACTTTCGACGGCGTTCTCGGCTGATCCCAGTTAATCACGGCTTCGACTTTAGATGGATCTACCGAAATTCCGTTTTTATCGATCACGTGACCAAGAAATTATACCCGTTCAATCTAAAATTCGCATTTCAAAAACTTGGCATATAACTTCTCCCTTCTCAATATTTCCAACGTTAACCTCAAATGTTCTTCGTGTTCTTCTTTGGTTTTCGAATATACCAAAATGTCGTCTATAAATACAACTACGAATTTATCCAAAAACGGCTTGAACACACCATTCATTAGTCCCATAAATACTGCAGGAGCATTCGTTAGACCAAACGACATTACCAAAAATTCGTAGTGACCATATCGCGTTCTGAACGCTGTCTTCGGTACATCCTTTGGCCTCACCTTCAGTTGATGATAACCACTCCTTAAGTCTATCTTGGAAAAGTATCTTGCTCCCTTCAATTGATCAAACAGGTCGTCGATCCTCGGTAATGGATATCTATTTTTAATCGTGACCTTATTTAGTTCTCTGTAGTAAATGCAGAGCTGCATTGATCCGTCCTTCTTTTTCACAAATAGCACCGGCGTTCCCCACGGCGATACGCTCGGTTGAATGTACTTCTTGTTCAGCAATTCTTGTA
This sequence comes from Panax quinquefolius, assembly GCA_020205615.1. NCBI lineage: Eukaryota > Viridiplantae > Streptophyta > Magnoliopsida > Apiales > Araliaceae > Panax > Panax quinquefolius. Next base: position 50,041,802 of record CM035162.1, read on the forward strand.
GTTGTACCATTAATTCTTTCATCTCTACTGGTGCCATTCGGTATGGTGCCTTCAATATCGAGGCGTAGTTCTGGCGCCAAATCGATCATGAAATCCACTTTCTATCTGGCGGAAGTCCCGGTAAATCATCTCGAAATACGTCGATGAAGTCTCTCACACCCAGATCTCCTCTACTTTAGGATTCTCTTTACGATCGTCGACTATGTAAGCTAAATATCCTACACAGCCTTGTCTTAACAACTTTCTGGCCTGCATCATCGTCAGACAACTCGCTTGTCTAGGCGACTTGCTACCATACAACACAACCTTTGACGGAGTCATAAGGTTAATACGCTTCTTTTGGCAATCAATTACAGCCCCATAATTAAACTTGTTGTCGATTATATTCTACCAGTTTAACATTGTTGAAGGCTAATGATATCTTATTCTGCATTATCTTAGTCGTAATATTTCTTACTGGGCTAGTTGAGCTCATGTTGGGTAAAATCTATATATGCAAAACACGCAAGTATTCGTGGTCAACAAGTAATATAGTAATGAATAGAGTATCATTCCCATAGAGACAAATTAGTAAGAAATCTAACTTCACAATTACCAATTTCCTATTAATCCTAGTTCTATTAAACTATTCAATTCAATGATTTAAATTTATAGAACTAAATTAATAAATAAATAAACTATCACAAAACAATCACAAAAATCAAAAGCTGGAATTTCAAACAAATAATGGAGAATTAGACTTAAGATTTCACCCTAAGCTTCACTCTGATTTCTACACCTTTATTCCAATTCAACTCACTATCCCAGTTTATTAATCAAGAACACGAACGTGGTACTAACCACCTCTCGATGCACTAATACCGTATTAACTTAAATCCATAATTTAGATAGAAACAAGTTAAACACCTTAATCAACTAACTCACTATATCTCTATGTGAATTAAAATTAAAGAAGGTTTAAGATTAAGTTCTCTATCCGATCACATGCGATGTCAAGCATATTTCTACCTTAACATTAATCAAGATTCTGCTATTCACAAAATTCATGAACACAAGCTATATTAACTAAGTCTAGATTTGAATATCCTCTCTCGATTCCATACAAATCCACAACGAATTCTTGATCAGGCAATTCATAAATGCACGCTCAAATTAATATAGATAAACTGGAAAATAGCTTTATAAATTGGAAATCAAAGTTACAAAACCATTGTTTCACTTAAGGATCCATCATAAGCCTAAAAAGTGAATTAGTTCATAACGAAAGAAATAAAAACTGAATAATTTAAAGGAAACATTCTTTCAATTACAAATATAGAACTAAGATGACGAATAATGCAAAACCACCCTTCACGTAGCCTTAATCTGCAATCGTCGCGAAAATCTCTTCAAAATACTCCTCCAAAGCTTGCTATCAAAATCTGGAAATTTTTTTGCCTTGTGTGTTGTTTAATTCGTTGTTAATTTAGTAATAAGCCTCCAACACACATTTTTCTAAGTAATCCTCTACTCATTAGAGTTTACTTGCCATCCAAATGCTAGAAACCATATCCCAGCAGAGTCCAAAGCAACAAAGGACTGCCAGATTGCTACCCACTTGCCCATGGTGTGTTTATACAGCATAATGAGCCCACTTTTACATGCATGCCCTTTGTCAACCAATTTTGGCCATTTCAAGTTTGCTCCCATTTTCGCTCCAAATGACCTCCTTTCTTCACTATTCATCGCACCAACCACCTTATACATAAAAGAACACAAAACAAATAAAAACGAACATGAAAACAAGAAAATAGCACAAATTAAGCGTGAAATGGACAACGATTCGTGGATATGAAATCCACTTATCAGCTCACCCTTTTACTTTCATTGTTCTCTTTAGGAAATGAGAACGTAGCCGGAACTAGTCGGGAAACGAAGTGATGGCTCGAGATGGTGTTATAGTAGTCCTCATTATTCTATAAAATAGTGTGACAATAGATGGAATGAGGAATTCATTTGAGTTAGGATATTGTCTAGAAGACAATATTCGTGTAAAAACTTTCAGCTCATGTTGTATAATTAAGTTTATATTTGTATTCAGTACCATGTATTTGGCGACCCAAGATGGGTGATGTATGCTTATTTTGGGGGCGTCACAATCGTCACTTAGAATAAGGGTATGAGATACTATGGCGATTGACTTTAATGCAAGTAGAAGATTGAAAGTAATATGCACACAAATCAATCATGTTTGATAATAAAGCATATACTTAGTAACAATCTTATTCATTTATTAATAAAAGAACTATTTAAAAGAACGGTAACTATTTACTCAAGGGCTCTTTTATGATTAATGTTAAAATATATATTATCTGGAAAGTCGTTGATCGCTAAGGAGACTTTATTTATAACCGGTTTAATATGGAGAACCTAAAGGTTCACACCATAAAAGGAAGAATATTTATTTAAGAAGTAAATGGCATAATCGTAATAATAAGTTAAGTGTATTTAATTTAATCTATGGTGATCATAGAATAAATTAAATAGTTTAATATTTATTATTTAATATTTTGAAAATATTAAATATAAATAAATAAGAGGAGTCTTATTTTGATTTGGGTTGCTGAAACTTTCAAGAGTTGGGAGAGTACTAACATATTCTTTGGAGATAGAAAACTAGGCTTTTGCCAAATACACATCTTCTTGAATACATGTTCTTCTTTGGTAGGTCACTTCTAGAGGTCAAACACTTGGATGGCTAACGTTGATCAAAGGAAAGAATCCAACCCCGTGAATTCAAGGAGAACGTGAAAGGAATTGAAGGTGAACTTGTACTTGAGGAAGCTAGTTTCTACGAGGGTATGAATTTGATCTCCATCTCTTTTCTATTGATTGATAATTATGCACAAAGTATGATCATGTTGATGGTTTGTATGAAAAAATTTAAAATCTGTTTTATCGCGCTTTCGCACCTTATATGTAATTTGATTGCATGATCGCGCTATATACAAACCTAACATCATATTCATTTGTGTGGAGACACTAAAGAAAGTATGTAGCTGCTTATTGGAGAATAAATTCACTGAACGTGGGTCGCTAAAGAATACCTAATGGTGTTTTACTTGTCTGTCAATAGGAATTCCTGTAGTGATAGTAGTATAAGTGATCCTTAGACTTGAGATCATTATAATATCTTATGTATGATAAGTTCTACTTTGACATGTCACTTAAGACCCTTATGAATTCGAAAAAGACCAATCATGTGAAACAATAACTAATTTCTAAGGAAAAGCTAAACTCAACAGCTGTTAGTTATCATTTGATGTGCTAGTGGCGACTGAGCTGCTGTTTGCTGTGCGGGGCAGATGGGCTACTATGTGCCGTGTTTTTATGGCATGTGGCTAGGTTTGTGTTGCACAGATTGTTCTTTGGTCAGTTAGGCGATTCAGTGTTTCGGAATTTTGGTGGGCCCCTCTCTTACTTTATCGCATTAGCCTTCATTTTTTCTCGGCTATGGGTTATAGCTAGGTTGGTGGGCTTTATTTGGGTGCCACCGTGCATGTCTCTTTTGCCATCGGGTTTATAATGTTGTTGGTTTGGGTGTGTCATTGTTGAACATGGCTGTTGGTAAGCCTAACGCTACTACAACTTGGTTTTCATTCTGCTGACAGTTATGTGTTGTGTTGGGCATGCAGATTGGGTGGTTGGGCGGTTGGGCTGTTGTGTGCTGCTGTTTGGGCATGTTGTCTTCTAATATACTATTTTTGATGTGCTAGGTTTACAGATTGAGCAGTTCTATCTGGGAAGTTTGGCTATTGTTGCATTGATGTTTGCTGATGTTATGCATTTACTCATTTCCTTGCTAGGTTGTGTGGTACTGCTACAGGCTTGGATGATGTAGCTTGTAATGTCTGATTTCATGCCAATTATTGGTTGTTTTTTGTTGCTGCTTTGTTCCTGGATTGGATCCTTGTATGCTAGTGACTGGCTATGGTTTACTACTGCCATCATAGGGCCTGTCCTACGATGGCTATGGTATACTGTTTGGGGTTTAACTCCTATACTTTGTACTTATTATTTCTTTTATTTCAGTCTAAATTTAGCAAAAAAAAAAAAAAAGAAACATTCAATATCGCTGAAGGAGTACGGAATCCGTACCTCAAGTAAACAATGTAATACCCAAATTTTAATTCCAAATATTATTCGTTAAATTTTTTCCGTCCGAACTAATCAAACAAAATAATAATAACTATAAGTAAATTTGTAGAAATATTCTTTCAGTAACTAATCTAAAATAAAATGTGTTGATGTATTAAGCCAATTTTTAATACAATAACAATACTTTAATTATGTTAATTAAATGCCTCATTACAATCCAGTTTATTCTATACCAAATGTGATATCCAGTTTATTCACTAACATCATAAACGGAAATGAAAGAAACTTGTAAACGTTACTTCCCTGCAAGTTTTGCAATAAATATACTTATATCATGTATAATAAGTATTATTGGTATATTAAAAAAATGTTCTTGCTAGACTTATATATATATATATATATATATATATATATATATATGTATATACATAGCTGTATATTACACAGTAGGACTATGGCGACATATTTTTTTGGCTTTGATGACGGTAAACTATCGCCATATCCCAGAATAGCTATGACGACGGGTGAAACCGTCGCTATAGCCCAAAAAATCATCGCGATAGCCGACTGTATAATACACAGCTGTGTACATACATTTTTCCTATATATATATATATATATATATATATATATATATATACCAATTCATATTCCTTTTCTCTATTCAGGCTTCACACAAGAATAAAAATTTGACTCATGATCCCTACCAGCCCAACATCAAAATTTAATTTAAATTTCTTCACTTATATAATTAACACAATCTCACATAATCAATTAGCTTATTAAAATGGCAATTAAAGTTCATTAATTTAATTAATTAACCTATGTCACATAATCCCACTATAATGTTGATTTTCATTTGTAACTTTCTCTTAGCAGTTTGATGAAGACCAATGAAATCCCATGATTTTACAAAATATAGCATGTGATATTTATTCTGGAAAACTGAGAGTACACCATAATGTAATATCAAATTTACATATCCTATTAGTTTATTTCTTTCATAATCACGGCCATGCAGTACTCATATGTATGTATAACTATTAAATAATAAACTTACATGATTGTTATATCCTTCACAACTCGATATCCTTTTCTTCTCAGCCGCCGCAATCCTTCCTTTCTTTCCTCAGTTGGTATCAAATATAATGAAATAGTTAGGTTTTACTTATTTATTATTAATTAATATGTTTTATTAATTCTTTTAATTTTATTAGAATTTAAAATTACACAAATATAATTTAGACCCAATTAATTTTAATGGCCCAATTTAATGGAATATCTACTTATTATGGTCCAAATAAATTAACTACAGTTTGACCCAAATATAAGAAAAGTCCAATTAAATATGTTAAAGCTTACTTAAATATTTTATTATTATTTTATTGGGTATTACACATTAATTGCACTTATAAGGTAATATACAAAGAACTTCTACTCCTGATTGGATTCTGGTGGACATGACATCTATAAATACAATAATAAACAAGGTTTTAGGGGATACATAACACAATAGCATATGACACAAATAAATACTTTATACTCTCCATATTATTATAGTGGATTTCTCTTTATCCGTGGTTTTTTCTCAATTGGATTTTCACGTAAATTCTTGTGTTCATATTTTATATCTCTTTGTTTATGTTTATGTGAGTGTATTTCGTGAGTTTAATTTCACAACAATACAATCAACCGTTAGCGCAATTTTGGCCTGCTGTTTTGGTAATTTCGTCAAGCATACAAAATTTGGCGTTAACAATGAGGTACACATTAAAATTTGGTGCGTCCAAGATCGCATACTCTTTTTTTGGTATCATCAATCTAGCTCTGGCTATTTCCCTAAAAAAATATATGCTAATAAATATATCAATTTTTTATACAAAATTATCAATTTTTTGTGCCAAATATAAATTTCCTAAAAAGGCAATCCACCTACTTTTCAAAACTTAATTTTATTTTCCCAAGAGTCAGTAATAAAAAGAGAAAATTGATAAATACACAATAAAAATGATATTTTCACATAAAAGTCATCGTTATAGATCATATAGCGACGATTTTCACCGTCACTATATATTTATAACAACACTTTTCAAGTGAAAATATCAAATACTCCTTCTGTCCTAAGATAAAAGTCTTTATTACTATTTCAGGTAATCTCAAGTTAAAGGTCTACTTACCTCAAATTATCTATTTTTACAATAATTTGCCTATAATACTTATACTATTAATTGTTATATTTCTATTCTCTATGCATATTTATGGAGCATCACTAGTAATGTGCAGAAAACTATACAATTAAATAAGAATTTAATTATGGGCAATTTTGTCATTTTATCATCTTTCTTAATATGCGTAAAAAGTCAACCAAGACTTTTATCCTGGGACGGAGGGAGTAGTATTGTGAAAATATCAATTTTCTAAAAAGAAGGCTTCTTCTTGGGAGTGGTTAGCATGAAGTTAACTTTGATCAATTGACCAATACAGTGTCAACCCGTAAGCGAGAGGTGATCTCTCTGTGCGTGTCAACACTGTATTGGTCACATGACCAACTTGTCTTCAATAAACACATTTTTAATCTTTCAACAATTATTTATCATTAATATTATAACTCACAATATTAACAACCAGATCATTCTCAGGAAAGAGGGGGATTTCCGATAAAGATTTCTCCTTATTGGCGCGCAATTAAATGACCTAACCCCTTTTTCTCGACAGAACTTTCTAGACATTGTCAATAATACAAATAATAAAATGAATAACTGTGTTGTCTCATTTATTGATTTATTAATATAAAATATTGTGCAGATGATACTGTGACAATAATTGAATCAATAATATGAGATACTGTGGAGCAACTACTGTGGTAATAATTGAATAAAACTTAGTGACTTCTTAAGTAAGCATTAATAATCAATCTTTACATGCAATAATACCGTGTCTTTCTTTGTATAAACTATGCGTATTCATCGTATTTTTTATCATAGTGTATTTCAATAGTTAATGATAAAAGTTTTGTTATTTTTTATAAAAAGGTTATTTCTGTCGCTTTCTATATCCAACAGTAATTCCGTTGTGGGGTCCACCAATGATTGTGCCGTCGTACGGATATATCCTGATAAAATGAATATTCCCTGACCAAATGAATATTTTATGACAACTTGCTTACTTTGCAAAATTTGTAAATATTACCCACAACTATAACATTATATCAAATACACACCTTATTACTCAAAATAATATTTAGAGAAAATTAAATCTTTATTCATAAATGTTGGGGTCTTACACGTAATCTTAACAACTTGTATATACACGGTCAGTGTATCAAATTTTAACTCTTTTAATTTAAAAAATAATAATTTTATATGTCGATAAATTTTATGACAAAATTGAATTGCAACTAACATAAAACTCTAAGACTAAGTTGAAAGTAGTATGCACACAAGCCAATCATGTTGATGATAAAACATATACTTTATAACAATCTTATTCGTTTATTAATAAAAGTATTCATTTACTAAATGCTTTAATTTATCAACTCGGTGTTGTTTTAATAATATGTGATAAACACAGTTTTAAGCAATGCTTTTAGAATCATGATGAGATCATGCTAATGAGATCTAAATTCTTAAATAGCTTAAAAACTAAAATGTTCCTAATCGATGGATTACTAAAAAGGGGATTAGTGAATTCGAATAGATTGGTATATACGTTACTTGCTCATTAGATGAGGATGATTGATCTCATGATCATTTGTGTGGAGACACTAAAACAAGTATGTAGATGCTTATTGGTGAATACGTTAACTGAACGTGGCTCGTTAAGGAATACCTAATGGAGTTTTACTTACCTGTCAATACAAATTCCCGTAGTGATAGTAGTACAAGTGATCACTGGACTTGAGATCATCATTGTATCTTGTGTATGATGATTTATACTTTGACTTATTCTTTAAAACCTTTAGGGTATATCAAAGGATATGCTTGGGTATAATAAGTTGTACATAGAGATAATGTATGATCAATAAAGAATCTACCGCTTCTAGTAAAAGAAGAGAAATGTCCTATGTGATTCGATAAATGACAACCTAGTAGTTATTGGCCAAGGCAGAATGAAATTAGAAAGGAGTTTCTAATTTGTATTATTTGGTGTTGTGCATTCAAGAATCGAAATACATATAATTAAATAAAATAAGACTTGACAGTAAATCTATGTCTTATATTTAATTGGGACATTGTATGGTGGAAGTATTGAATCGTATGGTAACTATTTACTCAAAGGTTCTTTTATGATTAATGTTGAAATCTATATTATCTGGAAAATCGTTAATCGCTAGGGAGACTTATCCCTATTGTAGAATATTTATTATTTATTTAAATAAATTAATAGTTTAATTAATTAATTTAAATAAGATTAGAATTGTTCTAATTGATTTATTCACACCCGATTTAATATGGAGAACCTAAAGGGTCACACCATAAAAGGAAGAATATTTATTTAAGAAGTTAATGGCATAATCGTAATAATATGTTAAGTGTATTTAATTTAATCTATGGTGATAGAATAAATTAAATAGCTTAATGTTTATTATTTAATATTTAAAAATATTAAATATTAATTAATATGAGGAGTCTTATTAATATTATTAATATCATTATTATTTTAATTTCTAATGGAGTTTGGGAATTAAGTTAATATAAGTACTCTCATATATTCCTAATAAGGTTAGAATGCTAATTAATTAAAAGAGTTTAATTAATTATTCCTAATAAGATTAGGAGCCTAATAAATTAAATGAGTTTAATTAATTAAAATAAAACACAATTCCTTAATTGTTAAGGAAGGTTGCCTACATCTATAAATAAGAGGAGTCTTATTATGAGTGAGAGTTGACATTTTTCACAACTGACGTGATTCCAATAGTTGGAGAGTTTAGAGATAGAAAAACTAGGATTTGAGCCAAACACCCATCTTCTTGAATATTTGTTCTTCTTTGGTGGATCACCTCTAGAGGCCAAACACTTGAGTGGCTAACATTGATCAAAGGAAGGAATCAAATCCGGTAGATTCAAGTTGAACGTGAAAAGGATTGTATGTGAACTCGTACATGAGGAAGCTAGTTTCTACAAGGCTATGAATCTGTTCTCCATCTATTTTCTATTGATTGATAATTATGCACATAGTATGATTTTGGTTATGGGTTTGTATGAAAATTTTAAATTCCTATTTTATCGCGCTTCCGCACCTTTTGTGTAATTTGATTGCATGACATATACAAACCCAACATAAGTTTGTTTTAAATGATTATAATCCCAGGATTATAATTATTATATTAAGACTATTAAGCCATTTTATAATCTTGAGACTAATAGTTTCAAGTGTAAATTTGAAAACAAACAACAGTTGGGATTAATAGTTGTAAAATCCCTACTTTTATGAAATAAAAGTCAAATTTAATTTATGATTATTATTCTAAAACTGTAAAATGTTAAATTGATAAATGGTCAAACGAACAATTTAACGGATAAGTGAATTATTAAAAGAAGAAATAAATTTAATTATTATGGCATGGGCGCAAGTGGGCGGCTGAACTTGGAATTGGAGGAGAGAGGAAATTATTTTTGGGACACAAGAAGAAGGAAAAGAAGGAGAAAAGAGGGATAGAAAAGAAAGAAAAGAAATATAGAAGAAAGTGGAAGTACTGTGACAACCCGAGAATTTATAAAATTTTTAAAATTTTAATTAATTGATTTAAGGTTCAAAATTATAACCTAGACATACAATAAGTGTATGCGTTTCATATTTTTGAGAAGGAATTTTGAGGATTTCAAAATTCTGTGAAGGATTTAAGTAAATTATTCAGGATTAAGGGAATACGTGAATATGTTCTGTGTATGTGTGTACAGTATATGGTTAAGGGTCAAGGGTTGACCAGATAAACGATATATGTAACAAACCCTAAGTATATATTTAGAACGTCAATGTTCGGTTAGAAAATTCTTACGAATTATAAGAAACCCTAGAAACCGGTTCTGGAAACCCTAATTTCAGTTTTGGGAATTCAAACCCCTAATTCAAAAATTTAAAACCCTAATCTGGGAACTTAAATGATTATTATATTGCTTAAGTGCTATTTATTATAATATTAATTAGGGTAAAGCTTAATTAATTAGCAAATCCTAATTTCAAATTTAGAAAACCCTAATTTATGGATTTGAAACCCTAATTTATAATTAGGGAAAACCTAATTATTGATTTAATAATTTTAATGTTAATTAGGAAATATTAATCCTAATTTTTAAGTTATAAGTAAATAGAAAACCCTAATCTAATTACGAAATTTAATTTTTAATTAGAAATTTATTTTATATTAGAAACCCTAATTTTTGGGTTGTAAACCCTAATCCGTGATTTTGACCTTAATTGCTTAATTAACAAATTTAATTAGGAAATACTAATCCTAATTAGCAAGATTTAATTTAAGATTAAGAAATTTTTAGATAATTAGAAAATTCTAATTTTAATTTATAAATATTAATTTTCTATTTTTGGAAACCTAAATTAGAAATTTTAGAAAATCAAATTTCTAAATTTGAGGGTTCAAACCCTAAACCCTAACTTAAACCCTAAACCCTAAGGGTTTGGCCAATTGTCTAAAATGCCATTAAAATTAAATGCTAAAAGATTATTTTGCCCTTTGTTGCATTATTGGACTTAACTTGCAAGAGTTGTCCTAGTGACTTGCTCACCAACCCTAAACCCTAGCATTTGACAATTACCAGCTATCTCAGCCGAAATTATCAGCCATTGCATTGCATCAAGTCATTTATAGAGATTCAAGAGAGAGAAAAGGTCCACTTGAATTTCATTTTTCTCCTAAACCCTTCTCTCTCTAGAAATTCGGGAGTTAGAGTGAGAGAGTGATATATACTAAGCCAATATCAGTCCCTAACTTTACAAGATAAGAATCAAAAAGCAGAAATCAAAAATCAAAGCTAAGAAGGTATGAACCCTAATTTTCCTAAAATCTTTAATCTGATGTTAGTTGTTGTGAGACCCCGAATTTTATGAAATAAAAGTGTTCAATTTTTCTATTTTGTTGAATAGTTAAATTGATAAAAGCTTAAAGTTAAGGGTCAAATTAAGTAATGATGAAGTTTTGTTTTATTAGTATTATTAATGTAATAAAACAGAAAATCTTTTTATATAAAATAGAATACTTTTATAAAGTTATTCTATAAATAGAATATATTATATTTTATTATGCATAGTGTTTGCATAGTGCCTGTATAGTGTTTTGCATAGTAAAATCTTTTTATATAAAACAGAATACTTTTATAAAGTTATTAGTTTTATTAGATTATAAATAGAATATATTATATTATATTTAAAAGATTTTTCTTTAAATCTGGACCGTCCGATTAAAGTAAATCAATCTGGACCGTTTATGAATTAGTTACTATGCAGTCCATTCTTCTATAAATAGAAGCTCATTCATTCATTATTTCTTACGAATTCACTAAAATTCTAGAGAGAGAAACTATAGAGAGAGTTTTTCTTCTATAATCTTGAGCATATTTCTTTAGAGTTTAAGAAAACTTTGAGCGTAGTGCAAGTTTTCTTCGAGTATATCCTCGCCCTACCAATCGAAATACTCTTCTTTCAAAGGTAAGGGATATTATTTGTTGTACTCGTAGGGAATATTATTTGTTGTACTCGTAAGGGTTATTCTTTCTTTCTTATTCATGAAGAGAACTTCTGTTATTCCATTCTGTATTATTCTGTTGGAATAACCTGCATATGGTGATATTCTTCTGTTATTCCATTCTTATTATTCTGTTGGAATAACCTATTTATGCAAAATACCGCATACATGGTGAAATTCTTCTAATATTCTGTTCTTTATTTATCTTTGTCGAATAATATCACATGCGTGCGTTCTTACGGTTGGACTGGTTCTATAATTTATTATTCTCGTCGGATATATCGTATACGTGCGTTCTGTGGGACTCGAGTTCCATTATTTATTATTACGTGAATATCCTATACGTGCGTTCTGGTGGGACTGGTTCATTATTTATTATTACGCCGGAAATATCTTATGCATGCGTTTCTGTGGGACTCGGTTCCATTATTTATTATTCGTTGGGAATAACACGTCTGCATGCGATCTATCGCACGCATGGTGAATCCTTCTTTTATTCCATTCTTTATTATTCTGTTGGAATAACTTGTCTACGTGGTTTACCACATGCATGGTGAATGATCCTTTGTATTTCATTCCTTATTAAATTGTGAAAATGATCTGTTTACGTGGATTATGATGAAAGTCATAACAAAAGTATTGGACTGATAAAAATCATGGGTATATGTGGTATTAGTAAGTGTTATGATAAGTTATGTTTGTTATTATATGAAAACTTGAATGTTTCTTAGAAATTACAAAGGGTTGAAAATCAGATTTTGGTGAAAATGGAACATGAAATTCAGTTGACCATATCTCCTATTATGTTTCGAATTTTTGAGTGAGGTCAAGTTCCAGAGTTAGGTCTATGCGTTTTTTAACTTATCCAAGTGGAATCACAGGAAAAGGTGTTGTAGATTTTCGTGTGAACTAATTTTAGCAAAGGAGTCAAAACCTGTAATTTAAGAAAAAGTTATTGCCCAGATTTTTAAAAGGGCATTTTCGGCCACTTAATTTGTGAGAAAAATTCTGGCCTTTTGGGACATGAAAGTGTATGGTATAAAGTACCTCCTGTCCAAAAATAAGCTCATTCAGACTTAAAATGAGCAAGTTATGACAATTTTAATATTTAGGTTTTTTCGACAAAAAATGCTATAACCAGAGTTCTATAACTCCGATGACCATGAAATTTAAACCGGAAGCTCACGTTAACATGTGTAAGATCGTGCCAAGATTTGGGAATTTCTGGAGTTAACCTTGAGGTAGCTAATTTCTTAAGGAATTAATTAGAAATTGATTTTTGAAAAATAGTAAATGAATTTTAAAAATGTCAAGAAAAATATATGTTCAATATGGGACTATATTATGCTAAATCCCAGAAAAGAATAATTTTTGGGACTGATATGGTATTTTTCATGAAAATAGTTTAGCTACGAACATATGAGTTAAATAAGTTATGTGGAGTTGAAGAATTGGTAAATAGGATTTTAGGGCTTGAAAATCCTATATAAGGTATATGCAGATTTTTGATGAGTAATTTGATTATTGGTGATGAAATCTTATGAGTATGACATTTTTGAATGATTAAATGCATTATTTGGAAAAGTGTAAACAATTAAATGTAATTGTTTATAAGTTTAAGAAGTGATTAAAATATTGTTATAGTATTAACAATATTAGATTATGATTTTATTAAGTGATTGATAATGTCTGGATAAATTTAAAGTCTTTAATATTTATCCTTGATTTAGTTTGATTAATGTTTATAATATTGTCATCATCATATTTATATTATGTTGAAAGTCCTCTGTGGCCTGTAGTGCATAGATGGACTTGGTATGATTATGGCCAGGGATTATTCGGTATAATCATGACCGTAATATTGCATATGATGTGGAAAAAGTCCTCATTGGCCCGTAGTGCATTGATGCACAGTTTTTGGTATGATTATGGCTATGGATTCTCTTCGGCCAAGGGTGCAAAGATGAATTGTTTTATAGCATGATCAGGACCGTTGATAAAAACACGATTATCTTTGACTAGTAGTGCATGGATAATTTGTGGTTGTGATACTAATGTAAAAGTCCTCATTGGCCTGTAGTGCATTGATGTACAGTTTTTGGTATGATTATGGCTATGGATTCTCTTCGGCCAAGGGAGCAAAGATGAATTGTTTTATGGCATGATCAAAACCGTTGATGAAAACACGATTATCTTTGGCCCGTAGTGCATGGATAATTCGTGGTCGTGATACTAAAGAATATCCTTGGCCTGTAGTGCATGGATGATTTGATGATGTGGATTATTTATTAAGCTGAGTCTCAGCGATAAAAGTGATGAAAAACCTTTTAAATTATAGAAGATAGTAGATTTTATTCTCTACTTGACTCTTCTAATGGATTTCTTATTCCACTGCAGTTAAACTTGATGTTTGTTATATTGTATCAGTTTAACACTGTTGAAGGCTAATGATAATTTATTCTGCATTATCTTAGTCATAATATTTCTTACTGGGCTAGTTGAGCTCACCCTTTCTTTCATTGTTCTCTTCACGAAATGAGAACGTAGCTGGGACTAGTCGGAGAACAGAGTTATGGTCCTAGATGGTGCATTAGTAGTCCTCACTATTCTGTGAAATAGTGTAATAATAAATGTAATGAGGACTCCATTGAGTGTGGATATTGTCTAGATGACAATATTTGTATTAAAACTCACAGCCCATGTTGTATATTTAAGTTTGTATTTGAATTACATACCATGTATATCGGCGACCCAAGATGGGTGATGTATACCTAATTTTGGGGCGTCCACATTTGGTATCAAAGCTTAGGATATGATCCACGGCGGGATGTGAGACAAGAACTAGGAGGGGAGAGATGGGGAATTCCTTCGCTAGTATGACCTACCTAAGTTTATTTAATATTTAATTGGTCGGTTAGAGTATAGGAATAATATGTGATATGTTAATTAACCCTTATTTTGAAACTATGTCCTAGAATGATATTTGAAATACAGGAGATGAGAAATCGGAAAATCATGATAGAGCGGAATTAACCGGGAAGGTACAATCCGAAAAGAAAGCAAGGTATTCTCATCTCTTCGAATATCAGGTACGTACGTAAATTTCGAGGGCAAAATTTTATAAGGAGGGGAGATTGTGAGACCCCGAATTTTATGAAATAAAAGTGTTCAATTTTTCTATTTTGGTGAATAGTTAAACTGATAAAAGATTAAAGTTAAGGGTGACATTTGAAAATTTTTCAAATTAAGTGATGATGAAGTTTTGTTTTATTAGTATTATTAATGTAATAAAATTGAAAATCTTTTTATATAAAACAGAATACTTTTATAAAATTATTCTATAAATAGAATATATTATATTTTATTATGCATAGTGTTTGCATAGTTACTGCATAGTGTTTTTGCATAGTAAAATCTTTTTTATATAAAAAATGAATACTTTTATAAAGTTATTCATTTTATTAGGTTATAAATAGAATATATTATATTTTATTTAAAAGATTTTTCTTTAAATCTGGATCGTACGATTAAAATAAACCAATCTGGACCGTTCATGAATTAGTTACTATGAAGTCCATTCTTCTATCAATAGAAGCTCATTAATTCATTATTTCTTATGAATTCACTAAAACTCTAGAGAGAGAAACTGTAGAGAGAGTTCTTCTTCTAAAATCTTGAGCATATTTCTTTAGAGTTTAAGAAAGCTTTGAGCGTAGTGCAAGTTTTCTTCGAGTATATCCTCGCCCTACCAGTCAAAATACTCTTATTTCAAAGGTAAGAGATATTATTTGTTGTACTCGTAGGGAATATTATTTGTTGTACTCGTAAGGGGTATTCTTTCTTTCTTATTCCTGAAGAGAACTTTTGTTATTCCATTCTTTATTATTACATTGGAATAACTTTTGTATCTGCTGGATACCCTATACTTGGTGAAATTCTTACATTATTCCATTCTTATTATTCATTGGAATAACCTGTTTATGCAAAATCTGCATACATGGTGAAATTCTTCTAATATTCCGTTCTTTATTATTTACCGGAATATCACATGCATGCGTTCTGGGACTGGTTTCATTATTATTATTCGCCGGAATATCACATGCATAATGCGTTCTGGCGGACGTGGTTCCATTATTTATTATTCGCCGGAATATTCATCGTACGTGCGTTCTTACGCTTGGGACTGGTTCCATTATTTATTATTACATTTGGGAATAACACATGCATGCGATCTATCGCACGTAAGGTGAATCCTTCTTTTATTTTATTCTTTATTATTCTGTTGGAATAACCTGTATATGTGGTTTACCACATGCATGGTGAATGATCCTTTGTATTTCATTCTTTATTAAATTGTGAAAATGATCTGTTTACGTGAATTAGGATGAAAGTTATAACAAAAGTATTGGACTGATAAAAATCATGGGTATATGTGGTATTAGTAAGTGTTATGATATGTTATGTTGGTTATTATATGAAAACTTGAAAGTTTCTTAGAAATAACA
Source organism: Panax quinquefolius (assembly GCA_020205615.1). Classification (NCBI taxonomy): domain Eukaryota; kingdom Viridiplantae; phylum Streptophyta; class Magnoliopsida; order Apiales; family Araliaceae; genus Panax; species Panax quinquefolius. Next base: position 50,058,146 of record CM035162.1, read on the forward strand.
AAGGGTTGAAAATCAGATTTTTGTGGAAATGGAACAGGAAATTCAATTGACCATATCTCCTATTATATTTTGAATTTTTGAGTGACGTCAAGTTCCAGAGTTAGGTCTATGAGTTTTGTAACTTATCCAAGTGGAATCAATGGAAAAGGAGTTGTAGATTTTCATGTGGGCTGATTTTAGCAAAGGAGTCAAAAGCTATAATTTAAGAAAAAGTTACTGCCCAGATTTTTAAAATAGCATTTTCGGCCACTTAATTTGTGAGAAAAATTCTGGCCTTTTGGGACATGAAAGTATATGGTATAAAGTACCTCCTGTCCAAAAATAAGCTCATTCGGACTTAAAATGAGCAAGTTATGACCATTTCAATATTTAGGTTTTTCCGACGAAAAATGCTATAACCAGAGTTCTATAACTCCGATGACCATGAAATTTAAACTGGAAGCTCACGTTAACATGTTTAAGATCGTGCCAAGATTTGGAAATTCCTGGAGTTAACCTTGAGGTAGCTAATTTTTTAAGAATTTAATTTGAAATTGATTTTTGAAAAATAGTAAATGAATTTTAAAAATGTCAAGAAAAATATATGTTCAATATGGGACTATATTATGCTAAATCCCAGAAAAGAATAATTTTTGGGACTGATTTGGTATTTTTCATAAAAATAGTTTAGCTACGAACATATGAGTTAAATATGTTATGTGGAGTTGAAGAATTGGTAAATAGAATTTTAGGGCTTGAAAATCCTATATAAGGTATATGCAGATTTTTGATGTGTAATTGGATTATTGGTGTTGAAATCTTATGAGTATGACATTTTTGAATGATTAAATGCATTATTTGGAAAAGTGTAAACAATTAAATGTAATTGTTTATAAGTTTAAGAAGTGATTAAAATATTGTTATAGTATTAACAATATTAGATTATGATTTTATTAAGTGATTGATAATGTCTGGATAAATTTAAAGTCTTTAAAATTTATCCTTGATTTAGTTTGATTAATGCTTATAATATTTTCATCATCCTCATATTTATATTATGTTGAAAGTCATCTGTGGCCTGTAGTGCATAGATGGACTTGGTATGATTATGACCCGGGATTATTCGGTATAATCATGACCGTAATGTTGCAAATGATGTGAAAAAAGTCCTCGTTGGCCCATAGTGCATTGATGGACAGTTTTTGGTATGATTATAGTTATGGATTCTCTTGACCAGGGTGCAAAGATGAATTGTTTTATAGCATGATCGGGAACCGTTGATAAAAAACACGATTATCTTTGGCGTAGTAGTGCATGGATAGTTTGTGGTTGTGATCTTAATGAAAAAGTCTTCATTGGCACGTAGTTCATTGATGGGACGAGTTTTGGTATGATTATGGCTATGGATTCTCTTGACCAAGGTGCAAAGATGGATTATTTTTGGTATGATCAAAAGCTCATTAATGAAAACACGATTATCTTTGCTTTGTAGTGCATGGATAATTAGTGGTCGTGATACTAAAGAATATCATTGGCTTGTAGAAAGGGGATGATTTGATGATGTGGATTATTTATTTGTCGAGTTTCAAATGATAAAAGTGATGAAAAGCCTTTTAAATCTAGAAGATAGTAGATTTTATTCTCTACTTGACTCTTCTAATGGATTGCTTGTTCCGCTGCAGTTAAACTTGATGTTTGTTATATTGTATCTGTTTAACACTGTTGAAGGCTAATGATAATTTATTCTGCATTATCTTAGTCATAATATTTCTTACTGGGCTAGTTGAGCTCACCCTTACTTTCGTTGTTCTCTTCAGTAAATGAGAACGTAGTTGGGACTAGTCGGGGAACAGAGTGATGGTCCTAGATGGTGCATTAGTAGTCCTCACTATTATGTGAAATAGTTTAATAATAAATGTAATGAGGACTCCATTGAGTGTGGATATTGTCTAGATGAAAATATTTGTATTAAAATTCACAGCTCATGTTGTATATTTAAGTTTGTATTTGAATTCTGTACCATGTATCTGGCGACCCAAGATGGGTGATGTATACCTAATTTTGGGGGCGTCACAGTTGGTATCAAAGCTTAGGGATATGATCCCTGGCTGAGATGTGAGACAAGAACAAGGAGGGGAGAGATGTAGAATTCCTTCGCTAGTATGACCTACCTAAGCTTATTTGATATTTAATTGATCGGTCAAAGTATATGAATAATATGTGATATGTTAATTAACCCTTATTTTGAAACTATGTCCTAGAATGATATTTGATATACAGGAAATGGGAAATGGGAAAATCATGATAGAGCGGAATTAACCGGGAAGGTACAATCCGAAAAGAAAGCAAGGTATTCTCATCTCTTCGAATATCAGGTACGTACGTAAATTTCGAGGGCGAAATTTCATAAGGAGGGGAGATTGTGAGACCCCAAATTTTATGAAATAAAAGTGTTCAATTTTTCTATTTTTGTGAATAGTTAAATTGATAAAAGCTTAAAGTTAAGGGTGACATTTGAAATTTTTTTAAATTAAGTGATAATGAAGTTTTGTTTTATTAGTATTATTAATGTAATAAAACAGAAAATTTTTTTATATAAAATAGAATACTTTTATAAAGTTATTCTATAAATAGAATATATATATTTTATTATGCATAGTGTTTGCATAGTGTTTGCATAGTGTTTTGCATAGTAAAATCTTTTTATATAAAACAGAATACTTTTATAAAGTTATTCGTTTTATTAGATTATAAATAGAATATATTATATTTTATTTAAAAGATTTTCTTTAAATACGAATTTGTCAGATTAAAGTAAATCAATCTGGACCGTTCATGAATTAGTTACTATGCAGTCCATTCTTCTATAAATAGAAGTTCATTCATTCATTATTTCTTATGAATTCACTAAAACTCTAGAGAGAGAAACTATAGAGAGAGTTTTTCTTCTATAATCTTGAGCATATTTCTTTAGAGTTTAAGAAAGCTTTGAGCGTAGTGCAAGTTTTCTTTGAGTATATCCTCGCCCTACCAGTCGAAATACTCTTCTTTCAAAGGTAAGGGATATTATTTGTTGTACTCGTAGGGAATATTATTTGTTGTACTCGTAAGGGTTATTCTTTCTTTCTTATTCATGAAGAGAACTTCTGTTATTCCATTCTGTATTATTCTGTTAGAATAACCTGTATACGCGGGATACCTTATATTTGGTGATATTCTTCTGTTATTCCATTCTTATTATTCATTGGAATAACTTTGTTTATCTGGCACCGCATACATGGTGAAATTCTTCTAATATTACATTCTTTATTATCTTTGTCGGAATATCACATGCATGCGTTCTATTTGGACTCGGTTCTATAATTTATTATTACGTCGGAATATCATATGCATGCGTTCTGGGACTGGTTCCATTATTTATTATTACGTAGAATATCCACATCAGACATGCTTTTTCTGGGAGGACTGGTTCCATTATTTATTATTCTCGAATATCACATGCGTGCGTTCTACGTGGGACTGGTTCCATTATTTATTATTACATTGGGAATAACACATGCATGCGACCTATCGCGCGCGCATGGTGAATCCTTCTTTTATTCCATTCTTTATTATTCTGTTGGAATAACTTGTCTACGTGGTTTACCACATGCATGGTGAATGATCCTTTGTATTTCATTCCTTATTAAATTGTGAAAATGATTTATTTACGTGGATTATGATGAAAGTCATAACAAAAGTATTGGACTGATAAAAATCATGGGTATATGTGGTATTAGTAAGTGTTATGATAAGATATGTTTGTTATTATATGAAAACTTGAATGTTTCTTAGAAATCACAAAGGGTTGAAAATCAAATTTTGGTGAAAATGGAACATGAAATTCAATTGACCATATCTCCTATTATGTTTCGAATTTTTGAGTGAGGTCAAGTTCCAGAGTTAGGTCTATGCGTTTTTTAACTTATCGAAGTGGAATCACAGGAAAAGGTGTTGTAGATTTTCGTGTGAACTGATTTTAGCAAAGGAGTCAAAAGCTACAATTTAAGAAAAAGTTACTGCCCAGATTTTTAAAAGGGCATTTTCGGCCACTTAATTTGTGAGAAAAATTCTGGCCTTTTGGGACATGAAAGTATATGGTATAAAGTACCTCCTGTCCAAAAATAAGCTCATTCAGACTTAAAATGAGCAAGTTATGACCATTTCAATATTTAGGTTTTCCGATGAAAAAATGCTATAACGAGTTCTATAACTCAGATGACCATGAAATTTAAACTGGAAGCTCACGTTAACATGTGTAAGATCCTGCCAAGATTTGGGAATTTTTCGGAGTTAACCTTGAGGTAGCTAATTTCTTAAGGAATTAATTAGAAATTGATTTTGAAAAATAGTAAATGAATTTTAAAATGTCAAGAAAATATATGTTCAATATGGGACTATATTATGCTAAATCCGAGAAAAGAATAATTTTTGGGACTGATTTGGTATTTTTCATGAAAATAGTTTAGCGACGAACATATGAGTTAAATAAGTTATGTGGAGTTGAAGAATTGGTAAATAGGATTTTAGGGCCTGAAAATCCTATATAAGGTATATCTTGATTTTGATGAGTAATTTGATTATTGGTGATGAAATCTTATGAGTATGACATTTTGAATGATTAAATGCATTATTTGGAAAAGTGTAAACAATTAAATATAATTGTTTATAAGTTTAAGAAGTGATTAAAATATTGTTATAGTATTAACAATATTAGATTATGATTTTATTAAGTGATTGATAATGTCTGAATAAATTTAAAGTCTTTAATATTTATCTTTGATTTAGTTTGATTAATGCTTATAATATTGTCATCATCCTCGTATTTATATTATGTTGAAAGTCCTCTATGGCCTGTAGTGCATAGATGGACTTGGTGTGATTATGACCAGGGATTATTCGGTATAATCATGACCGTAATGTTGCATATGATGTGGAAAAAGTCCTCATTGGCCCGTAGTGCATTGATGCACAGTTTTTGGTATGATTATGACTATGGATTCTCTTCGGCCAAGGGTGCAAAGATGAATTGTTTTATAGCATGATCAGGACTGTTGATAAAAACACGATTATCTTTGGCCCGTAGTGCATGGAAAATTTGTGGTTGTGATACTAATGAAAGAGTCTTCATTGGCCTGTAGTGCATTGATGGACAGTTTTTGGTATGATTATGGCTATGGATTCTCTTCGGCCAAGGGTGAAAAGATGAATTGTTTTATGGCATGATCAAAACCGTTGATGAAAACACGATTATCTTTGGCCCTTAGTGCATGGATAATTCGTGGTCATAATACTAAAGAATATCCTTGGTCTGTAGTGCATGGATGATTTGATGATGTGGATTATTTATTAAGCTGAGTCTCAGCGATAAAAGTGATGAAAAACCTTTTAAATCATAGAAGATAGTAGATTTTATTCTCTACTTGACTCTTCTAATGAATTTCTTATTCATTATGATTAAACTTGATGTTTGTTATATTGTATCGTTTAACACTTTGTTGAAGGCTAATGATAATTTATTCTGCATTATCTTAGTCATAATATTTCTTACTGGGCTAGTTGAGCTCACCCTTTCTTTCATTGTTCTCTTCACGAAATGAGAACGTAGCTGGGACTAGTCGGGGAACAGAGTGATGGTCCTAGATGGTGCATTAGTAGTCCTCACTATTCTATGAAATAGTGTAATAATAAATGTAATGAGGACTCCATTGAGTGTGGATAATGTCTAGATGACAATATTTGTATTAAAACTCACAGCCCATGTTGTATATTTAAGTTTGTATTTGAATTCTGTACCATGTATCTAGCGACCCAAGATGGGTGATGTATACCTAATTTTGGGGGCGTCACAGTTGGTATCAAAGCTTAGGGATATGATCCCTGACTGGGATGTGAGACAAGAACTAGGAGGGGAGAGATGGGGAATTCCTTCGCTAGTATGACCTACCTAAGTTTATTTAATATTTAATTGGTCGGTCAGAGTATAGGAATAATATGTGATATGTTAATTAACCCTTATTTTGAAACTATGTCCTAGAATGATATTTGAAATACAGGAGATGAGAAATGGGAAAATCATGATAGAGCGGAATTAACTGGGAAGGTACAATCCGAAAAGAAAGCAAGGTATTCTCATCTCTTTGAATATCAAGTACGTACGTAAATTTCGAGGGCGAAATTTTATAAGGAGGGGAGATTGTGAGACCCCGAATTTTATGAAATAAAAGTGTTCAATTTTTCTATTTTGGTGAATAGTTAAACTGATAAAAGCTTAAAGTTAAGGGTGACATTTGAAAATTTTTCAAATTAAGTGATGATGAAGTTTTGTTTTATTAGTATTATTAATGTAATAAAATAGAAAATCTTTTTATATAAAACAGAATACTTTTATAAAATTATTCTATAAATAGAATATATTATATTTTATTATGCATAGTGTTTGCATAGTGCCTGCATAGTGTTTTGCATAGTAAAATCTTTTTATATAAAACAGAATACTTTTATAAAGTTATTCGTTTTATTAGATTATAAATAGAATATATTATATTTTATTTAAAAGATTTTTCTTTAAATCTGGATCGTCCGATTAAAATAAACAAATCTGGACCGTTCGTGAGAAAAATTCTGGCCTTTTGGGACATGAAAGTATATGGTATAAAGTACCTCCTGTCCAAAAATAAACTCATTCAGACTTAAAATGAGCAAGTTATGACCATTTCAATATTTAGGTTTTTCCGACGAAAAATGCAATAACCAGAGTTCTATAACTCCGATGACCATGAAATTTAAACTGGAAGCTCACGTTAACATGTTTAAGATCGTGCCAAGATTTGGGAATTTCTGGAGTTAACCTTGAGGTAGCTAATTTTTTAAGAATTTAATTTGAAATTGATTTTTGAAAAATAGTAAATGAATTTTAAAAATGTCAAGAAAAATATATGTTCAATATGGGACTATATTATGCTAAATCCCAGAAAAGAATAATTTTTGGGACTGATTTGGTATTTTTCATGAAAATAGTTTAGCTACGAACATATGAGTTAAATATGTTATGTGGAGTTGAAGAATTGGTAAATAGAATGTTAGGGTTTGAAAATCCTATATAAGGTATATGCAAATTTTTGATGTGTAATTTGATTATTGGTGTTGAAATCTTATGAGTATGACATTTTTGAATGATTAAATGCATTATTTCGAAAAGTGTAAACAATTAAATGTAATTGTTTATAAGTTTAAGAAGTGATTAAAATATTGTTATAGCATTAACAATATTAGATACTGATTTTATTAAGTGATTGATAATGTCCGGATAAATTTAAAGTCTTTAATATTTATCCTTGATTTAGTTTGATTAATGCTTGTAATATTGTCATCATCCTCATATTTATATTATGTTGAAAGTCATCTCGTAATACGTGTGCATGGTGCATAGATGGACTTGGTATGATTATGACCAGGGATTATTCGATATAATCATGACCGTAATGTTGTAAATGATGTGGAAAAAGTCCTCATTGGCCCGTAGTGCATTGATGGACAGTTTTTGGTATGATTGTGGTTATGGATTCTCTTTGGGCAAGGGTGCAAAGGTGAATTATTTTATAGCATGATCAGGACCGTTGATAAAAACACGATTATATTTGACCAGTAGTGCATGGATAATTTGTGGTTGTGATACTAATGAAAAAGTCCTCATTGGCCCGTAGTGCATTGATGGACAGTTTTTGGTATGATTATGGATAAGGATTCTCTTCGGCCAAGGGTGCAAAGATGAATTATTTTATGGCATGATCAGAACCGTTTATGAAAACACGATTATCTTTGGCCCGTAGTGCATGGATAATTCGTGGTTGTGATACAAAAGAATATCCTTGGTCTGTAATGTAGGGATGATTTGATGATGTGGATTATTTATTAAGCTGAGTCTCAGCGATAAAAGTGATGAAAACCCTTTTAAATCATAGAAGATAGTAGATTTTATTCTCTACTTGACTCTTCTAATGGATTTGTTGTTCCGCTGCAGTTAAACTTGATGTTTGTTATATTGTATCAGTTTAACACTGTTGAAGGCTAATGATAATTTATTCTGCATTATCTTAGTCATAATATTTCTTACTGGGCTAGTTGAGCTCACCCTTTCTTTCATTGTTCTCTTCAGGAAATGAGAATATAGATGGGACTAGTTGGGGAACAGAGTGATGTTCCTAGATGGTGCATTAGTAGTCCTCACTATTATGTGAAATAGTGTAATAATAAATGTAATGAGGACTCCATTGAGTGTGGATATAGTCTAGATGACAATATTTGTATTAAAACTCATAGCTCATGTTGTATATTTAAGTTTGTATTTGAATTCTGTACCATGTATCTGGCGACCCAAGATGGGTGATGTATACCTAATTTTGGGGGCGTCACAGTTGATATCAAAGCTTAGGGATATGATCCCTGGCTGAGATGTGAGACAAGAACTAGGAGGACAGAGATGTGGAATTCCTTCGCTAGTATGACCTACCTAAGTTTATTTGATATTTAATTGATCGGTCAGATTATAGGAATAATATGTGATATGTTAATTAACCCTTATTTTGAAACTATGTCCTAGAATGATATTTGAAATACAGGAGATGAGAAATGGGAAAATCATGATAGAGCGGAATTAACCGGGAAGGTACAATCCGAAAAGAAAGCAAGGTATACTCATCTCTTCAAATATCAGGTACGTACGTAAATTTCGAGGGCGAAATTTCATAAGGATGAGAGATTGTGAGACCCCGAATTTTTTGAAATAAAAGTGTTTAATTTTTCTATTTTGGTGAATAGTTAAATTGATAAAAGCGTAAAGTTAAGGGTGACATTTGAAAATTTTTCAAATTAAGTGGTGATGAAGTTTTGTTTTATTAGTATTATTAATGTAATAAAACAGAAAATCTTTTTATATAAAACAGAATACATTTATAAAGTTATTCTATAAATAGAATATATTATATTTAATTATGCATAGTGTTTGCATAATAAAATCATTTTATATAAAACAGAATACTTTTATAAAGTTATTCGTTTTATTAGATTATAAATAGAATCTATTATATTTTATTTAAAAGATTTTTCTTTAAATCTGGACCGTCCGATTAAAGTAAATCAATCTGGACCGTTCATGAAATAGTTACTATGCAGTCCATTCTTCTATAAATAGAAGCTCATTCATTCATTATTTCTTACGAATTCACTAAAACTCTAGAGAGAGAAACTATAGAGAGAGGTCTTCTTCTATAATCTTGAGCATATTTCTTTAGAGTTTAAGAAAGCTTTGAGCGTAGTGCAAGTTTTCTTCGAGTATATCCTCGCCCTACCAGTCGAAATACTCTTCTTTCAAAGGTAAGGGATATTATTTGTTGTACTCGTAGGGAATATTATTTGTTGTACTCGTAAGGGTTATTCTTTCTTTCTTATTCATGAAGAGAACTTCTGTTATTCCATTCTTTATTATTTTGTTGGAATAACAAAGATATCTGTGAGGATACCCTACACTTGGTGAAATTCTTACATTATTCCATTCTTATTATTACATTGGAATAACTTTGTTTATGTGAAATACCGCATACATGGTGAAATTCTTCTAATATTTCGTTCTTTTTATTATTACATTGAATATCACATGCGTGTGTTTCTGTAGGACCTGGTTCCATTATTTATTATTACGTCGAAATATCACATGCATGCGTTACGTGGGACTGGTTCCATTATTTATTATTCGTCGGAATATATCACATGCATGCGTTCTGTGGGACTGGTTCCATTATTTATTATTCGTCGAGAATATCATATATGCGTGCGTTTACACGGCACTGGTTCCATTATTTATTATTCGTTGGGAATAACACATCTGTGCGATCTATCGCACGCATGGTGAATCCTTCTGTTATTCCATTCTTTATTATTCTATTGGAATAACCTGTCTATGTGGTTTACCACATGCATGGTGAATGATCCATTGTATTTCATTCCTTATTAAATTGTGAAAATGATCTGTTTACGTGGTTTATGATGAAAGTCATAACAAAAGTATTGGACTGATTAAAATTATGGGTATATGTGGTATTAGTAAGTGTTATGATAAGTTATGTTGGTTATTATATGAAAACTTGAAAGTTTCTTAGAAATCACAAAGGGTTGAAAATCAAATTTTGGTGAAAATGGAACATGAAATTCAATTGACCATATCTCCTATTTTATTTCGAATTTTTGAGTGAGGTCAAGTTCCAGAGTTAGGTCTATGAGTTTTGTAACTTATCCAAGTGAAATCACTGGAAAAGGTGTTGTAGATTTTTATGTGGACTGATTTTAGCAAAGGAGTCAAAAGCTGCAATTTAAGAAAAAGTTACTGCCCAGATTTTTAAAAGGGCATTTTCGGCCACTTAATTTTTGAGAAAAATTATGGCCTTTTGGGACATGAAAGTATATGGTATAATGTACCTCCTGTCCAAATATAAGCTCATTCCGACTTAAAATGAGCAAGTTATGACCATTTCAATATTTAGGTTTTTTCGACGAAAAACGCTATAACCAGAGCTCTATAACTCCGATGACCATGAAATTTAAACTGGAAGCTCACGTTAAAATGTGTAAGATCCTGCCAAAATTTGGGAATTTCTGGAGTTAACCTTGAGGTAGCTAATTTCTTAAGGAATTAATTAGAAATTGATTTTTGAAAAATAGTAAATGAATTTTAAAAATGTCAAGAAAAATATATGTTCAGTATGGGACTATATTATGCTAAATCCCAGAAAAGAATAACTTTTGGGACTGATTTGGTATTTTTCATGAAAATAGTTTAGCTACGAACATATGAATTAAATATGTTATGTGGAGTTGAAGAATTGGTAAATAGGATTTTAGGGCTTGAAAATTCTATATAAGGTATATGCAGATTTTTGATGAGTAATTTGATTATTGGTGATGAAATCTTATGAGTATGACATTTTTGAATGATTAAATGCATTATTTGGAAAAGTGTAAACAATTAAATGTAATTGTTTATAAGTTTAAGAAGTGATTAAAATATTGTTATAGTATTAACAATATTAGATACTGATTTTATTAAGTGATTGATAATGTCTGGATAAATTTAAAGTCTTTAATATTTATCCTTGATTTAGTTTGATTAATGCTTATAATATTGTCATCATCCTCATATTTATATTATGTTGAAAGTCATATGTGGCCTGTAGTGCATAGATGGACTTGGTATGATTATGACCAGTGATTATTCGGTATAATCATGACCGTAATGTTGTAAATGATGTGGAAAAAGTCCTCATTGGCCCGTAGTGCATTGATGGACAGTTTTTGGTATGATTGTGGTTATGGATTCTCTTCGGCCAAGGGTGCAAAGATGACTTATTTTATAGCATGATCAGGACCGTTGATAAAAACACGATTATATTTGACCAGTAGTGCATGGATAATTTGTGGTTGTGATACTAATGTAAAAGTCCTCATTGGCCCGTAGTGCATTGATGGACAGTTTTTGATATGATTATGGCTATGGATTCTCTTCGGCCAAGGGTGCAAAGATGAATTATTTTATGGCATGATCGTAATCATTGATGAAAACACGATTATCTTTGGCGTAGTGCATGGATAATTCGTGGTCGTGATACTAAAGAATATCCTTGGCTCTGCAATGCGCAGGATGATTTGATGATGTGGATTATTTATTAAGCTGAGTCTCAGCGATAAAAGTGATGAAAAACCTTTTAAATCATAGAAGATAGTAGATTTTATTCTCTACTTGACTCTTCTAATGGATTTCTTGTTCCGCTGCAGTTAAACTTGATGTTTGTTATATTGTATCGGTTTAACATCTTTGTTAAGGCTAATGATAATTTATTCTGGCATTATCTTAGTCATAATATTTCTTACTGGGCTAGTTGAGCTCACCCTTTCTTTCATTGTTCTCTTCAGGAAATGAGAACGAGCTGGGACTAGTCGGGGAACAGAGTGATGGTCCTAGATGGTGCATTAGTAGTCCTCACTATTATGTGAAATAGTGTAATAATAAATGTAACGAGGACTCCATTGAGTGTGGATATTGTCTAGATGACAATATTTGTATTAAAACTCACAGCTCATGTTGTATATTTAAGTTTGTATTTGAATTCTGTAACATGTATCTGGTGACCCAAGATGGGTGATGTATACCTAATTTTGGGGACGTCATAGTTGTTGTAAGTTGTTGGTTAGATATGTGTTAGAAGGTGCCTTTTAGAGATCTGGGTGGTTGGATCATGGATCCATAACATCTAGATGTTCGAATCTAAAGATTTATCAAATCTGGGAAAAGTTAGAAAAATGGCCTGACAAGCTAATGTCAGGGCCTGTAAATCCTTCTCTGTTTTTGATTTATGTTTTTTTATGTTTTAAATGTGTTCTATGTCATGAGGATTTTGATCGAAAACTAGAAACATGGCCAGATCATTAGTAGATTGGGAGATACGAGTAGTCAATTCGTTGGCTGAATTGTGGAGATCGAAGTTTCGGCAACCCGTAAACCCAGATCTCGTCTGACGACGTTTTCTGAGTCATTGATCTTGCTTCTGTTAAGTGTTTTAGTTATGTTGTTGGTTGCATATTGTAGCCTGGCATGTTATCTATATTCTCAAACCATTAGATCACTCAGATCGTACTCAGAATCAAATTTATACGTGGTCAAACCACCGTTGACCTACATCGCTGGGAAGGAGATTACAGGTAACCCGAGAATCTTCAAGACCCGCTTTCCTGACCACTAGTTTGACCGGCCTTGATAGCTTAGATCTGTTGTTGTTAAGATGATCTGAGGTTATGTAGTTGTACAGGGACATGAGTTTTACACAATGGAACCTCTATATTACATTATTCATACTTGGAAGGCCTAGATCCGGAGGCTCAAAGTAAGACCTAGCAATTGTTCTTCATTTCTGGAAAACCCAGAAATGAAGAACAACTCTGACATGTTTTTTTGTAGTTTATAAGATCTTGCTTTTAAGTAATGTTTTGGCCATGAACTCAGTTGCTACTTGTAGTATTACACTTATAATATAATCATAATACTTAAACCAGTCCAGAAACCTTGTGATCATCGATCTAGCACTGGTCAAACCAAGTCCCTCGAAGTCTGACATGAGTTTTTGGGTTTCTTTGAAGAAACGACCGAGAACACTTTTAGCAATGATTTTTTCTTTATTCCCCTTTTAGCGACGGTTTAATTATGAAATTAATAATTAATTTCCGAAATTTATTTATTTTAATAAATAAATAGAAATAAATGGTTTATAATTATTAAAAATACATAATAAATTATAAAATATTATTTTAAATTCTGGAAAAATAGTTTTTAATTATTGTGAGTATATTTCATAAATATTTAATATTTTGGAATATAAATGATATTTAATTTATTTAATTATAATATTAAATAAATTATTTAAAAATGATTTAAATACTTGAAAAATCATGAAAAAATAATATTATGGTATAATAAAATATTTTTAGTTATTTTTAGTGACTTTTAATATTTTGTGAGGAATTTCATTAATTAATAAATATTAATGATAATTAGTTTATTTAATAAATATATTAAATAAATTATGGAAAAAAAGATTTAATGAAAATATTTTTAGTTATAAAATGTAACTTTTGATATTTTGTCATGAAAATATTAATATTTTAATATTAATAGTGATTATCGGATAATGAATTTAAGTGTTTTAAAATCATATAAATATGATTTAAGGTACTAAAAATAATTTGATATATTATAAATATATTATAATAATATGTTATGTATTTCATTAATATTTGATAATAAATTAATATTAATGATAAAAAAATTAGATGGTATTTAATTCATATAAATACGTTATTAAGGATTGAAAAATCTTAATAAATGGTAATAATTATTTAAAAATTATGAAAATTATTTTGACTAATATTAAAATTATCTGAGATAATTGTTAAGTCTTAGGCATAGTTTAATTGAACTTAGACTCGATAAAAGTCTGACTAGACCGTCGGGATGTCAGATTTGTGTCGGGTTGAACTCAAACTGCAATAGGTTGACTTGATACCGAGTCTTATATGTGTTATAGACTGATAGGGTTGTGTGTTATGTGTTTAGGTTATTCTATGTTTATATATATAGTAGTAGTATATTGTGATGATATTATTCTAATATTGGAGATCTATATTACTAATATTAGGTCTTCGGATAAAGCGTTATAAATTGCGTAGCGGTAATCAATGGTTCATGCAAGTTTATTTTTACTTAACTCTATTAGGAGTTGTTTCATTCAGATATGCTTATGGTTAATCATTGCTGGTTGCCATGAATTGTACTATGTACATATTGCATACTTAAGTCAGGTATGAAAGGCTGATCACCTTCATTACTAGTTGGTTCAGATATATTTGTTCATGTATAATACTTGTTCAGTCAAAAGTTTATTCCTGTTAGTTCACAATTATATTGATGAATTATAGTCAGCTTAGTATTCAGACTCATTCAATCATGATATATCGTTATATTATTGAACTTCAACTTGCTGGGCAAATCTTATGCTCACCCTTGCTATATCATGATAAAATATTGCGATTAAAGACGAATCACGCTTGATACAAGGAAAGGTTAAAAACGATTCTAGCTTTAGTATACGTAATGCGAGAGATTTGTAATAATGTTGTATGATAATAATGTTATGTGTTAGAAAAATTATGATTTGTGTATAAGTTAAGGTTACTCGACTTTGGGGAAATATGTGTAAAGTTTAATGTATAAACAATTTATGTTTATATCTTCCGCAATAGTTGTATAGTGATAGAATGATCGAAGCGGATCCGCGGTGATTCGGGACCTCAGATTCGGGGACCTCACAGTTGGTATCAAAGCTGTAGGTTATGAACCTTAGGTAGGAATACCTGAGACTAATAACGCGATGATTAGGATAAGATCTAACTTCTATATAGAGTTAGTTGGCTCAGAAGATTCAAAGATGAATCTCAGCGAGTTATAACATACAGAGTTCCCTAACTCTGATAGTAATGTTGAACAGTAGTGGTGAATAGATAGAGTCCAAAAGACTAAAAGTGCAGTGATAGAAGATCATAAAACAAAACGATCAAGACATATAAATAAATCATAATATATAAGATAAGATCACCCCGTGATCTGATAAGGTGATAACATGGAGAAGAATCAATCTAATGATTGAACAGTTTACAGCAAGATTGCTGGGTGTCAGTTGTACTATGAATTGGTACAGATTCAAGAAAGGATTATGAATATGGATTAAATTAAATTCGTATGGAGAAGGGAGTTAGTGTTAGGTGGGGATTCAATTACGGATTCATGTCGGCAGCTGAGTTGTATGATTCCTTGTGTGGGCGGGGAATTGTACTTGATGTAACAACTACTTAGTTCTGATAATGATAATCATTGAAATGTCTGCGTCGCGCTATTTGCTATATGCATGTTAAGAGGGTGATTCCTTTCTCATGTGTAGAACAGCTAGATAGGTTATAGGTAGAGAATATAAGGTTAAGTACGAGTTCATAAAACTCATACTTATGTGACATGCTTGATTCATAGTTATATGAAATATTTATGAACCCCTCATCGAATGGACGCCAAAGGTCTGTCTAGGAAAGTTCTTAAACTCATATGATTGTGGTAATTTATGGACTCATAAGTGTGGTTTTACGAACTGGGTATAGTTGTGTGTAAATGGAGTATTAAGGATAATAAGAATAGATAGACTGTTTAAGCAAATGATTATTAGTGAATAATTAAGTTTTCCAAAACTCCTAGCTATGCTAGAATTCAAAATTTTGACATCAAGCTAAATACGCACTATGTGCTTTTAAAAAAAAATAAAATATATGTAGACTCGTAATCATTTTTGAAACGGTTTAAAGTATAGTCTATGCTACTTATTTCAGCTAGACGCAACTGATTTGAAATATCAAAATATATTTTATTTATCACTCATGTACCATGTAACCTGGTGCTAGAGATGATAAAAAGTTGATGAAGTTGTAAATACATGAATAATTAGTGTGAATTTGATCTAAAATCGTTGTTCCACTATTGTATGATGTGTTATGACAAAGTCACTCGATGACGGCATCCTCAAACGGACTGTTAATACAGTACGACATTATGACATCATTCTCAAAAATATTTTCAATAAAATTTAATTTGCCGACGGGGTTTGACTACACTTAAATAATTCGATTGAATTTAATTATTAATATGAGTCTATGCTATTTTATTCAGCTAGACAAACATTTATAAAACTCTAAGAGTTCTTTTGAAAAAAATTTCCCGAACCAAATTCTTTTGGTGCAGATTCTGATAAAGACTGAGGTGAAAGTTTATGCGCCCAAGGCGGATAAGAGGAACAAATTGTTCCGACCAGCAGTACTTGATCAGTACAGGGCATATCGGGCTAATCTCCCTTTGTGTCTGTAAGTTATGACGGTTTGCGGATGAATTTCCATAAAACCTTTACGAAAATGACAGACAAATAGTCTATATGACTCCTCAGCAAAATTTGAAAATTTTTACTCTTGTGAGTGGTGTATTGGGTAGCTTGTGATGTTGTGTATGTATGGAGTATGGTGTAAGGTGTAAGGTAAATTTTAGGGACGAATTTTTTTAGAAAAAAGGTGAATGTGACAACTTAGAAAATTTAGAAAATTTTTAAAATTTTAATTAATTGATTAAAGGTTCAAAATTAGAACCTAGACATAAAATAAGTGTATGCGTTTCATATTTTTGAGAATAAATTTTGAGGATTTCAAAATTCTATGAAGGATTTAAGTGAATTCTTCAGGATTAAGGGAATACGTGAATATGTTCTGTGTATGTGTGTATAGTATGTGGTTAAGGGTCAAGGGTTGACCAGATAAACGATATCTGTAACAAACCCTAAGTATATATTTAGAACGTCAACGTTCGGTTAGAAAATTATTACGAATTATAAGAAACCCTAGAAACCGGTTCTGGAAACCCTAATTTCAGTTTCGGAAATTCGAAACCCTAATTCATAAATTTAAAACCCTAATCTGGGAACTTGAATGGTTATTATATTGCTTAAGTGCTATTAATTATAATATTAATTACGGTAAAGCTTAATTAATTAGCAAACCCTAATTTCAAATTTAGAAAATCCTAATTTTTAAGTTAAAAGTAATTTGAAAACCCTAATCTAATTACGAAATCTAATTTTTAATTAGAAATTTATTTTATATTAGAAACCCTAATTTTTGGGTTATAAACCCTAATCCGTGATTTTGACCTTAACAGCTTAATTAGTAATTTTAATTAGGAAATACTAATCCTAATTAGCAAGATTTAATTTATGATTAAGAAATTTTTATATAATTAGAAAATTCTAATTATAATTTAGAAATATTAATTTTTTATTTTTGGAAACCTAAATTGGAAATTTTAGAAAATCAAATTGCTAAACTTGAGGGTTCAAACCCTAATGGGTTCAAACCCTAACCCAAACCCTAAACCCTAAGGGTTTGGCCAATTGTCTAAAATGCCATTAAAATTAAATGCTAAAAGACTATTTTGCCCTTTGTTGCATTATTGGACTTAACTTGCAAGAGTTGTCCTAGTGAGTTGCTCACCAACCCTAAACCCTAGCATTTGACAATTACCAGCTATCTCAGCCGAAATTATCAGCCATTGCATTGCATCAAGTCATTTATAGAGATTCAAGAGAGAGAAAAGGTCCACTTGAATTTCATTTTTCTCCTAAACCCTTCTCTCTCTAGAAATTCGGGAGTTAGAGTGAGAGAGTGATATATACTAAGCCAATATCAGTCCCTAACTTTACAAGATAAGAATCAAAAAGCAGAAATCAAAAATCAAACCTAAGAAGGTATGAACCCTAATTTTCCAAAAATCTTTACTTTGATGTTAGTTGTTGTAAGTTGTTGGTTAGATATGTGTTAGAAGGTGCCTTTTAGAGATCTGGGTGGCTGGATCATGGATCCATAACATCTAGATGCTCGAATCTAAAGATTTATCAAATCTGGGAAAAGTTGTAAATATGGCATGATAAGCTAATGTCAGGGCCTGTAAATCTTTCTCTGTTTTTGATTTATGTTTTTTTATGTTTTAAATGTGTTCTATGTCATGAGGAATTTGATCAAAACTAGAAACATGGCGGATCATGAGTAGATTGGGAGATCTGAAAGCGAAATATAAATTGCGTTGACGGTTATGGAGATCGAGAGTTTGGCAACCCAGAAACCCAGATCTCGTTTGACAACGTTTTCTGAGTCATTGATCTTGCTTATGTTAAGTGTTTTAGTTATGTTGTTGGTTGCATATTGTAGTCTGACATGTTATCTACATTCTTAAACCACTAGATCACTCAGATCGTACCCAGAATCAAATTTATACGTGGTCAAACCACCGTTGACCTACATGCCGGAAGGAGATTCTGGGTAACCCAGAATCTTCAAGACCCGTTTCTTGACCACTAGTTTGACCGGCCTTGATAGCTTAGATCTGTTGTTGTTAAGATGATATTAGGTTATGTAGTTGTACAGGGACATGAGCTTTACCCAATGGAACCTCAATATTACATTATTCATACTTGGAAGGCCTAGATCCGGAGGCTCAAAGTAAGACCTAGCAATTGTTCTTCATTTTTGGAAAACCCAGAAATGTAGAACAGCTCTGACATGTTTTTCTGTAGTTTAGATCTTGCTTTTAAGTAATGTTTTGGCCATGAACTCAGTTGCTAGTTGTAGTATTACACTTATACTATAATCATAATACTTAAACCAGTCTAGAAACCTTGTGATCATCGATCTAGCACTGGTCAAACCAAGTCCCTCGAAGTCTGACATGAGTTTCTGGGTTTGTTGAAGAACAGTCCAAGAACACTTTTAGCGACAGATTTGTCGCCTATTGCCCTTTTAGCGACGGTTTAATTAAAAAATTAATTATTAATTTTTGAAATTGATTTATTTTAATAAATAAATAGAAATAAATGGTTTTTAATTATTAAAAATACATAATAAATTATGAAAGATTATTTTAAATTCTGAAAAAATAGTTTTTAATTATTATGAGTATATTTCATAAATATTTAATATTTTTGGAATATAAATGGTATTTAATTTATTTAATTATAATATTAAATAAATTATTTAAAAATGATTTAAATACTTAAAAAATCTTGAAAAATAATTTTATAGTATACTAAAATATTTTAAGTTATTTTAGTGACTTTTAATATTTTGTGAGGAATTTCATTAATTAATCAATATTAATGATAATTATTTTTTTAATAAATATATTAAATAAATTATGGAAAAATAGATTTAATGATTTATAAATCATATAAAAATGATTTAAGTATTATAAAAATATTTTTAAGTTATAAAATGTAACTTTTGATATTTTGTCATAAAAAATTAATATTTTAATATTACTAGTGATTATCGGATAATGAATTTAGTGTTTAAAAATCATATAAATATGATTTTAAGGTACTAAAAATAATTTGATATATTATAAATATATTATAATAATATGTTATGTATTTCATTAATATTTGATAATAAATAAATATTAATGATAAAAGAATTATATGGTATTTAATTCATATAAATACGTTATTAAGGATTGAAAAATCTTAATAAATGGTAATAATTATTTAAAAATTATGAAAATTATTTTGACTAATATTAAAATTATCTGAGATAATTGTTAAGTCTTAGGCATAGTTTAATTGAACTTAGACTCGATAAAAGTTTGACTAGACCGTCGGGATGTCAGATTTGTGTCGGGTTAAACTCAAACTGCAATAGTTTGACTTGATACCGAGTCTTATATGTGTTATAGACTGATAGGGTTGTGTGTTATGTGTTTAGGTTATTCTATGTTTATATATATAGTAGTAGTATATTGTGATGATATTATTCTAATATTGGAGATCTATATTACTAATATTAGGTCTTCGGATAAAGCGTTATAAACTGCGTAGCGGTAATCAATGGTTCATGCAAGTTTATTTTTACTTAACTCTATTAAGAGTTGTTTCATTCAGATATGCTTATGGTTAGTCATTGCTGGTTGCCATGAATTGTACTATGTACATATTGCATACTTAAGTCAGGTATGAAAGGCTGATCACCTTCATTACTAGTTGGTTCAGATATATTTGTTCATGTATAATACTTGTTCAGTCAAAAGTTTGTTCCTGTTAGTTCACAATTATATTGATGAATTATAGTCAGCTTAGTATTCAGACTCATTCAATCATGATATATCGTTATATTATTGAACTTCAACTTGCTGGGCAAATCTTATGCTCACCCTTGCTATATCATGATAAAATATTGCAGATTAAGACGAATACGTCGGATACAAGGAAAGGTTAAAGACAGTTCTAGCTTTAGTATACGTGTGCAGTAGATTTGTAATAATGTTGTATGATAATAATGTTATGTGTTAGAAAAATTATGATTTGTGTATAAGTTAAGGTTACTCGACTTTGGGGAAATATGTGTAAAGTTTAATGTATAAACAATTTATGTTTATATCTTCCGCAATAGTTGTATAATGATAGAATGATCGAAGCGGATCCGCGGTGATTCGGGACCTCAGATTCGGGGACCTCACAGTTGGTATCAAAGCTGTAGGTTATGAACCTTAGGTAGGAATACCTGAGACTAATAACCGCAGTGATTAGGATAAGATCTAACTCATATAGAGTTAGTTGGTCGGTAAGATTCAAAGATGAATCTCAGCGAGTTATAACATACAGAGTTCCCTAACTCTGATAGTAATGTTGAACAGTAGTGGTGAATAGATAGAGTCCAAAAGACTAAAAGTGCAGTGATAGAAGATCATAAAACAAAACGATCAAGACATATAAA
The DNA here is from genome assembly GCA_020205615.1 of Panax quinquefolius. NCBI lineage: Eukaryota > Viridiplantae > Streptophyta > Magnoliopsida > Apiales > Araliaceae > Panax > Panax quinquefolius. The sequence goes on from CM035162.1 coordinate 50,079,110, forward strand.
TAAATCATAATATATAAGATAAGATCACCCCGTGATCTGATAAGGTGATAACATGGAGAAGAATCAATCTAATGATTGAGCAGGTTTCTGACAAGATTCTTTGGGTGTCGGTTGTATTATGAATTGATGCATGATTCAAGAAAGGATTATGAATATGGATTAAATTAAATTCGTATGGAGAAGGGAGTTAGTGTTAGGTGGGGATTCAATTACGGATTCATGTCGGCAGCTGAGTTGTATGATTCCTTGTGTGGGCGGGGAATTGTACTTGATGTAACAACTACTTAGTTCTGATAATGATAATCATTGAAATGTCTGCGTCGCGCTATTTGCTATATGCATGTTGAGAGGGTGATTCCTTTCTCATGTGTAGAACAGCTAGATAGGTTATAGGTAGAGAATATAAGGTTAAGTACGAGTTCATAAAACTCATACTTATGTGACATGCTTGATTCATAGTTATATGAAATATTTATGAACCCCTCATCGAATGGACGCCAAAGGTCTGTCTAGGAAAGTTCTTAAACTCATATGATTGTGGTAATTTATGGACTCATAAGTGTGGTTTTACGAACTGGGTATAGTTGTGTGTAAATGGAGTATTAAGGATAATAAGAATAGATAGACTGTTTAAGCAAATGATTATTAGTGAATAATTAAGTTTTCCAAAACTCCTAGCTATGCTAGAATTCAAAATTTTGACATCAAGCTAAATACACACTATGTGCTTTTAAAAAAAAATAAAATATATGTAGACTCGTAATCATTTTTGAAACGGTTTAAAGTATAGTCTATGCTACTTATTTCAAAGCTAGACGCAACTGATTTGAAATATCAAAATATATTTTATTTATCACTCATGTACCGTAATAACAAAGTGCGAGAGATGATAAAAAGTTGATGAAGTTGTAAATACATGAATACTTAGTGTGAATTTGATCTAAAATCGTTGTTCCACTATTGTATGATGTGTTATGACAAAGTCACTCGATGACGGCATCCTCAAACGGACTGTTAATACAGTACGACATTATGACATCATTCTCAAAAATATTTTCAATAAAATTTAATCTGCCTACGGGGTTTGACTACACTTAAATAATTCGATTGAATTTAATTATTGATATGAGTCTATGCTATTTGATTCAGCTAGACAAACATTTATAAAACTCTAAGAGTTCTTTTGAAAAAAATTTCCCGAACCAAATTCTTTTGGTGCAGATTCTGATAAAGACTGAGGTGAAAGTTTATGCGACCAAGACGGATAAGAGGAACAAATTGTTCCAACCAAAGAGACTTGATCAAGACAGGCATATCGGGCTAATCTCCCTTTGTGTCATGTAAGTTATGACGGTTTTTTTGGATGAATTTCCATAAAACCTTTACGAAAATGACAGACAAATAGTCTATATGACTCCTCAGCAAAATTTGAAAATTTTTACTCTTGTGAGTGGTGTATTGGGTAGCTTGTGATGTTGTGTATGTATGGAGTATGGTGTAAGGTGTATGGTAAATTTCGGGGACGAAATTTTTAGAAAAAGGGGTGAATGTGACAACCCGAAAATTTAGAAAATTTTTAAAATTTTAATTAAATGATTTAAGGTTCAAAATTAGAACCTAGACATAAAATAAGTGTATGCGTTTCATATTTTTGAGAATAAATTTTGAGGATTTCAAAATTCTATGAAGGATTTAAGTGAATTATTCAGGATTAAGGGAATACGTGAATATGTTTTGTGTATGTGTGTATAGTATGTGGTTAAGGGTCAAGGGTTGACCAGATAAACGATATCTGTAACAAACCCTAAGTGTGACGCCCCCAAAATTAAGTATACGTCACCCATCTTGGGTCGCCACTTACATGGTACATAAATTCAAATACAACTTACTAATATAAGCTGTAAGTGTACAATCGACATAAAGCGTGAGTTTGAATACAAATTTTGTCTACTAGATATTATACAAACTCAAAAGGAGTCCTCATTACAACTATTATCACACTATTTCACGAGAATAGTGAGGACTACTAATGCTATCCTACGGACCATTACTTACGTTCCCAGGCTCGTCCCGGCTATGTTCTCATTTCACGAAGAGAAGCGGTGAAAGAAATGGTGAGCTCAACTAGCCCGATAAGAAATATTATGACTAAGATAATGCGAATAAATTATCATTAGCCTTCAATGAGTGTTAAGCGATAAAATACAATAGACAACGGTTTAAGCTGCGTGAATAAGCAACCCATTAAAAGAGTCAAGTAGAGAATAAAGTCTACTATCTTTTAGGTTTTAAAAGGTTTTCATCAATTGTTATCATTGAGACTCGACAATAAATAAACCACCACATCTAATCATCCCTGCATACCACGGTCGAGGATTTTCATCAAATTATCAATGGTCATGACTATCTAGAATCACCCACGGTCATAATCATACCAAAAACTATCCATCATTTTGCATTACGAAGCCATTTGAGGACTTTTGTCATATCATTTATATCAAGTCGTGATTATATAGAATGATCCACGGTCATAATCATACTAAGTTCATCTATGCACGTAAGCCAAAGATAACATAATATAACATGAGGATGATGACAATGACATAATAATTCAATAAAACAAGTTCAAGAATTATTTAATCCATGAATTATTAACGTCCAAATTGTCAACATGATCTTGTTTAGTAGAGTAAAATTCAAGAATGATCGGAAGAATATTTCCATGAAAGATCTTTGGATGAAGCGCAAATATCAAGGATATTCTACTAATTTCATGGAGTATAGAAGTCAAAGTTTTAACTTATTTGGGTATAATAAAGAATGGAATAACAAAAGAAATCACCGTGCATGCGGTACCCGCATAGGCGAGTTATTCAACGAGAATAATAATAACGGAACGGTCGGTGAAATTCACACGCAAGCGGGATGTTCAATGAGAATAATAAAGATGGAACCGGATCCGGTGTAAAAACACACAGATAGGATATTCAGCGAGAATGATAAAAAAGCGGAACCCGGTCGGTGTAAAACACATGACGAGGATGTTCAGCGAGAATAATAAAAAGCGGAACCCGGTCCGGTGTAAAACACATGAGCAGGATGTTCCAACAGAATAATAGAAGAATGTCACCAAGTATAGGGTAAAGCAGCGTATCTGAGGTTATTCCAATGAATAATAAGCGATGGAATAACATAAGGATTTCACCAAGTATAGGGTATCTGGCGTATCTGAGGTTATGTATAGGGTATGCCACTTTTACGAGTTATTCAACAGAATAATAGTGAATGGAATAATGAAGTTCTCTTCAAGAAGAAAGAATAACACCCCTTACAAGTAAAAAAGCTGAATATAGAAGTAGTGAAGTAGCGAGAATACTCTTCTTCTCTCTATAATTTTCTCTCTATAGCTTCTCTCTATAATTTTCTCTCTAGAGTTTCAATGAATTCGTAAGAAAATAATGAAGGAATGAGCTTTATTTATAGGAAAATGGAATGCATAGTAACTAATCCATGAGCGGTCAGATTGATTTACTTTAATCGGCGGTCCATATTTAAGAAAAATCTTTTAAATAAAATATAATATATTCTATTTATATAAAAACATTTTACTATGCAAACACTATGCAATACTATGCAATCTTATATGCAAAACACTATGCAACACTATGCATAATAAAATATAATATATTCTATTTATAGAATAACTTTAATAAAGTATTCTATTTTATATAAAAGATGTTTACGTTTTATTACGTTAATAATACTGAATAAAACAAAAGCGTCATTATCATTATAATAATTCATATTATTAATCGTGATAATGGAATCAAAGTGAGTGACTTCTCACATAAGCATCGATAATCAATCTGGTGTGCTACTATGCAACCACACTTATTCTTTGTACTTTTACTACTAAAAGTAGTTCAATAGTAACCACGGTAAAACTTCATAGTTATTTCAATAAAATATTTTTGTCATTTTCTCAATCAAAGACAATAATTACATTGTAGGGTCCACCAATGATTGAGTAGTTATGCGAATATTCCTGCTAAACCAAATATTCCCAGACCAATCGAATATAATATAACCACTTGCATACTTTGCAAAATTTATAAATACTACCCACAACTATAATATTATCTCAAATTCACACCATAATATTAAAAATTATTTTGACAAAATTTAAATCTTTATTGATAAAATCGGGGTCTCACAATCTCCCTCCTTATGGAATTTAGCCCTCGAAATTAGAATGCGATACTGATATGATAAAGAGATGAGGATACCTTGAATACCTTTATTGTTAAAAATATTAAATTCATCTTCGTAATCCGCCGAAGATATTCATTAACAATTCATCTTTGCACTCTGGGCCAAAGATATTTATTAATAATTCATCTTTGCTTCTGAAGCCAAGATATATAGCTGTAAAACCAATAATCTTTGAGACTTAGCTTAATAGTATCACAACCATGAATTATCCATGCACTTCTTGGCTAAGGATATTCGTGTTTTCAATTACTGATCGTGATTATCAAGAATAATCCGTGGTCATAATCATACCAAGTCTATCAATGCACTCTGACCAAAGATGACTTTTACCACATCCATGAATTAATATTTCATTCTTTGAGACTCCACTCAATAATTAATCCATATCATCGAATCATCCACACTACTGGCCGAGGATATTCATTAGTATCACGACCACAAATTATCCATGCACTACGACCAAAGATAATCGTGTATTCATTAGTATCACGACCACAAATTATCCATGCACTACGGCTTAAAGATAATTGTGTTTTCAATTCTGATTATGATTATACCGAATAATCACGGTCATAATCATACCAAGTCCATCTATGCACGTAAGCCACGGATGACTTTGAACACATCCATGAATTAATATTTCATTGCGTTGAGACTCAGCTCAATAATTAATCCACATCGTCGAATCATCCCTGCACTACAGGCTAAGGATATTCATTAGTATCACGACCACAAATTATCCATGCTCTACGGCCAAAGATAATCGTGTATTCATTAGTATCACGACCACAAATTATCCATGCACTACGGCTAAAGATAATTGTGTTTTCAATTCTGATTATGATTATATCTAGAATGATCCACTGGTCATAATCATACCAAGTCCATCTATGCACGTAAGCCACAGATGACTTTGAACACATCCATGAATTAATATTTCATTCTTTGAGACTCATTTCAATAATTAATCCACATCGTCGAATCATCCCCTCGCACTACTGAGCAAGGATATTCATTAGTATCACGACCACAAATTATCCATACTACTGACCAAAGATAATTGTGTTTTCAATTACGGTTATGATTATACCGAATGATCCACGGTCATAATCATACCAAGTCCATCTATGCACGTAAGCCGCGAGATGACTTTGAACACATCCATGAATTAATATTTCATTCTTTGAGACTCATTTCGATAATTAATCCACATCGTCAAATCATCCACGCACTCTGTGCTAAGGATATTCATTAGTATCACGACCACAAATTATCCATGCACTACTACCAAAGATAATTGTGTTTTCAATTCTGATTATGATTATCCGAATGATCCACGGTCATAATCATACCAAGTCCATCTATGCACGTAAGCCACGGATGACTTTGAACACATCCATGAATTAATATTTCATTCTTTGAGACTCATTTCAATAATTAATCCACATCGTCGAATCATCCACACCTTTCTGGCTAAGGATATTCATTAGTATCACGACCACAAATTATCCATGCACTACTGCCAAAGATAATTGTGTTTTCAATTACTGGTTATGATTATCTAGAACAATCCTGGTCATAATCATACCAAGTCCATCTATGCTTTCTACAGGCCGAGATGACTTTAAAAAAAAATATAAACATGAGGATAATGATATAAAGAATCAATCAAATAAGATAAAGGATAAATATTAAACATTTATAATATAATTTATCCAGGATTCAAGAATATCCCCATGTTATCAATCACTTAATAATCTAATAATCTAATATCATTAATATTATACCAATATTTTAATCACTTCTTAAATTTATAAACAATTTATCTCAATTGTTTACGCTTTACCATATAATGCATTTAATCATTCAAAAATGCCATACTCATAAGATATCATTACCAATTATCAAATCCCCCAAAAAATATGCATATACTCTATATAGGATTCTCTAGCCATGAAATCCTATTTTCAACTTTGTTACTTCACATAACATATTTAACTCATATGTTCGTAACTAAACTATTTTCATGAAAAATACCAAATCAGTTCCAAAAATATTTCTTTTCTGGGATTTAGCATAATATAGTCCCATGATGAAAATATATTTTTCTCGGAATTTTTAAAATTCATTTACTATTTTTCAAAAATCAATTTCTAATTAATTCCTTAAGAAATTAGCTACCTCAAGGTTAACTCCAAAAATTCCCAAATCTTGGCAGGACCTTACACATGTTAACGTGAGCTTCCAGTTTAAATTTCATGGTCATCGGAGTTATAGAACTCCGGTTATAGCATTTTTAAATCGGAAAAACCTAAATATTGAAATAGTCATAACTTGCTCATTTTAAGTCGAGAATGAGCTCATTTTTGGACAGGAGGTACTTTATACCATATACTTTCATGTCCCAAAAGGCCAGAATTTTCTCATAATTTAAGTGGCCGAAACAGCCTCTCTAAAATCATGGCAGAAGCTTTTCGGTTTTTGCAGCTTTGCACTCCTTTGCTAAAATCAGTCCACACAAAATCTACAACACCTTTTCCAGTAATTCCACTTGGATTAGTTAGGTAACTCATAGATCTAACTCTAGGACTTGACCACATTCAAAATTCAAAATATAACAGGAGATATGGTCAATTGAATTTCATATTACGTTTTTCACTAAAATCGATTTTCAACTCTTTGTGATTTCTAAGAAACATTCATGTTTTCACATACTAACCAACATAACTCATCATAAAACTTACTAATACTTCATATACCCATGATTTTTATTAGTTCTATACTTTTATTATGACTTTCATCATAATCCACGTAAAGCAGATCCTTTTAGTTGAAGAAATATTTGAGGGTTTAAGAAATGGGTTTTTTTATCTTTGGAAATTGATACAAAATTCGATTTCACGTTCTAGGGTAGGCTAGGAAGTCTTCAAGAATATGCCAGGAAATTTATTAATAATAGATATATCATTCAAAACTGTGACTCTCATCCAAGACTTGGATAGTACGTCACATTGATACCAACTGTGACTTCTATCCCTTAACCTAGATAGCACCTCACAATGATACCTATAAACTTGCCATCTTCATTCACGATGTCGCCTCTGAAAGTCGGTTTTGATTGCATTCCACACAAGGAAGTTAACAATGAAAGGATCGGGGCTCTTTACTTATGGCTTGATATAACAGTGATTAACTTTAGGGTTTGGTTACTTTGAATTCGTATAACAGGTTGGTTATGAATATGAAAGCTAACAACCTTACAAAAAGAATAACGAGTAGTTAATCAATTATTTTCAAAAATTACCTCAAAGGCAAGTATTTTCAAGAGATAAGATCGGCGAAGTAGCGTGAAAGTGTTTATTTGAAACAACAAGATTAATAAGCGATTGGAGGTAACGAAGGTTTCTCCCAACGAAGTTTCAATAGATAAATCAAAGTCTAATTTCTTCAGAGTCAAATTTAAACGTTGAACGCAAGCAAGAGAGATAAAAGAATGGGTAGAACCGGTATCTAATAAGGTATAGACTTCGCAAGAGCTTACGATTAACTTACCCGTAATAATTTTATTCAGGTTCCTCGTCACGAGAAAAAAAATGCTCTCTCTAAAACTACCGGCTTTGGTTTATGCAGGGACGACCTTTGGTGCCTCCATCCTAGTTGGACTTGACTTCACTATATCGACAAAATCGAGCTAAATGACCTTCTCTTCTTGAAATTTCCACTTCTATTATCTTTGCCATGATTACCCCGCAAAGTGGTTACCATATCCGCATGTTGATTCCCTCCACGCTTGTTGTCATTGCCCGATGACTACGATGGCCGGTATTATAATTTTTTGGCTACTTTCTTTTAGTTGCGTTAACTTTCGTTATCGCGCTCCACCCACTAATGAGCCCTATTCACAACATCTAAATACAAACACCATTGTCACAAAACAAGGGTTAATTAACATGCAACATATTATCACTATATCTCTACGTGAGCCAATCAAATACCAAATAAACTTAGGTAGGTCATACTAGCGAAGAATTTCCGTCTCCCCTCTTAGTACTATTCTCACATCTTAGCGAGGATCATATCCTAAGCTACGATACCAAGTTGTGGCGCCCCAAAATTAAGTATCGTCACCCATCTTGGGTCGCCACTTACATGGTACATAAATTCAAATACAACTTACTAATATAAGCATAGGTATGCAATCGACATAAAGCGTGAGTTTGAATACAAATTTTGTCTACTAGATATTATACAAACTCGAAAGGAGTCCTCATTACAACTATTATCACACTATTTCACGAATAATAGTGAGGACTACTAATGCTATCCTACGGACCATTACTTACGTTCCCAGGCTCGTCCCGGCTATGTTCTCATTTCTGAAGAGAAACGGTGAAAGAAATGGTGAGCTCAACTTCTTGATGAAGAAATATTATGACTAAGATAATGCGAGAATAAATTATCATTAGCCTTCAAACGATGTTAAGCGATAAAATACAATAGATAAACGGTTTAAGCTGCGGTGGAATAAGCAACCCATTAAAAAAAGTCAAGTAGAGAATAAAGTCTACTATCTTTTAGGTTTTAAAAGGTTTTCATCAATTGTTATCATTTGAGACTCGACAATAAATAAACCACCACATCTAATCATCCACTGTACCACGGTCGAGGATTTTCATCAAATTATCAATGGTCATGACTATCACAAGAATCACCCCTGGTCATAATCATACCAAAAACTATCCATCAACGCATTACAGTGCCTTTGAGGACTTTTTGTCATATCATTTATATCAAGTCGTGATTATAAGAATGATCCTGGTCATAATCATACTAAGTTCATCTATGCACGTAAGCCAAAGATAACATAATATAACATGAGGATGATGACAATGACATAATAATTCAATAAAACAAGTTCAAGAATTATTTAATCCATGAATTATTAACGTCCAAATTGTCAACATAATCTTTGTTTCAGAGAGTAAAATTCAAGAATGATCGGAAGAATATTTCCATGAAAAGATCTTTGGATGAAAACGCAAATATCAAGGATATTCTACTAATTTCATGGAGTATAGAAGTCAAAGTTTTAACTTATTTGGGTATAATAAAGAATGGAATAACAAAAGAAATCACCATGCATGCGGTGATGCAGACAGAGTTATTCAGCGAATAATAATAATAACGGAACCGGTCGGTGAAATTCACCGCAAGCGGGATGTTCAACGAGAATAATAAAGATGGAACCGGATCCGGTGTAAAACACACGAGATAGGATATTCAGCGAGAATGATAAAGGCGGAACCGGTCAAGGTGTAAAACACACAAGCAGGATGTTCAGCCAGAATAATAAAAAGCGGAACCGGTCGGGTGTAAAAACCATGACGAGGATGTTCCAGCGAGAATAATAGAAGAATGTCACCAAGTATAGGGTAAGCGGCGTATCTGAGTTATTCCAATGAGAATAATAAGCAATGGAATAACATAAGGATTTCACAAGTATAGGGTATCTGGCGTATCTGAGGTTATGTATAGGGTATGCCACTTTTACGAGTTATTCAACGAGAATAATAGTGAATGGAATAATGAAGTTCTCTTTGAAGAAGAAAGAATAACACCCTGCACCGTAGTAAAAAAACTGAATATAGAAGTAGTGAAGTAGCGAGATACTACTCTTCTTCTCTCTCTATAATTTTTCTCTATAGCTTCTCTCTATAATTTCTCTCTAGAGTTTCAATGAATTAAGTAAGAAAATAATGAAGGAATGAGCTTCTATTTATAGGAAAATGGAATGCATAGTAACTAATCCATGAGCGGTCAGTTGATTTACTTTAATCGGCGGTCCATATTTAAAGAAAAATCTTTTAAATAAAATATAATATATTCTATTTATATAAAAACATTTTACTATGCAAACACTATGCAATACTATGCAATACTATGCAAAACACTATGCAACACTATGCATAATAAAATATAATATATTCTATTTATAGATTAACTTTAATAAAGTATTCTATTTTATATAAAAAGATGTTTACATTTTATTACGTTAATAATACGAATAAAAAAAAAAGCGTCATTATATCATTATAATAATTCATATTATTAATCGTGATAATGGAATCAAAGTGAGTGACTTCTCACATAAGCATCGATAATCAATACTGGTGTCTTCTTTATGCAACCACACTTATTCTTTGTATTTTTACTACTAGAGTAGTTCAATAGTAACCACGGTAAAACTTCCGCCGTTATTTCAATAAAATATTTTTGTCGTTTTCTCAATCCAAACAATAATTACATTGTGGGGTCCACCAATGATTGAGTAGTTATACGAATATTCCTGCTAACCGAATATTCCCAGACCAATCGAATATAATATAACCACTTGCATACTTTGCAAAATTTATAAATACTACCCACAACTATAATATTATCTCAAATTCACACCATAATATTAAAAAATTATTTTGACAAAATTTAAATCTTTATTGATAAAATCTGGGGTCTCACACTAAGTATATATTTAGAACGTCAACGTTCGGTTAGAAAATTATTACGAATTATAAGAAACCCTAGAAACCGGTTCTGGAAACCCTAATTTCAGTTTCGGAAATTCGAAACCCTAATTCATAAATTTAAAACCCTAATCTGGGAACTTGAATGGTTATTATATTGCTTAAGTGCTATTAATTATAATATTAATTACGGTAAAGCTTAATTAATTAGCAAACCCTAATTTCAAATTTAGAAAATCCTAATTTTTAAGTTAAAAGTAATTTGAAAACCCTAATCTAATTACGAAATCTAATTTTTAATTAGAAATTTATTTTATATTAGAAACCCTAATTTTTGGGTTATAAACCCTAATCCGTGATTTTGACCTTAACAGCTTAATTAGTAATTTTAATTAGGAAATACTAATCCTAATTAGCAAGATTTAATTTATGATTAAGAAATTTTTATATAATTAGAAAATTCTAATTATAATTTAGAAATATTAATTTTTTATTTTTGGAAACCTAAATTGGAAATTTTAGAAAATCAAATTGCTAAACTTGAGGGTTCAAACCCTAATGGGTTCAAACCCTAACCCAAACCCTAAACCCTAAAGATTTGGCCAATTGTCTAAAATGCCATTAAAATTAAATGCTAAAAGACTATTTTGCCCTTTGTTGCATTATTGGACTTAACTTGCAAGAGTTGTCCTAGTGAGTTGCTCACCAACCCTAAACCCTAGCATTTGACAATTACCAGCTATCTCAGCCAAAATTATCAGCCATTGCATTGCATCAAGTCATTTATAGAGATTCAAGAGAGAGAAAGGTCCACTTGAATTTCATTTTTCTCCTAAACCCTTCTCTCTCTAGAAATTCGGGAGTTAGAGTGAGAGAGTGATATATACTAAGCCAATATCAGTCCCTAACTTTACAAGATAAGAATCAAAAAGCAGAAATCAAAAATCAAACCTAAGAAGGTATGAACCCTAATTTTCCAAAAATCTTTAATCTGATGTTAGTTGTTGTAAGTTGTTGGTTAGATATGTGTTAGAAGGTGCCTTTTAGAGATCTGGGTGGCTGGATCATGGATCCATAACATCTAGATGCTCGAATCTAAAGATTTATCAAATCTGGGAAAAGTTGTAAATATGGCATGATAAGCTAATGTCAGGGCCTGTAAATCTTTCTCTGTTTTTGATTTATGTTTTTTTATATTTTAAATGTGTTCTATGTCATGAGGAATTTGATCAAAAACTAGAAACATGACCAGATCATGAGTAGATTGGGAGATACGAGCAGTCAAATTGCGTTGACCGGTCATGGAGACTGAGTTTCTGGGCAACCCAGAAACCCAGATCTCGTTTGACAACGTTTTCTGAGTCATTGATCTTGCTTATGTTAAGTGTTTTAGTTATGTTGTTGGTTGCATATTGTAGTCTGACATGTTATCTACATTCTTAAACCACTAGATCACTCAGATCGTACCCAGAATCAAATTTATACGTGGTCAAACCACCGTTGACCTACATCTTAGGAAGGAGATTACGGGTAACCCAAAATCTTCAAGACCCGTTTCTTGACCACTAGTTTAATGGCTACTTGATAGCTTAGATCGTTGTTGTTAAGATGATATTAGGTTATGTAGTTATGTACATGAAGGGACATGAACTTTACCCAATGGAACCTCAATATTACATTATTCATACTTGGAAGGCCTAGATCAGGAGGCTCAAAGTAAGACCTAGCAATTGTTCTTCATTTTTGGAAAACCCAGAAATGTAGAACGACTCGACATGTTTTTCTATAGTTTAGATCTTGCTTTTAAGTAATGTTTTGGCCATGAACTCAGTTGCTAGTTGTAGTATTACACTTATACTATAATCATAATACTTAAACCCGATCTAGAAACCTTGTGATCATCGATCTAAGATTGGTCAAACCAAGTCCCTCAAGTCCACATGAGTTTACGGGTTTGTTGAAGAACGGTCCAAGAACACTTTTAGCATGCATTTGTCGCCTATTGCCTTTACTTTAGCGATGGTTTAATTAAAAATTAATTATTAATTTAGAAATTGATTTATTTTAATAAATAAATAGAAATAAATGGTTTTAATTATTAAAAATACATAATAAATTATGAAAGATTATTTTAAATTCGAAAAATAGTTTTTAATTATTATGAGTATATTTCATAAATATTTAATATTTTTGGAATATAAATGGTATTTAATTTATTTAATTATAATATTAAATAAATTATTTAAAAATGATTTAAATACTTAAAAATCGTGAAAAATAATTTTATAGTATACTAAAATATTTTAAGTTATTTTAGTGACTTTTAATATTTTGTGAGGAATTTCATTAATTAATCAATATTAATGATAATTATTTTTTAATAAATATATTAAATAAATTATGGAAAAATAGATTTAATGATTTATAAATCATATAAAAATGATTTAAGTATTATAAAAATATTTTAAGTTATAAAATGTAACTTTTGATATTTTGTCATAAAAATATTAATATTTTAATATTACTAGTGATTATCGGATAATGAATTTAAGTGTTTAAAAATCATATAAATATGATTTTAAGGTATTAAAAAATAATTTGATATATTATAAATATATTATAATAATATATTATGTATTTCATTAATATTTGATAATAAATAAATATTAATGATAAAAAAGAATTATATGGTATTTAATTCATATAAATAAATCGTTATTAAGGATTGAAAAATCTTAATAAATGGTAATATTTAAAAATTATTTAAAATTATGAAAATTATTTTGATTAATATTAAAATTATCGAGATAATTGTTAAGTCTTAGGCATAGTTTAATTGAACTTAGACTCGATAAAAGTTTGACTAGCCATGTCGGGATGTCGATTTGTAATAGGGTTAAACTCAAACTGCAATAGTTTGACTTGATACCGAGTCTTATATGTGTTATAGACTGATAGGGTTGTGTGTTATGTGTTTAGGTTATTCTATGTTTATATATATAGTAGTAGTATATTGTGATGATATTATTCTAATATTGGAGATCTATATTACTAATATTAGGTCTTCGGATAAAGCGTTATAAACTGCGTAGCGGTAATCAATGGTTCATGCAAGTTTATTTTTACTTAACTCTATTAAGAGTTGTTTCATTTGGATATGCTTATGGTTAATCATTCTTTGGTTGCCGTGAATTGTACTATGTACATATTGCATGTATAAGTCGGTATGAAAGGTGATCACCTTCATTACTAGTTGGTTCGGATATATTTGTTCATGTATAATACTTGTTGGATCAAAAGTTTGTTCTGTTAGTAGTTCACAATTATATTGATGAATTATAGTCGACTTAGTATTGAGACTCATTCAATCATGATATATCGTTATATTATTGAACTTAAACTTCTTTGGGCAAATCTTATGCTCACCCTTGCTATATCATGATAAAATATTGCAGATTAAAAGGCGAATCGTCGGAATCTGAGGAAAGGTTAAAGACAATTTAGCTTTAGTATATCGTAATGCGATTAGATTTGTAATAATGTTGTATGATAATAATGTTATGTGTTAGAAAAATTATGATTTGTGTATAAGTTAAGGTTACTTTCGACTTTGGGAAATATGTGTAAAGTTTAATGTATAAACAATTTATGTTTATATCTTCATGAATAGTTGTATAGTGATAGAATGATCGAAAGCGGATCGCGGTGATTCGGGACCTCGAGATTAGGGACCTCACGGTTGGTATCAAAGTTGTAGGTTATGAACCTTAGGTAGGAATACTTGAGACTAATAACCGCGGTGATTAGGATAAGATCTAACTCATATATAGAGTTAGTTGGTCGGTAAGATTCAAAGAGCGAATCTCGGTGAGTTATAACATCTGAGTTCCCTAACTCGATAAGTAATGTTGAGCGATAGTGGTGAATAGATAGAGTCTAAAAAGACTAAAAGTGCGATGATAGAAGATCGTAAAACAAAGCGATCAAGACATAAAATAAATCATAATATATAAGATAAGATCACCCCGTGATGCGATAAGGTGATAGTAGGGAGAAGAATCAATCTAATGATTGAGCAGGTTTTCTGTGAAGATTCTTTGGGTGTCGGTTGTCTTATGAATTGATGCTGATTCAAGAAAGGATTATGAATGGTTAAATTAAATTCGTATGGAGAAGGGAGTTAGTGTTAGGTGGGGATTCAATTGAGGATTCATGTCATCGGTAATTTGAGTTGTATGATTCCTTGTGTGGGGGGGGAATTGTACTTGATGTAACAACTACTTAGTTACGATAATGATAATCATTGAAATGTTTGTGTCGCGCTATATTGCTATATGCATGTTAAGAGGTGATTCCTTTCTCATGTGTATAATAGATAGATAGGTTATAGGTAGAGAATATAAGGTTAAGTACGAGTTCTTAAAACTCATACTTATGTGACATACTTGATTCATAGTTATATGAAATATTTATGAACCCCTCGTGAATGGACGCCAAAGGTTCATCTAGGAAAGTTCTTAAACTCATATGATTGTGGTAATTTATGGACTCATAAGTGTGGTTTTCTGAGCTGGGTATAGTTATTGTGTAAATGGAGTATTAAGGATAATAAGAATAGATAGATTATTTAAGCAAATGATTATTAGTGAATAATTAAGTTTTCCAAAACTCCTAGCTATGCTAGAATTCAAAATTTTGACATCAAGCTAAATCGCACTATGTGCTTTTAAAAAAAATAAAATATATGTAGACTCGTAATCATTTTTGAAGCGGTTTAAAGTATAGTCTATGCTACTTATTTTGACTAAGCCTTAAATGATTTGAAATATCAAAATATATTTTATTTATCACTTTCATGTACCGTATAACTTTGGTGTAGAGATGATAAAAAGTTGATGAAGTTGTAAATACATGAATACTTAGTGTGAATTTGATCTAAAATCGTTGTTCCACTATTGTATGATGTGTTATGACAAAAGTCATCGATGATGGCATCCTCAAGCGGATTTGTTAATCTGATGCGACATTATGACATCATTCTCAAAAATATTTTCAATAAAATTTTAATTTTTGATGAGGTTTGACTACACTTAAATAATTCGATTGAATTTAATTATTGATATGAGTCTATGCTATTTTATTCAGCTAGACAAACATTTATAAAACTCTAAGAGTTCTTTTGAAAAAAATTTCCCGAACCAAATTCTTTTGGTGCAGATTCTGATAAAGACTGAGGTGAAAGTTTATGCGCCCAAGGCGGATAAGAGGAACAAATTATTCAGAGCCAGTGACTTGATCAAGATCAGGCATATCGGGCTAATCTCCCTTTGTGTCTGTAAGTTATGACGGTTTGCGGATGAATTTCCATAAAACCTTTACGAAAATGACAGACAAATAGTCTATATGACTCCTCAGCAAAATTTGAAAATTTTTACTCTTGTGAGTGGTGTATTGGGTAGCTTGTGATGTTGTGTATGTATGGAGTATGGTGTAAGGTGTAAGGTAAATTTCGGGGACGAAATTTTTAGAAAAAGGGGTGAATGTGACAACCCGAAAATTTAGAAAATTTTTAAAATTTTAATTAATTGATTTAAGGTTCAAAATTAGAACCTAGACATAAAATAAGTGTATGCGTTTCATATTTTTGAGAATGGAATTTTGAGGATTTCAAAATTCATGAAGGATTTAAGTGAATTATTCAGGATTAAGGGAATACGTGAATATATATTACGTGTATATGTGTATGTATAGTATATGGTTAAGGGTCAAGGGTTGACGGATAAGCGATATATGTAACAAACCCTAAGTATATATTAAGAACGTCGGCGTTAGGTTAGAAAATTATTACGAATTATAAGAAACCTAGAAAGCAGGTTCGAAACCCTAATTTCGGTTTAGGAAATTGAAACCCTAATTCATAAATTTAAAACCCTAATCAGGAACTTGAATGGTTATTATATTGCTTAAGTGCTATTAATTATAATATTAATTAGGGTAAAAGCTTAATTAATTAGCAAACCCTAATTTCAAATTTAATTTCAAATTTATAAAATCTAAGTGTTAATTTAAAGTTTAAAGTTAATTTGAATTAATCCTAATTTTCAAGTTAAGTAATTAGAAAACCTAATCTAATTACTGAAATCTAATTTTTAAATTAGAAATTTATTTTATATTAGAAACCCTAATTTTGGGTTATAAACCCTAATCCGTGATTTTGACCCTAATTGCTTAATTAGTAATTTTAATTAGGAAATACTAATCCTAATTAGCAAGATTTAATTTATGATTAAGAAATTTTAATATAATTAGAAAATTCTAATTATAATTTAGAAATATTAATTTTTTATTTTGAAAACCTAAATTGGAAATTTTAGAAAATTAAATTGCAAAACTTGAGGGTTCAAACCCTAATTGGTTCAAACCCCAACCCGAACCCTAAACCCTAAGGGTTTGGCGATTCTCAAAAATGCCATTAAAATTAAATGCTAAAAAGACTATTTTGCCCTTTGTTGCATTATTGGACTTAACTTGCAAATCTTGCCTATAGTGAGTTGCTCACCAACCCTAAACCCCTAGCATTTGACAATTATCGACATATCTCGGTAGAAATTATCGGCCATCATTGCATTGCATCAAGTCATTTATATAGAGATTTAAGAGAGAGAAAAGGTCCACTTGAATTTCATTTTCTCTAAACCCTTCTCTCTCTAGAAATTCGGGAGTTAGAGTGAGAGAGTGATATATACTAAGCCAATATCGGTCCCTAACTTTACAAGATAAGAATCAAAAAATCGGAAATCAAAATCAAGCCTAAGAAGGTATAAACCCTAATTTTCCAAAATCTTTTTGATTGATGTTAGTTGTTGTAAGTTGTTGGTTAGAGTTATGTGTTAGAAGGTGCCTTTTAGATGATGCGGGTTGATGGATCATGGATCCATAACATCTAGATGCTCGAATCTAAAGATTTATCAAATCTGGAAAAGTTGAAAAATATGGCATGATAAGCTAATGTCGGGCCCTGTAAATCTTTCTCTGTTTTTGATTTTTGTGTTTTTATGTTTTAAATGTGTTCTATGTCATGAGGAATTTGATCAAAAACTAGAAACATGATCAGATCATGAGTAGATTGGGAGATATAACGCGGTCAAAATTGCGTTATTGATGACGGTCATGGAAAGCCCGAATTTTCTGGCAACCCGAAAAGATCTCGTTGACAAGATTTTTACGAGTCGTTGATCTTGCTTTATGTTAAGTGTTTTAGTTATGTTGTTGGTTGCATATGTTGTAGTCGACATGTTACTACATTCTTAAACCTTTAGATCACTCGGATCATACGCGAATCAAAGATATCGTGGTCGAACCACCGTTGACCTACATCTTGGGAAGGAGATTTACAGGTAACCCAGAATCTTGAGACCACGATTCTTGACCACTAGTTTGACCGGGCCTTGATAGCTTAGATATGATTGTTGTTAAGATGATATTAGGTTATGTAGTTATACGGGGACATGAGCTTTAAGATGGAACCTTTATATTACATTATTCATACTTGGAAGGCCTAGATCATAAGGCTCAAAGAAAAGACTAGCAATTGTTCTTCATTTTGGAAAACCCGAAAATGAAGAAACGACTACGACGATGTTTTTTCGTAGTTTAGATCTTGCTTTTTAAGTAATGTTTTGGCCATGAACTCGGTTTGTTAGTTGTAGTATTACACTTATACTATAATCATAATACTTAAACCGATCTAGAAACCTTATGATCGATCATCGATAGATAATCTGGTCAAACCAAGTCCCTCAAGTGCGACATGAGTTTACGGGTTTGTTGAAGAAAAGATCTCAAGAACACTTTTTTAGCGACGAGTTGTCGCGCTTTAAGCCCTTTTAGCGACGGTTTAATTAAAAATTAATTATTAATTTTGAAATTGATTTATTTTAATAAATAAATAGAAATAAATGGTTTTTAATTATTAAAAATACATAATAAATTATGAAAAATTATTTTAAATTACGAAAAATAGTTTTTAATTATTTGAGTATATTTCATAAATATTTAATATTTTTGGAATATAAATGGTATTTAATTTATTTAATTATAATATTAAATAAATTATTTAAAAATGATTTAAATACTTAAAAATCATGAAAAATAATATTATAGTATAATAAAATATTTTAAGTTATTTTTAGTGACTTTTAATATTTTGTGATGAATTTCATTAATTAATTAATATTAATGATAATTAATTTATTTAATAAATATATTAAATAAATTATGGAAAAATAGAATTAATGATTTATAAATCATATAAAAATGATTTAAGTGTTATAAAAATATTTTAAGTTATAAAATATAACTTTTGATATTTTGTCATAAAAATATTAATATTTTAATATTAAAAGCAATTATCGGATAATGAATTTAAGTGTTTAAAAAATCATATAAATATGATTTTAAAGTATTAAAAATACTTTGATATATTATAAATATATTATAATATTATGTTATGTATTTCATTAATATTTGATAATAAATAAATATTAATGATAAAAGAATTATGTGGTATTTAATTCATATAAATACGATATTAATGATGAAAAAAAAAATAAATAGTAATAATTATTTAAAAATTATTTAAAACTTATGAAAATTATTTTGATTAATATTAAAATTATACGAGATAATTGTTAAGTGTTTAAGCATAGTTTAATTGAACTTAGACTCGATAAAAGTTTGACTAGACCGTCGGGATGTCAGATTTGTGTCGGGTTAAACTCAAATTGCAATAGTTTGACTTGATACCGAGTCTTATATGTGTTATATAGGCGATGATATGGGTTATGTGTTATGTGTTTAGGTTATTCTATGTATATATATATAGTATAGTATTATATTGTGATGATATTATTCTAATATTGGAGATCTATATTACTAATATTAGGTCTTGGATAAAAGCGTTATAAATTGCGTAGCGGTAATCAGCAGTTGAAATGCAAGTTTTTTTT
Organism: Panax quinquefolius; assembly: GCA_020205615.1. Lineage (NCBI taxonomy): Eukaryota > Viridiplantae > Streptophyta > Magnoliopsida > Apiales > Araliaceae > Panax > Panax quinquefolius. The sequence goes on from CM035162.1 coordinate 50,098,911, forward strand.
ACTTAAACTCTACTAAGAGTTGTTTCATTCGGATATGCTTATGGTTAATCATTCTTTGGTTGCCATGAATTGTACTATGTACATATTGCATGTATAAGTCGGTATGAAAGGGTGATCACCTTCATTACTAGTTGGTTCGGATATATTTGTTCATGTATAATACTTGTTTGATTCAAAAGTTTGTTCTGTTAGTTCACAATTATATTGTTGAATTATAGTCGACTTATTATTGAGACTCTTTCAATCATGATATATCGTTATATTATTGAACTTAAACTTGTTGGGCAAATCTTATGCTCACCCTTGCTATATCATGATAAAACATTGCATTGATTAAAAGGCGAATCGTCGGATCTGAGGAAAGGTTAAAAGCAGGTTCGAGCTTTTAGTATAATGTCATGATTAGATTTGTAATAGTGTTGTATGATAATAATGTTATGTGTTAGAAAAGTTATGATTTGTGTATAAGTTAAGGTTACTCGACCTTGGGAAATATGTGTGTAAGTTTAATGTATAAACAATTTATGTTTATATCTTCCGCAAAATAGTTGTATAGTGATAGAATGATCGAGCCGGATCATGGTGATTCGGGACCTCGGATTTGGGGCCCTCACGGTTGGTATCAAAGTTGTAGGTTATGAACCTTAGGTAGGAATACGAGACTAATAACCGCATGATGATTAGGATAAGATCTAACTCATATAGAGTTAGTTGGTCGGTAAGATTCAAAGAGCGAATCTCGGCGTGAGTTATAAAGATCTGAGTTCCCTAACTCGATAATAAAGTTGAGCGATAGTGGTGAATAGATAGAGTCTAAAAGACTAAAAAAGTGCGATGATAGGAGATCGTAAAACAAAAGCGATCAAGATATAGAAATGAATCGTAATATATACGATGAGATCACCCCGTGATCGATAAGGTGATAGCGGGGAGAAGAATCAATCTAATGATTGAAAAGTTTACTGACAAGATTTTTGGGTGTCGGTTGTACTTATGATGAAGTGCAGATTAGGAAAGGATTATGAATATGGATTAAATGAAATTCGTATTGAGAAGGGAGTTAGTGTTAGGTGGGGATTCAATTGAGGATTCATGTCGGCAAATTTGAGTTGTATGATTTCCTTGTGTGGGGGAATTGTACTTGATGTAAAACTACTTAGTTACGATAATGATAATCATTGAAATGTTTGTGTCGTATTATTTGATATATATGCATGTTAAGAGGGTGATTCCTTTCTCATGTGTATAATGAGATAGATAGGTTATAGGTAGAGAATATAAGGTTAAGTCTGAGTTCTTAAAACTCATACTTATGTGACATACTTGATTCATAGTTATATGAAATGTTTATGAACCCCTCTCGGTGAATGGACGCCAAAGGTCATACTAGGAAAGTTCTTAAACTCATATGATTGTGGTAATTTATGGACTCATAAGTGTGGTTTTACGAACTGGGTATAGTTGTGTGTAAATGGAGTATTAAGGATAATAAGAATAGATAGACTGTTTAAGCAAATGATTATTAGTGAAGAATTAAGTTTTCCAAAACTCCTAGCTATGCTAGAATTCAAAATTTTGACATCAAGCTAAATACGCACTATGTGCTTTAAAAAAAAATATATATGTAGACTCGTAATCATTTTTGAAACGGTTTAAAGTATAGTCTATGCTACTTATTTCAGCTAGACGCAAATGATTTGAAATATCAAAATATATTTTGTTTATCACTCATGTACCATATAACTTCAGTGCGAGAGATGATAAAAAGTTGATGGAGTTGTAAATACAGGAATACTTAGTGTGAATTTGATCTAAAATCGTTGTTCCACTATTGTATGATGTGTTATGACAAAGTCACTCGATGACGGCATCCTCAAAGCAGATTTGTTAATCTGATGCGACATCATGACGTCATTCTCAAAAATATTTTCAAAAATTTTAATTTGCCAATGGGGTTTGGCTACACTTAAATAATTGATTGAATTGAATTATTGATATGAGTCTATGCTATTTGATTGACTAGACAAACATTTATGAAAACTCTAAGTGTTCTTTTGAAAAAAATTTCCCGAACCAAATTCTTTTAGTGCGAGAATCGATAAAAGGCGAGGTGAAAGTTGTTTGATAAATAAGGATAATAAGAGGAACAAATTATTCCGACCCAAGCGATACTTGATCGATGAGGCATATCGGGCTAATCACCCTTTGTATACGTAAGTTATGACGGTTTTGCGGATGAATTTCCATAAAACCTTTCGAATTAAAAATGATGACAAATAGTCTATATGACTCCTCGGCCAAAATTTGAAAAATTTTACTCTTGTGAGTGGTGTATTGGGTAGCATGTGTGATATGTATGAATATGTGTATGGTGTATGGTGTAAGGTGTAAGGTAAGGTAAATTTGGGGACAAAATTTTTAGAAAAAGGGGTGAATGTGACAACTTGAGAAAATTTGAAAATTTTTTAAAATTTTAATTAATTGATTTAAGGTTCAAAATTAGAACTGAGACATAAAATAAGTGTATCGTTTGATATTTTTGAGAATGGAATTTTGAGGATTTCAAAATTCATGAAGGATTTAAGTGAATTATTCGAGGATTAAGGGAATACGTGAATATGTTACGTATATATATGTGTATGTATAGTATGTGGTTAAAGGTCGAGGGTTGTTGACCGGATAAAAGCGATATCTGTAACAAACCCTAAGTATATATTAAGAACGTCGGCGTTCGGTTAGAAAACCTATTACGAATTATAAGAAACCCTAAAAGCAGGTTACGGAAACCCTAATTTCAGGTTTAGGAATTGAAACCCTAATTCATAAATTTAAAACCCTGGGAACTTAAATGATTATTATAATCTTAAAGTATTATTAATTATAATATTATTAGGGTAAAGCTTAATTAATTTAAACCCTAATATTAATTTAGAAAACCTAATTTATGGATTTGAAACCTAATTTATAATTAGGGGAAAAACCTAATTGTTAATTTAATAATTTTAATGTTAATTAGAAATATTAATCCTAATTTTCAAGTTATAAGTAATTTGAAAACCCTAATCTAATTACGAAATCTAATTTTTAATTAGAAAATTTATTTTATATTAGAAACCCTAATTTTTGGGTTATAAACCCTAATCCGTGATTTTGACCTAATGCTTAATTAGTAATTTTAATTAGGAAATATTAATCCTAATTAGAAGATTTAAATTATGATTAAGAAATTTTAATATAATTAGAAAATTCTAATTATAATTTAGAAATATTAATTTTTTATTTTTAAAACCTAAATTGGAAATTTTAGAAAATTAAATTGCTAAACTTAAGGGTTCAAACCCTAAACCTAATGGGTTCAAACCTAAACCCAAAAACCAAACCCTAAACCCTAAGGTTTGGCGATTATCTAAAATGCCATTAAAATTAAATGCTAAAAGACTATTTTGCCCTTTGTTGCATTATTGGACTTAACTTGCAAGAGTTGTCCTATAGTGAGTTGCTCACCAACCCTAAACCCTAGCATTTGACAATTATACAACTATATCGGTAGAAATTATCATCATGCATTGCATCAAGTCATTTATATAGATTTAAGAGAGAGAAAGGTCCACTTGAATTTTCATTTTTTCTCCTAAACCCTTCTCTCTCTAGAAATTTGGGAGTTAGAGTGAGAGAGTGATATATACTAAGCCAATATCAGGTCCCTAACTTTACAGATAAGAGAATCAAAAAGCGAAATCAAAAATCAAAGCCTAAGAAGGTATGAACCCTAATTTTTTTAAAAATCTTTTGATTTGATGTTATTTTTTTGTAAGTTGTTGGTTAAAGATATGTGTTAGAAGGTGTCTTTTAGTGATGCGGGTTGTTGGATCATGGATCCATAACATCTAGATGCTCGAATCTAAAGATTTATCAAATCTGGGAAAAGTTGTAAATATGGCATGATAAGCTAATGTCGGGGCTCTGTAAATCTTTTCTCTGTTTTTGATTTATGTGTTTTTATGTTTTAAATGTGTTCTATGTCATGAGGACTTTGATCAAAAACTAGAAACATGGCCGGATCATGAGTAGATTGGGAGATATGATCGGTCGAAATCGTGCGTTGGCCGGATCACGGAATGAGATCGAAGACCAGGAAACCAAGAAAGAAGAGTGATCTCGTTGACAGATTTTTCGAGTCATTGATCTTGCTTATGTTAAGTGTTTTAGTTATGTTGTTGTTTTGATATTGTAGTCGACATGTTATCTACATTCTTAAACCACTTTAGATCACCGAGATCATAGCAGAATCAAAGATAATCGTGGTCAAAACACCGTTGACCTACATCTTGGGAAGGAGATTTCGGAAAACCGAGAATCTTCAAGAAACCCGCTTTTTTTGACCACTAGTTTGGCCAGGCCTTGATAGCTTAGATTGATGTTGTTGTTAAGATGATATTAGGTTATGTAGTTGTACTCTGGACATGAGCTTTACCCAATGGAACCTCAATATTACATTATTCATACTTGGAAGGCCTAGATCAGGAGGCTCAAAGTAAGACCTAGCAATTGTTCTTCATTTTTGGAAAACCCGAAATGAAAAACGACTCTGACATGTTTTTTACGTAGTTTAGATCTTCTTTTAAGTAATGTTTTGGCCATGAACTCGATTGTTAGTTGTAGTAGTATTACACTTATACTATAATCATAATACTTAAACCGATCTAGAAACCTTGTGATCATCGATCTAGAATGAAATTGGTCGAACCAAGGCCCTCAAATGGCGACATGAAGTTTACAGGTTTGTTGAAGAACGGTCCAAGAACACCTATAGCGATAGTTTATGTGTCGCTATAGGGCCTTTTAATGACGGTTTAATTAAAAAATTAATTATTAATTTTTTGAAATTGATTTATTTTAATAAATAAATAGAAATAAATGGTTTTAATTATTAAAAATACATAATAAATTATGAAAAATTATTTTAAATTACGAAAAATAGTTTTTAATTATTTTGAGTATATTTCATAAATATTTAATATTTTTGGAATATAAATGGTATTTAATTTATTTAATTATAATATTAAATAAATTATTTAAAAATATTTTAAATACTTAAAAAATCATGAAAAATAATATTATGGTATAATAAAATATTTTAAGTTATTTTTAGTGACTTTTAATATTTTGTGATGAATTTCATTAATTAATCAATATTAATGATAATTATTTATTTAATAAATATATTAAATAAATTATGGAAAAATAGAATTAATGATTTATAAATCATATAAAAATGATTTAAGTGTTATAAAAATATTTTAAGTTATAAAATATAACTTTTGATATTTTGTCATGAAAATATTAATATTTTAATATTACTAGCAATTATCGGATAATGAATTTAATTGTTTAAAAATCATATAAATATGATTTTAAAGTATTAAAAATACTTTGATATATTATAAATATATTATAATATTATGTTATGTATTTCATTAATATTTGATAATAAATAAATATTAATGATAAAAGAATTATGTGGTATTTAATTCATTTAAATACGATATTAATGATTGAAAAAATATGATAAATAGTAATAATTATTTAAAAAAATTATTAAAACTTATGAAAATTATTTTGACTAATATTAAAATTATCTGAGATAATTGTTAAGTGTTAGGCAGAGTTTAATTGAACTTAGACTCGATAAAAGTTGACTAGACCGTCGGGATGATAGATTTGTGTCAAGTTAAACTCTCAATTTGCAATAGTTTGACTTGATACAGAGTCTTATATGTGTATTTATAGTGATATGATATGGTTATGTGTTATGTGTTTAGGTTATTCTATGTATATATATATATATAGTATTATATTGTGATGATATTATTCTAATATTGGAGATCTATATTACTAATATTAGGTCTTCGGATAAAGCGTTATAAATTGCGTAGCGGTAATCAACGGTTCATGCAAGTTTATTTTTACTTAACTCTACTAAGAGTTGTTTCATTTGGATATGCTTATGGTTAATCATTCTTTGGTTGCCATGAATTGTACTATGTACATATTGCATGTATAAGTCGGTATGAAAGGTGATCACCTTCATTACTAGTTGGTTCGAGATATATTTGTTCATGTATAATACTTGTTCGATCAAAAGTTTGTTCTGTTAGTTCACAATTATATTGTTGAATTATAGTCGACTTATTATTTGATTCTTTCAATCATGATATATCGTTATATTATTGAACTTAAACTTCTTTGGGCAAATCTTATGCTCACCCTTGCTATATCATGATAAAACATTGCAGATTAAAAGGCGAATCGTGGGATCTGAGGAAAGGTTAAAGGCAGTTCTAGCTTAAAGTTATCGTATGCGATTAGATTTGTAATAATGTTGTATGATAATAATGTTATGTGTTAGAAAAGTTATGATTTGTGTATAAGTTAAGGTTACTCGACCTTGGGGAATAGTGTGTAAGTTTAATGTATAAACAATTTATGTTTATATCTTATGCAAAATAGTAATAGTTGTGATAGAATGATCGAAGCGGATCCGCGGTGATTCGGGACCTCGAGTTGGGGCCCTCACGGTTGGTATCAAAGTTGTGAGGTTATGAACCTTAGGTAGGAATATACGAGACTAATAACCGCATGATGATTAGGATAAGATCTAACTCATATAGAGTTAGTTGGTCGATAAGATTCAAAGACGAATCTCGGTGAGAGTTATAAGATCTGAGAGTTCACTAACTCGATAATAATGTTGAGCAAGTAGTGGTGAATAGATAGAGTCTAAAAAGACTAAAAGTGCAAAGTGATAGAAGATCGTAAAAAAAATGATCAAGATATATAAATAAATCATAATATATAAGATGAGATCACCCGTGATCCGATAAGGTGATAGTATGGGAGAAGAATCAATCTAATGATTGAAAGTTTACAAACCAAGATTCTTTGGGTGTCGGTTGTACTTATGAATTGGTACTGATTCAAGAAAGGATTATGAATATGGATTAAATTAAATTCGTATGGAGAAAGGAGTTAGTGTTAGGTGGGGATTCAATTGAGGATTCATGTCGTAATTTGAGTTGTATGATTCCTTATTGTGGGTGGGGAATTGTACTTGATGTAACAACTACTTAGTTACGATAATGATAATCATTGAAATGTTTGTGTCGTATTTATTTGCTATATGCATGTTAAGAGGGTGATTCCTTTCTTATGTGTAGAACAGCTAGATAGGTTATAGGTAGAGAATATAAGGTTAAGTACGAGTTCATAAAACACATACTTATGTGACATGCTTGATTTATAGTTATATGAAATATTTATGAACCCCTCATCGAATGGACGCCAAAGGTCTGTCTAGGAAAGTTCTTAAACTCATATGATTGTGGTAATTTATGGACTCATAAGTGTGGTTTTACGAACTTGGTATAGTTGTGTGTAAATGGAGTATTAAGGATAATAAGAATAGATAGACTGTTTAAGTAAATGATTATTAGTGAATAATTAAGTTTTCCAAAACTCCTAGCTATGCTAGAATTCAAAATTTTGACATCAAGCTAAATACGCACTATGTGCTTTTAAAAAAAAAATATATGTAGACTCGTAATCATTTTTGAAACGGTTTAAAGTATAGTCTATGCTACTTATTTCAGCTAGACGCAACTGATTTGAAATATCAAAATATATTTTATTTATCACTCATGTACCATGTAACCTGGTGCAGAGATGATAAAAAGTTGATGAAGTTGTAAATACATGAATACTTAGTGTGAATTTGATCTAAAATCGTTGTTCCACTATTGTATGATGTGTTATGACAAAGTCACTCAATGACGGCATCCTCAAACGGACTGTTAATACAGTACGACATTATGACATCATTCTCAAAAATATTTTTAATAAAATTTAATTTGCCAACGGGGTTTGACTACACTTAAATAATTCGATTGAATTTAATTATTGATATGAGTCTATGCTATTTGATTCAGCTAGACAAACATTTATAAAACTCTAAGAGTTCTTTTGAAAAAATTTCGAACCAAATTCTTTTAGTGCGGATTACGATAAAAGGCGAGGTTAAAGTTTATGCTATGGCGGATAAGAGGAACAAATTGTTTCGATAGTGTACGATACTTGATCAAGACAGGCATATATCGGCTAATCTCCTTTGTGTACGTAAGTTATGACGGTTTATGGATGAATTTCCATAAAACCTTTACGAAAATGACAGACAAATAGTCTATATGACTCCTCAGCAAAATTTGAAAATTTTTATTCTTGTGAGTGGTGTATTGGGTGGCTTGTGATGTTGTGTATGTATGGAGTATGGTGTAAGGTGTAAGGTAAATTTCGGGGACAAAATTTTTAGAAAAAGGGGTGAATGTGACAACCCGAAAATTTAGAAAATTTTTAAAATTTTAATTAATTGATTTAAGGTTCAAAATTAGAACCTAGACATAAAATAAGTGTATGCGTTTCATATTTTTGAGAATAAATTTTGAGGATTTCAAAATTCTATGAAGGATTTAAGTGAATTATTAGGGATTAAGGGAATACGTGAATATGTTTTGTGTGTATGTATGTATGTGTATAGTATGTGGTTAAGGGTCGAGGTTGACGGATAAACGATATCTGTAACAAACCCTAAGTATATATTTAGAACGTCAACGTTCGGTTAGAAAATTATTACGAATTATAAGAAACCCTAGAAACCGGTTCTGGAAACCCTAATTTCAGTTTCGGAAATTCGAAATCCTAATTCATAAATTTAAAACCCTAATTTGGGAACTTGAATGGTTATTATATTGCTTAAGTGCTATTAATTATAATATTAATTACAAATTTTGAAAAGCTTAATTAATTAGAAGAAACCCTAATTTCAAATTTAGAAAATCCTAATTTTTAAGTTAAAAAGTAATTTGAAAAACCCTAATCTAATTAAGTAATTAAATCTAATTTTTAATTAGAAATTTATTTTATATTAGAAACCCTAATTTTTGAGTTATAAACCCTAATCCGTGATTTTGACCTTAATTGCTTAATTAGTAATTTTAATTAGGAAATACTAATCCTAATTAGCAAGATTTAATTTATGATTAAGAAATTTTTATATAATTAGAAAATTCTAATTATAATTTAGAAATATTAATTTTTTATTTTTGGATACCTAAATTGGAAATTTTAGAAAATCAAATTACTAAACTTGAGGGTTCAAACCCTGATGGGTTCAAACCCTAACCCAAACCCTAAACCCTAAGGGTTTGGCCAATTGTCTAAAATGCCATTAAAATTAAATGCTAAAAGACTATTTTGCCCTTTGTTGCATTATTGGACTTAACTTGCAAGAGTTGTCCTAGTGAGTTGCTCACCAACCCTAAACCCTAGCATTTGACAATTACCAGCTATCTCAGCCGAAATTATCAGCCATTGCATTGCATCAAGTCATTTATAGAGATTCAAGAGAGAGAAAAGGTCCACTTGAATTTCATTTTTCTCCTAAACCCTTCTCTCTCTAGAAATTCGGGAGTTAGAGTGAAAGAGTGCTATAAGTAATATCAGTCCCTAACTTTACAAGATAAGAATCAAAAAGCAGAAATCAAAAATCAAAGCTAAGAAGGTATGAACCCTAATTTTCCTAAAATCTTTAATCTGATGTTAGTTGTTGTAAGTTGTTGGTTAGATATGTGTTAGAAGTTGCCTTTTAGAGATCTGGGTGGCTGGATCATGGATCCATAACATCTAGATGCTCGAATCTAAAGATTTATCAAATCTGGGAAAAGTTATAAATATGGTATAATAAGCTAATGTTAGGGCTTGTAAATCTTTCTCTGTTTTTGATTTATGTTTTTATATGTTTTAAATGTGTTCTATGTCATGAGGACTTTGATCGAAAACTAGAAACATGGCCAGATCATGAGTAGATTGGGAGATACGAAGCAAATAAATTCATTCGTTGGTATTTATGGAGGCCGAAGTTTCAGGCAACCCGAAACCCGGATCTCGTCTCGACAACGTTTTCTGAGTCATTGATCTTGCTTATGTTAAGTGTTTTAGTTATGTTGTTGGTTGCATATTGTGAGTCGACATGTTATCTACATTCTTAAACCACTAGATCACTAGATCAGATCGTACTCGAATCAAATTTATCGTGGTCAAACCACCATTGACTTACATCTTGGGAAGGAGATTACAGGTAACCCGAGAATCTTCAAGACCCGCTTTTCTTGAGCACTAGTTTGGCCAGGCCTTGATAGCTTAGATCTGTTGTTGTTAAGATGATATTAGGTCATGTATTATGCGAGGGACATGAGCTTTACCCAATGGAACCTCAATATTACATTATTCATACTTGGAAGGCCTAGATCAGGAGGCTCAAAGTAAGACCTAGCAATTGTTCATCATTTTTGGAAAACCCGAAATGTGAAACGACTCGACATGTTTTTTCGTAGTTTAGATCTTGCTTTTAAGTAATGTTTTGGCCATGAACTCGATTGTTAGTTGTAGTATTACACTTATACTATAATCATAATACTTAAACCGATCTAGAAACCTTGTGATCATCGATCTAGAACCGTCAAACCAAGTCCCTCAAGTCCATACGAAGTTTACGGGTTTGTTGAAGAAACGATCCAAGAACACTTTTAGCGCAGATTTGTCTTTATTGCTTTTACTAGCATGACGGTTTAATTAAAAAATTAATTATTAATTTCCAAATTGATTTATTTTAATAAATAAATAGAAATAAATGGTTTTAATTATTAAAAATACATAATAAATTATGAAAGATTATTTTAAATTCGAAAAAATAGTTTTTAATTATTATGAGTATATTTCATAAATATTTAATATTTTGGAATATAAATGTTATTTAATTTATTTAATTATAATATTAAATAAATTATTTAAAAATGATTTAAATACTTAAAAATCTTGAAAAATAATATTATAGTATACTAAAATATTTTAAGTTATTTTTAGTGACTTTTAATATTTTGTGAGGAATTTCATTAATTAATCAATATTAATGATAATTATTTTATTTAATAAATATATTAAATAAATTATGAAAAAATAGATTTAATGATTTACAAATCATATAAAAATGATTTAAGTATTATAAAAATATTTTAAGTTATAAAATGTTACTTTTGATATTTTGTCATAAAAATATTAATATTTTAATATTACTAGTGATTATCGGATAATGAATTTAAGTGTTTAAAAATCATATAAATATGATTTTAAGGTATTAAAATAATTTGATATATTATAAATAAATTATAATAATATGTTATGTATTTCATTAATATTTGATAATAAATAAATATTAATAATAAAAGAATTATGTGATATTTAATTCATATAAATACGTTATTAAGGATTGAAAAATCTTAATAAATGGTAATAATTATTTAAAAATTATTATGAAAATTATTTTGACTAATATTAAAATTATCTAAGATAATTGTTAAGTCTTAGGCAGAGTTTAATTGAACTTAGACTCGATAAAAGTCCGACTAGACCGTCGGGATGTCAGATTTGTGTTAGGTTCAACTCAGACTACAATAGTTTGACTTGATACCGAGTCTTATATGTGTTATAGACTGATAGGGTTGTGTGTTATGTGTTATGTGTTTAGGTTATTTTATTTTTATATTGTAAGACCCCAATTTTTTTTTTATATAATGGAATTTCCTCTATTTATTATTTTGAAACAGTAAGGGTTGATTTGATTAATGTTGTTAGTTATGGGTAAAATGCACAAATATCTCAAATAAGCAAGTGGTTATAAAATATTCATTATTATCGGGGAATATTCGTTTGGTCGTGGAATATTTTTACTGTCGAGGAATATTCGTATGACAATAATGACCTTATGTGTGGGACCCATAACTTGAAAGCGATTGGATGAAAGAAAGCGACAAGTATAAGTTGTTTATAAATAACGGTGTAGTTATTCTGATTAATCTATTGGAATACACGATGATTAAAACACGATAATATCGTTGTTGCGCGAAGAGCACTGCAGTATTACACCAATTATTGATTCTTACGTAAGAATGCACAACTCAATAATTGTTACAGTAATTACTGTTTAGTATTTTATTTTATTGATTCAATAATTGCTACGTTGATATTTTATATTATCGTTGTTTTGATAATTGTCACTACACAGTATTTTCCATTATCGAAGTAATAATTCATATTATCGAATAATTTTATTAGATAACATTATTGGCAATGTCTAGAAAGTTACATCTAAGGAGAGGTTTGGTCACCTAATTCCGGCGCCCGATAAAGGAGAGATCCTTATTGGAAATCCCACATTTCTTGGGAGCGGCTGAATTCTTTAATCTTGTGATTACGTAATATTATTTGTGAATAATTAATTATTGATTTATATGATGAGAAAATATTGATTTTATGTGGATATAGATGGAGAAAATTTTAATGTGACAATTGTTGAAAATTAATATTTTATTTTTTTGATAAAATAATTCATTTAAATATATTATTATATTTTAATAATATAATAATGGTGATATTTTTACAATGAATGTGGGATATATGAGTATATGAGGAGAAATAGTATTTTTGTTGCAGTAAATGATTAACACATGTTTTATGTGTCGGTGGACCCCATTTCTTGACTGAAATTTGATTATAGCTTGTAAAATCGTCCGTTTATGGATTTCGGTCAATTTCTGTTTGGAATTTGGAAAAACTTAAACTTACAAAGTTGTAGAAAATGAAATTTCCTATGGAATGGACATGTGGTTTGAATTTTTCTGACAAAAGGGCTATTTATTATGAATTATTGAAGTTCTGAAGTTCTGAAATAATTATTTTTTGGAAGTTTTAATTATTTATTTTATGAAAAACGTTTTTGTTATGATTGGTGGACTCATTTTGTTGTTTAACATGTGGAATCTAGAAATCAAAGGTTGGCGTAGGAAATTTTGATATAAATAATATTAATTTATTAAATTTTCTGCTTTGGTGTTCCAAGCATTTTCCTATAAATAGGTGCTTAGGTTAGAATTGAAAATCACTTGAATCGAAGTTTCTCTCTCTTTCACTCTATATTATCGAGCATATTCTTGTGAGTATTTTGATACTTCGAGTGTTTCTTATACGGTCTGAGTTCCTTCAAGATTATATCCAAAGATTCAAGGAAATCTTTATTTTTCGAGGTAAGGGATATTATTTTTTTTAAAAATGATATTATTTCTTTCAATATCATTATGCCGGAATATTGGTAAGATTTTTCTTGTGAAATTTTGGTCTTTTTATGTCAGAGTTATTATTCAAGAGTTACTATTCATGAGTTACTATTCACGAGTTACTATTCATGAGTACTATTCACTAAGCATGATAATTTTTCTTGTGGAATTTCTACCTTTTAGTGTCGGAATTACTATTCAAGTATCTCCGACGCCAAAAGATAGAAATTTCACAAAAAACATCATCACGATTCTTGAATAGTACTCGTGAATAGTAACTCATGAATAGTAACTCATGAATAGTAACTCGTGAATAGTAACTCATGAATAGTAATCCCGACATGAAAAAGTTTCAAATTTGATAAAAAAAAATTCAAACCAATACTTCGGCATAATGATATTGAAGAAATAATATCATTTATGAAGAAAATAATCTCCCTTACCTCAGAAAGAATAGTACTTCTAACTGGAATACTGGATATAGTGCTAAAAGAACTTGCACCGTATAGCAATACTCAAAGTACTAAAATACTCACAAAATACGCTCGATATAATAGAGAGAGAAATAGAGAGAAAACTTCAGTTTCTGGTGTGTTTTGTAATTCAAACCTAAGCACTATATTTATAGGAAAATGCTTAGAACACCAAAGCAGAAAATTTAATATAATATTATATATATATATATATATATATATATATATATATTAAAATCCTACGCACACCAAATCAGATCCAAATATCAGCCACTAATAGTCAACTAAATCAAAAAAACGTTTTTCTTAATTAAATCAATTAAAACTTCCAAAAATCAATTATTTCGGAATTTCGGAACTTTAATAATTCATAATAAATATCCCTTTTATCAGAAAATTCAAATCTCGCGTATTTTTATAGGAAATTCAATTATCTACAACTTTGCAGAAGAAAGTTTTACCAAATTCCAAACAGATATTGACCGAAATCCATAAACGGGTGATTTTACAGGCTATAATCAAATTTCAGTCAAGAAATGGGTCCACCAACATGTTTAACATGTTTTTAGTATTTATTGCAACAAAAATACTCTTCCTCCTCATATACTCATATATCCCACATTCATTGTAAAAATATCACCATTATTATATTATTAAATATAATAATATATTAAAATGAATTATTTTATTAGAAAAAGATAAAATATTAATTTTCAACAATTGTCACATTAAAATTTTTCCATCTATATCCACATAAAATTAATATTTTCTCATCATATAAATCAATAATTAATTATTCACAAATAATATTATAGAATCACAATAATGACAACCGTGCCGCCTTCCCAGAAAGACGGAGCTTTCAATAAGGATTTCTCCTCATTGACACGACACGCAATTAGTGACCAAACCTCTCCTTAGACAAAACTTTCTAGACATTGCTAATAATGTTATCTAGTAATATTATTAAAATAATATGAACTATTAATCTGATAATGGAAAATACTGTGTAGTGACAACAATAATATAAATATCAACGCAGAATTATTGAATCAATAAAATAAAATATTGAGCAAGTAATTACCGTAAAAATTATTGAGTAGTGCCTTTACGTAAGAATCAATAATTCAAAAATACTGTGCAATACCGAGTGCTACTATGCAACAACGTGTATTACTTTACTTTACCCACCGGGTATTCCAACAGTGTAAACGATAACGATTACGCCGTTATTTATAAAAACTTTAATTTGTCGTTTACTTCATCAAACGGTTATTACATTATGGGACCCACAAATGGATTACTTGCCGTCATCGAATATTCCCAAACGGAAAGAATATTCCACGACCAAACGAATATTCCTAACAACAATGAATATTTTATAACTACTTGCGTATTTTTGAAAAAAAAATCATATATCACCCTTAACTTTAACTTTTTATCAATTTAACCATTTACTGAATTGTAATTATAAGAAAAATTGAATACTTTTTTTTTCATAAAATTCGGGGTCTTACAATCTCCTCTCCTTATGAAATTTCGTCCCCAAATTTACGTTATTCGGTATTTTGAAAAGTTGAGAATACGGCTTTCATTTCAGATTCTATATATCCGGGTCATCATGATTTCTCCATTTCTCATCTCCGTGATAACTTCATTTGGGTTCCTCACTTGGGAAGTCATGACAACCGCTATCCCTCGAACTACTCAAACTTTAACTTATACAGTCCAAAGATTTGGCGTCATCACTACTAGTAGGAATATACTTTTCTATAGGCATATTCCTCCTCAATTTGCCTCGTCGTACTCTCGATTCATAATCGAATCATCAATCTTCGATCCATATCGAATTTAGGTTGATCGCTTCATCGGTGTAATTCAAAACTCGATGTTGGGTTCTCCCAATTACTTTCCAAAAAGAGAAATTCATATCATCTATTTTAGCCTTCTTAGATCGGACATCTCTTTCCAAAATATCCATGTGTCGATGCGGCTTTTGCCCATGCATCACTTATTCTCACTCGTTCGATTTTTCTTCTTTTCAAATTTCAGATTCCATCTTTATCATCTTATATTACGCGCCAAAGAATGCTTACATTCAAGCATCACATATCGGGTAACACAAGCTTGAATTGTTGCATCCTTTTTCTCCACAACCGCATGTCGTTCTTTAGCCTGCTCTTTTAACTCATGAATACGATTTTGAAATTCTATATTTTGATCATATAATACCTCTAATAAACTCTCCTCAGGGACCTCTTCTTCCACTTCTTCCTCACTTTCAGCTGTTACCTCTGCGACTATCTCGGGTGCAACTATCAATTCTTCACTCACCACATGGATATCTCTAATTCCTTCTTCGTCTGACATCACATTATCATGGTTAGTGATTAGAGGTATCCCCACAGTCTCATTCACTCCATTATTAGTATTCTTAGCTGCCATAAAACAAGGGTTAATTAAGCAAATTAACATATCACATAATATCCCAATATTATAACTGACCAACAAATAAGCTTAGGTAGGACACACTAGCGAAGGATTTTCTCATCTCTCCCCTCCTAGTTATATTCCCTGATCTCCGCCAGAGACCATATCCCTAAGCTCTGATACCAAATGTAACACTCCCAAAATAGGTCCAATCAAACCAACCTATTCTGAGTCGCCAACAACATGGTACAGAAAACAACTACAACTTTATTATTACAATTGTCGTGCAAAATACAACAACACATATGCTGTGAGTTTGGATACAAATATATACCAACTGTGACTCTCATCCCAACCTTGGATAGCACGTCACAATGACACCTTACATAAAGGTATAGTCAAAAACGGTTTTAGAAATTAGAATCTTTGGGAAGTGCTCAAGGAAATCTTCGTACATGGGAGGCCATGCTTCTAGGGTATGGTAGATATCATATGGTCACAGAATTATCCTTGGTTGACCCAATAGACCCCAAAGAAAAACGAGAAGATTACTATCATATTCTTCCCAATGGTAAGTCTTCTCTTGACATATCTTTATCTCCACTGTCTCTAATTGGGAATTAAACTCCTAACAAACACCAAGATTATATAGGTAGTGCTTGTAAATATACTCAGCAAGTGGATGAGCACAACCCTGTCTTATGATGACACGAGGTTGTATGTCATTAGACATCTTGTATGATAGTGGAAAAACACCCTTCCAAGTTAAATTCATCTCACCCTCAACATCTATAGACCACCGTTCTATTCCCTTGTTATTCCCCCGCTCGACCCAGCTACACTTTTATTACCTGAAAGGAATTATGAAGCAAAAGGGTGAGCACAACTAGCTCAGTAAAGAATATCATGACTAAAGATAAATAAATTATCAATAGCCTTCAACAGTAATAAATCAGAGATTTAGAACATATGGTAGATGATAAAACTTTTCAACCATAGTTGCAGCGGAACGAGCCATCCATTAGAAGAGTCAAATAGACCATAAAATCTATTATCTTCTCCCTGTTAAAAATCCACCAACAATGTTTTATCCCTGTAACATAAATCAACAGTTCTGGTCCACAATCATATGAATAACTCATAATCATAATTGTGATTCTAAATTCTTCTTCGCATTCAGGACGAAGATAACTTTCATCACCTGTCTTTACCTGAAACATCAAAGATCATGGTTATACCAAATCACAGTTCATGTTCATAATCATACTAATAAATCCATCTTTGCACTACGGGCCAAAGATATTCATCAACAGACCATCTTTGTACTACAGGCCAAAGATATTCAACAACAAGTCATCTTTGCACTACAGGCCAAAGATATTTATCAGTTGGTTATGTTCATCTAAACACCTGTTCATCTTTGCACTACTGGCCAAAGATATTAATCAGAAATCATTCATCTTTGCACTACAGGCCAATGATATTCAGTTATATCCTCATTTAGGACTGAGGATGATGAAAAATATTTTAAAGAAAACGAATCCAGTGAAACAAAAGAATATATATTAAGGATTCGTATTTCAGCTATTCCATGTCCAAAAATACCTCATAAATAATCATAGTGGAGTAAAATTCAAGAATGATCAAAACATGGATACAATCAAAACTAGTATCCAGAATAGATATTTTGGACAAAAAGAAGAAAATTTCATTTTTTCGGTGAATAGTGTCGTATTCGTGAATAGTGCCGTATACGTGAATAGTGCCGTATACGTGAATATTAACTCCGACACCAAAAGATAGAAATTTCACAAAAAACATCATCACGCTTCGTGAATAGTACTCCTGAATAGTAACTCGTGAATAGTAACTCATGAATAGTAACTCATGAATAGTAACCTCGGCATAATGATATTGAAGAAATAATATCATTTATGAAGAAAATAATCTCCCTTACCTCAGAAAGAATAGTACTTTTGACTGGAGTACTGGATATAGTGCTAAAAGAACTTGCACCGTATAGCAATACTCGAAGTACAAAAATATTCACAAAATACGCTCGATATAATAGAGAGAGAAATAGAGAGAAAACTTCAGTTTCTTGTGTGTTTTTTAATTCTAACCTAAGCACCCTATTTATAGGAAAATGCTTAGAACACCAAAGCAGAAAATTTAATATAATATTAATATATATATATATATATATATATATATATATTAAAATCCTACGCACACCAAATCAGATCCAAATATCAGCCACCAATAGTCAACTAAATCAAAAAAAAACGTTTTTCTTAATTAAAATAATTAAAACTTCAAAAAATCAATTATTTCAGAATTTCGGAACTTCAATAATTCATAATAAATATCCCTTTTATCAGAAAATTCAAATCTCGCAAATTTTTATAGGAAATTCAATTCTCTACAACTTTACAGAAGAAAGTTTTGCCAAATTCCAAACAAATATTGACCGAAATCCATAAACGGGTGATTTTACAAGCTATAATCAAATTTCAGTCAAGAAATGGGTCCACCAACATGTTTAACATGTTTTTAGTATTTATTGCAACAAAAATACTCTTCCTCCTCATATACTCATATATCCCACATTCATTGTAAAAATATCACCATTATTATATTATTAAAATATAATAATATATTAAAATGAATTATTTTATCAGAAAAAGATAAAATATTAATTTTCAACAATTGTCACATTAAAAATTTTCTCCATCTATATCCACATAAAATTAATATTTTCCTCATCATATAAATCAATAATTAATTATTCACAAATAATATTACAGAATCAAAATAATGACAACCAGGCCGTTCCCAGGAAAGTGGGGGCTTTCCAATAAGGATTTCTCCTTACTGGCACGCAATTAGGTGACCAAACCTCTCCTTAGACAAAACTTTCTAGACATTGCTAATAATGTTATCTAGTAATATTATTAAAATAATATGAACTATTAATCTGATAATGGAAAATACTGTGTAGTGACAACAATAATATAAATATCTACGCAGCAATTATTGAATCAATAAAATAAAATATTGAACAGTAATTACTGTAAAAATTATTGAGTAGTGCCTTCTTACGTAAGAATCAATAATTCAAAAATACTGTGCAATACCGAGTGCTACTATGCAACAACGTGTATTACTTTACTTTACCCACCGGGTATTCCAGCGATGTTACTTCAGAACGATTCTTGATTATTTATAAAACTTTAATTTGTCGTTTACTTCATCCGATAGCTATTATTACGTTATTGGACCCAATAATGGGCTGGTCGGCCGTCGCATGCGAATATTTCGAAAGAGAAAGAATATTCCACGACCAAATTGAATATTCCCCGACAACAATGAATATTTTATAACTACTTGCGTATTTTTGAAAAAAAATTCATATATCACCCTTAACTTTAACTTTTTATCAATTTAACCATTTACTGAATTGTAATTATAAGAAAAATTGAATACTTTTATTTCATAAAATTCGGGGTCTTACATATATCGAAAATAAAAAAACACGTAATTTGAATTAATCGTTTCACAAGTAGCTCTAATACCACTATAGGGTTTTCGGCACAAAAAAATGCAGCGGAAATATAAAATAATCAAAGCAATTTCTGAAACCCAAAACAGGATCCATGCGAAACAGAAATTAATTTCAGTGGTTTAGATATTATACCGATTATGAAAGCTAGAAACGATGCGGTTGAATCTCCAATGCAATCCAACGGAACATCGTCTCTATGGTATCCACACGAACGCCCCGCGAACCGTCGTATGATCTGCAGTAAAAAGGAACTGCGGTACTAGCCACCAAGGATGAGGATTTTCGAAACTGTTTTCTCTAGTCTCACTCTAAGAGCGGCTAGGGTTTTAGGTTATGATTAACTTCCCTAATACGCTGATATATCATATATATAGCAGTAAATCAGAATTAATCAAAACCCTAATCTCATTAAAATAAAATCCAAATTTATATATATATCTTAATTAAGTCTTAATTAATATACCTATATATAAATTATCCTATTAATTTAAATTCGTAATTTAAATACTATCAATCATATTGATATACTTAAATCTTTACAATTTAAATTAATTCCTTTTTTTAACTACGTTACATGTGTGTGACCCTATAGGTTATTAATCGTTGGCAATAATTTTAAAATCATATTATAAAATTATAAGCGGTGAAAATGACATCTAGTAATGCATCTGCTACCCAAGTAATAATAAGATCGATGATTCGATGCAACCTTTTCGTGACCAATGTTTCAATGTAATTTAATCCTTTTAACCTTAATATCCTAGATTAAACTAGAGTCATGGAATGTGTCATACTCTTCATAATTTAATCTGAGTTTTTCTTGATCAATGAGTAGACTATATGAAACAAATCACTATTTGAGCATGGCCATACATTTCATAGTCTTACTCAATCAAGAGGCCTATGGATATCACCCCTAAATATATAGGATAGGATGGTTAAATTTCATCCAGATCACTCATATTCCTCACACGATTCATGATGTACCCAATAATCACCTTTATAGTCCACCTTATTAAAGGTGACATTTGATGATATCAAAGTTCATAAATTCCCGTGTAGAAATATAGTGATTTCAGGTCGGAGGACCATTACATCATTGTCACTATGAGAATTGCTAATGACACTTCGCATAATGCTCTAAATAGAATTCTCATGGTGGGTCTGTCCAGTACATCGTTCACTAACATATACCTATGCATTTACTTAATATCTCATATATTTATGACCAATGGGATTTGGTCATCAGTGAATCCACATATTAGTCTTAATGCATCAACAATGATACTCGACTAGGGACATTTAAGAACAATGATACTAATTATAATTATATAATCTCATGTTCAAGTCATATACATGAAAATATATAATTTGTATCAATATTCTAAGGATTTTTATTATGTTAACATTTATATAACGCAGTAAATAAAACCATAATAAAATCATTCATTTATTCAATCAAATATAATATCAAAACATTAAGCAATTATATCAAATAATTGGCCTCTAGGGCATAAACTCTAACATAAGCTGCTGCTGGGATTTCTAATGCTGCTGGTTTGGGTGTGTCATTGCTGAACACGACTGTTGGTAAGCCTAACGCTACTACAACTTGGTTTTCATTCTGCTGGCAGTTATGTGTTATTTTGGGCATGCAGATTGGGCGGTTGAAACATTGTGTGTCTTCTTTATTTGGGCGAGTTGTCTTCTAATGTCTTGTTTTGTGATGTCTTTGGGTTTCTTGATTAGGCGATTACATTTGGGCAGTTTGGCTATTGTTGTATTGCTGTTTGCTAATGTTCTGCATTTACTCCTTTCCTTGCTGAGTTGTGTGGTACTACTACAGGCTTGGATGATGTAGCTTGTAATGTCTGATTTCATGCCAATTGTTGGTTGTTTTTTGTTGTTGTTTTGTTTCTTGGATTGGATACTTGTATGCTAGTGACTAGCTTTGGTTTACTACTGCCATCATAGGGCATGTCCTATAATGGCTATGGTATACTGTTTGGGGTTTGACCCATGTACATTGTACTTATTCTTTCTTTTATTTCAGTCTAAATTTAGCAAAAAGAAAAAGAAACATTCAATATCGCTGAAGGAGTACGGAATCCGTACCTTAAGTAAACAATGTCATACCCAAATTTTAATTCCAAATATTATTCGTTAAATTCCTTCCGTCTGGACTAATCAAACAAAATAATAATAACTAAAAGTAAATTTATAGAAATATTCTTTCAGTAACTAATCTAAAATAAAATGTGTTGGTGTATTAAGCCAATTTTTAATACAATAACAATACTTTAATTATGTTAATTAAATGCCTCATTACAATCCAGTTTATTTTATACAAATATGATATCCAGTTTATTCACTAACATCATAAACGGAAATGAAAGAAACTTATAAACATTACTTCCCTGCAGGTTTTGCAATAAATATACTTATATCATGTATAATGTAAGACCCCAACTTTTATGAATAAAGATGATTTTTCTATAAATATTATTTTTTGAATATTAAGGTGTGAATTTGTTATAATGTTATAGTTGTGGGTAATATTTATAAATTTTTGCAAAGTACGCAAGTTGTTATATAATATTCGATTGGTCGGGGAATATTCATTTTAACAGGGAATATTCGTACAACGGCATAATCATTGGTGGACCCCACAACGGAATTATTGTCGGATTGAGAAAATGACAAAAATACTGTATGAAAATAATGGCGGAAGTTTTACCGTTAATTGTTGAAACACCCGGTGTTAAAAGTACAGTAATACGCATGGTTGGATACTAGCACACGGTATTGATTATTGATGCTTACGTGAGAAGTCACTCATTTTTGTTCAATTATTGCTACAGTAATTGATGCATAGTATCTCACATTATTTGATTTAATTATTGTCAATATTTTATATATTATTAAATCAATAATTGAGATGACAAAGTTATTAATATTATTATTTGTAATATTAATGATGTCTAGAAGTTCTGTCAAGGAGAGGTTTGGTCACCTAATTGCGTGCCAATAGGGAGAAATCCTTATTGGAAAGCCCCCTCTTTCCTGGAAACGACCTGGTCGATTAATATTGTGAATTATAATAATGATGATAAAGTTTGTTTTATTATTATTATTATAAATGTAATAAAACAGAATACTTTTATAAAGTTATTTGTTTTATTAGACTATAAATAGAATATATTATATTCTATTATGCATAGTGTTTTGCATAGTAAAATCTTTTATATAAAAATGAATACTTTTATAAAGTTATTTATTTTATTAGACTATAAATAAAATATATTATATTTTATTATCATAGTATTGCATAGTGCTGCATAGTGTTTGCATAGTAAAAACTTTGTATATATAAAGCAGAATACTTTTATAAAGTTATTTGTTTTATTAGATTTTAAATAGAATATAGTATATTTTATTATGCTTAGTATTTATATAGTGCATGCATAGTGTTTGTATAGTAAAATTTTTTATATAAAACATAATACTTTTTATAAAGTTTTGTTTTATTTGATTATAACTAGAATATATTATATTTTATTGCATAGCAAAAGATAGTATCCTTTCCATTCTTCTATAAATAGGATGCTTAGTTAGAATTGAAAATCACACCAGAAATTCAGAGAATTCTTCTTCTATAATCTTGAACGTATTTTTTTAGAGTTTTAAGAAGCTTTGAGCGTAGAAAGCAGTATAAGTTTTCTTTAAGAATATCCTCACCCTACCAGTCAGAATACTCTTTTTTTAAGGTAAGGGGTATTATTTCTTTTGTAGTCATAAAGAGAGTTATTTTCTTTCAATACTCGTAAGGGTTGTTATTCCATTCCTTATTATTATGTTGGAATAACTCGCATCATGCTAATACCGCATACATGATGAAATTCATTGTTATTCCATTCTTTATTATTACGTTGGAATAACACATGCATCTGCGGTCTATCGCATGCACGGTGAATTCTGTTGTTATTCCATTCTTTATTATTCTGTTGGAACATCCTATCTGTGCGGATTACGCATGACCTGGTTCCATTCTTTATTATTCTGTTGGAACATCTTGTCTGTGCGAATTACGCATGACTAGGTTCCATTCTTTATTATTCTGTTGGAATATCCTGTCTGTGCGGGTTACACATGACCTGGTTCCATTCCTTATTATTCTGTTAGTATAATCTGTCTACGTGGATTACCGCATGGCAAAAAAAATCCATTTGCGGTTTCATATATTCTATTATACTCAGTTGGTTAAAGTTTTGGCTTCTATACTCCATGAAATTAGTGGAATATCCTTGATATTTGCGCTTCATCCAGTATCTTTTCATGGAAATATTCTTCTGAGCATTCTTGAATTTTACTCCACAAAGCAGTATAATGTTGACAATTTGGACGTTATTGAGTTCAGGATAAATTAACTTATAAATCTTTAAAATTTATTCTTGAACTTGTTTTATTGAATTGTCGTCATCCTCGTGTTTATTATATGTTGAAAGTCATCTGTGGCGTGTAGTGCATAGATGGACTTGGTATGATTATGACCAGGAATTATTCGGTATAATCATGACCATAATGTTACAAATGATGTGGTAAAATCCTCATTGGCCGTAATGCATTGATGGACAGTTGTTGGCATGATCATGACCATTGATGAATACACGAATATCCTTGGCCCGTAGTGCATGGATAATTTGTGGTCGTGATGCTAATGAATATCCTTGGCCGTAGTACAGGGATGATGTGGATTATTTATTAAGTTGAGTCTCGGCGATAAAAGTAATGAAAAACCTTTTAAATCATAGAAGATAGTAGATTTTATTCTCAACTTGACTTTTTTAATGGATTGCTTGTTCTGCTGCAGTTAAACTTGATGTTTGTTATATTTTATCAGTTTAACACTGTTGAAGACTAATGATAATTTATTCTACATTATCTTAGTCATAATATTTCTTACTGGGCTAGTTGAGCTCACCCTTTTGCTTTCATTGTTCTCTTCAGGAAATGAGAACGCAGCAGGGACTAGTCGGGGAATGGAGTGACAGTCCAGATGATAGCATTAGTAGTCCTCACTATTCTATGAAATAGTGTGATAATAAATGTATTGAGGACTTATTTTGAGTTTGCATACGGTCTAGAAGACAATATTTGTATTAAAACTCACAGCTCATGTTGTATATTTAAGGTTGTATTTGTATTATGTAACATGTATTTGGCGACTCAGAATAGGTGATGTAAACCTATTTTGGGGGCGTCACAGTTGGTATCAAAGCTTAGGGATATGATCCCTGGCTGAGATGTGAGACAAGAACTAGGAGGGGAGAGACGGGGAATTCCTTCGTTAGTATGACCTACCTAAGTCTATTTGGTATTTAATCAGTCGGTCAGAGTATAGGGATAATATGTGATATGATAACTAACCCTTGTTTTGTAGCAGTATCTGAATATGACATCCGAGAATGTTGAGAATAGCAATGGAGCACAGGAGACCGTTGAGTCTCCACATATCAATAATCAGGATAATGTGCATCTGGAAGGCGACAATCCTCATGCAAACAACAACACTGACCAAATGATGAATGATGGAATGTTCAGAGGCTTTATGCAATTCATGCAACATCAGGCGAGAGCAGCTCCTGTCCAAAATGTAAGTGGAGACACTGGAAACTCTCGGACGGTCACCACTAAATAGTTCAAGGAGCTGGGACCACCGGAGTTTATTGGAGAGACAAAACCACTTAAGGCAGAGACGTGGATAAAGCAGATCACCAAGATATTTGATGTCTTGGGATGCTCCGAGGAGCAAAAGGTTCCCTTTGCCACCTTTATGTTGCGAGGAGAGGCAGATTACTGGTGGGAATCAGGAAAGCGTACTCAACTTTCCACATTGAAGATGTCTTGGGAGAAGTTCCAAGAACTATTCAACGACAAGTACTTTCCCAAAAGTACTCGTCACATGAAAGAGGTAGAGTTCATCAAGTTGGAGCAGAACAATATGGAGTGGTGTCGAAGATGAAGCTAAGTTTCTTTGAGTTGTCCGGTTTTGCGTATCACTTGGTTGATAATGAGGAAAGAATGACGCGGATATTTCTAAGAGGTTTGAAACAGAGATACCATCAATATCTATTTTCTCATAAAGCGTGTTTGTATTGGATGTTGTAAATAGAAGGTAGCGTGATATTGGAGCTAGCGATAACGAGTCAACTCAACCAAGAGAAAGCAGCCGGCAAAATGATAATACCAGTGGTAGCAGTCATCAAAGCGATGACAACAAATGTGGAGGGAATCAACATGCCAGAAATGGTAACTACTTCGGTGGTAATCATGGCCAAGAAAATAAGAATGGACATTTCAAGAAGAGGAGATTCAACAATGATGGAAAGACATCAGCATCAGCACCCGTGGTTAAGGAAGGAGAACGACCACCTATCATATGCTTCAAATGCGGAGGGGAGGGACATATCAGTCCAAACTGCGTGATGCCATCTAAAGCGTGTTATAATTGTGGAAGAGAAGGTCACCTAGCCCGATTTTGTCGTGCACCGAAGACGAGTCCAGTTGGAACGGTGACATAAAATACCGTCCCAGACAAGTCAAAACCAATAGTTCAAGGGAGAGCTTTTGTTGTGACCTCCCAGAAAGCAAAGAACTCGAACGAAGTCATCATGGGTAAGCTTATCATAAACTCTAGTGAAGTCTATACCTTATTTGATACCAATTCTACCCATTCTTTTATTTCTCTTACTTGCACTCAACGATTAAATTTGACTCCGGAGAAATTAGACTTTGACTTATCTGTGGAAACTCCGTTGGGAGAAACCTTCATTACATCCACTGTTTATAAGTCTTGTTTGGTTCAAATCGGTACCCTCACATTACCTGTCAATCTTATTTCATTGAAAATACGTGCATTTGATGTGATTCTAGGGATTGATTGGTTAACTATTCATCATGCAAAAATTGATTGTTTTCGTAAGGTTGTTAGCTTTCATATTCCTAACCAACCTATTATGCGAATTCAAGCAACCAAACCATTAAAATCAATCACTGTCATCTCAAGTCATAAAGCTATTCGTTTATTAAAAAACGGATGTTAAGCTTTCTTAGCACATGTCACAGATTTAAACAAAAATACATCAGATTTGAATGATATTTCTATTGTTAATAAATTTCTTAACGTATTCCCTGAAGAACTTCCTGGCCTACCCCCAGAGCGTGAAATTAAATTTTGTATCGACCTGGAATCCCGTACAAAACCCATTTCCAAAGCCCCATATCGAATGGCTCCTATTGAACTTCAGGAGTTAAAGATTCAATTATAGGAATTGTTAGACATTGTTTTCATTCATCCTAGTACGTCTCCTTGGGGTGCTCCTATTCTATTCGTGAAGAAGAAAGATGGGAGTATGCGACTTTGTATTGACTACCGGGAATTGAACAATGTCACCATCAAGAATAGGTATTCGTTACCTCGCATTGATGACCTGTTTGACCAGTTGCAAAGAGCACAATTCTTTTCAAAGATCGATCTTCGTTCGGATATCATCATTGAAGGTTAAAAGCGAGGATATTCCAAAGGCGCCTTGAGAACTTCTGAGACGGGCACTATAAATTTTTAGTCATGTCTTTTGGATTGACTAATGCTCCTGCTGCCTTCATGGATATGATGAACCGAGTATTCAAGGAATATTTGGATCACTTTGTGGTCGTCTTTATTGATGACATTCTCATATATTCCAAAAGCCGTGAAGATCATGAGCAACACTTGAGGCTGATACTCCAAAAGCTTCGTGAAAACAAGCTTTATGCCAAGTTGAAGAAATGTGAGTTCTAGCTTGAGGAGGTAGCATTCCTTGGGCATGTAGTATCAAGTCATGGAATATCTATTGACCCGGCAAAGATTGAAGCTATTCAAAGCTGGGAGCAACCTAAATTAGTGACCGAAGTACGTAGCTTTCTCGGATTAGCTGGTTATTATCGGAGATTCGTGGAAGGGTTTTATCGAATCGCTACTCCATTAACTCAACTGACTCGGAAAGATATAAAATTCGGTTAGAGCATGGAATGTGAGAAGAGTTTTCAATAACTCAAGAGGAGACTCATTTCAGCACCTATTTTTACAATACCATCTGGCTCGGAGGGATTTGTCATCTGATGATGCATCGGGTAAAGGGTTAGGATGTGTTCTCATGTAACATGGGAAAGTCATAGCTTTATGCATCTCAAACAACTCAAAAGAATATGAGAGGAATTATCCTACTCATGATCTAGAGTTGGCGATTTGTTGTCTTCGCACTTAAAATTTGGAGGCATTACTTGTATGGGGAGAAAGTGGAGATCTTTACGGATCATAAAAGCCTCAAATATTTCTTCACCCAAAAGGAACTCAACATGCGACAACGATGTTAGCTTGAACTATTGAAAGATTATGATCATACCATCCAATACCATCCTGGAAAAGTGAACGTGGTAGCTGACGCATTGAGTATAAGATCATATGCAGGTACAAGTGCGATATTGTCAACGCAAAGGCCCATTTTGTGTGACTTGCAAAGGATGGAGATAGAGTTAATGACTCCAGGGACCAACGTGATGATGGCGAATATACGAGTAGAACCGACTTTAATCGATAAAGTTAAAGCTGCTCAAGCTACAGACCTGGAATTGATGCGTATGAGGAAGAAAGTGCAAGAAGGTGTTATGCCAAAAGCAAGAATCGATGAGGAAGGAATACTTCGAGTCAACTCTAGACTTTGTGTTTCTAACGACCCTGATTTAAAGTATACAATCATGATGGAGGCGCACAACATACCATTTGCAATCCATCCTGGGAGTACCAAAATGTATCATGATCTTCGTCATTCATTTTGGTGGAGCAATATGAAGAGAGAGATAGCGTTGTTTATCTCAAGGTGTCTAACTTGTCACCGAGTTAAAGCAGAGCATCAAGTACCAAAATGTCCATTGCAACCACTTGAAATTCCAGAATGGAAGTGGGAGCACATTACCATGGATTTCATTACCGGTCTTCCTAAGGTTTCTCAAGGCATAGATGTGATTTGGGTCATTGTTGATAGATTGACCAAGTCTGCTCATTTTTTAATGATACGAGAAACTTATACACTTGAACGTCTTGCTCGTATGTACATAAACGAGATTTTAAGACTGCATGGTATGCAATATCCATAGTTTCTGATCGAGACCCAAGATTCACTTCACGATTTTGGGTTAGTTTGCAAAAAGCTATGGGCACGGATTTACAATTTAGCTCGACATATCATCCTCAGACGGACGGGCAGTCGGAGAGGACTATTCAAACTCTTGAAGATTTATTAAGACTTGGTGTCCTTGACTTCAAGGGAAGTTGGGATAAGTTCTTACAATTGGTGGAGTTTTCCTACAACAACAGTTACCAAGCAAGAATTAGCATGGCTCCATTTATGGCGTTGTATGGAAGAAAGTGTCATTCTCCAGTATGCTGGGATGAGGTGGGTGAAGCAACGTTGTTGGGACCGAAGTTGGTACGTATGACTACGGAAAAGATTTTAACGATCCGACAACGTATAAAAACCTCACAAGATCGACAAAAGAGTTATGTTGATCTTCATTGAAAGGACGTGGAATTCGATATTGGAGATCATGTGTTGTTACGTGTTGCTCCATGGAAAGGAGTTACGAGATTTGGAATGAGAGGAAAGCTCAATCCTCGATTCATTGGCCCATTTTTAATCCTCGATCGCTTTACCACCAAGTATGCCTCGTGTTCATAACGTTTTTCACATATCTATGTTACGTAAATATGTGAAAGACCTACACCACATTATTGAGTTAGAACCGGACGAAATAGCGAAAGATTTAACGTATGAAGAGGTTCCTTTAAAATCTTGGATAAGAAGGAACATGTTCTACACTCCAAGGTTATACCTGAAGTCAAAGTTTTGTGGAGGAACCACGATGTTGAGGAAATGACCTGGGAGTTAGAATCTGAAATTAAATCAAGGTATCCTTACCTCTTCGACATACCAGGTACGTACCCAAATTTCGAGGGCGAAATTTCATAAGAAGGGGAGGTTGTAAGACACCAACTTTTATGAATAAAGATGAATTTTCTATAAATATCATTTTTTGAATATTAAGGTGTGAATTTGTTATAATGTTATAGTTGTGGGTAATATTTATAAATTTTTGCAAAGTACACAAGTTGTTATATAATATTCGATTGGTGGGAGAATATTCGTTTTAACAGGAATATTTCGTATAACAATACAATCGTTTGGTGGACACCCAATGTAATTATTTTTGGATTGAGAAAACGATAAAAATACTTTATGAAAATAATTACGGAAGTTTTACATCTGGTTAAGCTGTTGAAACACCGGTGTTAAAAAAGTACGAGAATCTGGCATTGGTTGCATAGTAGTAATACAGTATTGATTATTGATGCTTACGTTAGAAGTCACTCAGTTTTTGCAAGAACCCAACTTATTATAAATAAAATTAAATTTCCTCTATTTATTAGTTTGAAATAGTAAGGGTTGATTTGATTAATGTGGTTAGTTATGGGTAAAATGCGCAAATATTTTAAATAAGCAAGTGGTTATAAAATATTCATTTTTATCGGAGAATATTTGTTAGGTTGTGGAATATTCTTACTGTCGGGGAATATTCGTACGACGGTGCAACCTTGTGTGGGTCCCATAATGGAAAGCGATTGGATGAAGAAAACGACAAGTATAAGTTGTTTATAAATAACGGCGTAGTTATTTCATTATCTTGTTGGAATACCCGGTGGTTAAAATACGATGAATACGCGTTGTTACAAGATATATTACGGTATTGCACCAATTATTGATTCTTACGTAAGAAGGCACTACTCAATAATTGTTACAGTAATTACTATTCAATATTTTATTTCATTGATTCAATAATTGCTACGTTGATATTTTATATTACTGTTGTTTTAATAATTGTCACAACACATTATTTTTCATTATCGGAGCAATAATTCATATTATCTGAATAATATTATTAGATAACATTATTGGCAATGTCTAGAAAGTTCTGTCTAAGGAGAGGTTTGGTCACCTAATTGCGCGCCAGTAAAGAGAAATCATTATTAGAAAGCCACCTCTTTCCTGGGAACAGCCTGGGTTCCAGTATTGTGATTCTATAATATTATTTGTGAATAATTAATTATTGATTTATATGATAAGGAAAATATTCATTTTATGTGGATATAGATGGAGAAAATTTTTAATGTGACAATTGTTGAAAATTAATATTTTATCTTTTTCTGATAAAATAATTCATTTAAATATATTATTATATTTTAATAATATAATATATTTTTTTACAATGAATATGAGATATATGAGTATATGAGGAGGAAGAGTATTTTTGTTGCAAAAGTTGTTTAAAACATGTTAAACATGTCTATTGGCCCATTTCTTGACTGAAATTTGATTATAGCTTGTAGAATCGCCCGTTTGTGGATTTCGGTAAATTTCTATTTGGAATTTGGAAAACCATTCTTCTGCAAAGTTGTAGAGAATGGAATTTCTTATGAAAAGACATAAGGTTGAATTTTTCTGACAAAAGGGCTATTTATTATGGATTATTGAAGTTTCGGATTAATTGATTATTTTTTTTTTGGAGTTTTAAATAACTTTTATATGAAAAACGTTTTTGGCAAGTTTGGCACATGTGTGGCTGATATTTTGGATCAATGAAGGTGTGCATAAGAATTTATAATATATATATTATTATTATATTAAATTTTCTGCTTTTGTGTTCTAAGCATTTTCTTATAAATAGGATGCTTAGGTTAGAATTGAAAATCACACCAGAAACCAGTTTTCTCTCTCTTTCTCTCTCTATATTATCGAGCGTATTCTTGTGAGTAATTTGATACTTTGAGTGTTGCTATACGGTGAAAGTTTCCTTCAGCACTATATCCAGTATTCTAGTCAGAAGTACTGTCTTTTCGAGGTAAGAGATGTTATTTTCTTCTTAAATGATTTTATTTTCTTCAATATCATCATACCAAAATATTGGTTTGAACTTTTTATCAAATTTGGAACTTTGTTGTGTGGGGTTCTTATTCACGTATCGACACTTTATTCACGATATCTACGACACTATTCTGAATATTTACACTATTCACCGAAAAATAAAATTTTCTTCTTTTTGTCCAAAATATCTATTATGGATACTAGCTTTGATTGTATCCATGTTTTGATCATTCTTGAATTTTACTCCACTATGATTATTTATGAGGTATTTTTGGACATGGATAAACCGAAATATGAATCCTTAATATTTGTTATTTTGTTTCACTGGATTCGTTTCCTTTAAAATATTTTTCATCATCCTTAGTCCTAAATGATGATATTACTGAATATCTTTGGCCTGTAGTGCAAAGATGAATGATTTTTGATGAATATTTTTGGCCCGTAGTGCAAAGATGAACAGGTGTTTAGATGAACATGACCAACTGATGAATATCTTTGGCCTGTAGTGTAATGATGAATATTTGATTCCAGATATAAGTTGATTGATGTTACAGGGATGAAATATTGACGATGGACTTTTAAATTCATATATAGAAGATAGTAGACTTTATTCTCTATTTAACTCTTCTAATGA
This sequence comes from Panax quinquefolius, assembly GCA_020205615.1. NCBI lineage: Eukaryota > Viridiplantae > Streptophyta > Magnoliopsida > Apiales > Araliaceae > Panax > Panax quinquefolius. The sequence continues at coordinate 50,131,250 of CM035162.1, forward strand.
ATTATTATTTCCGCTGAGAATATTGATTTAAAACTTGTTGTCTATTGTATTCTATTAGATTTTCCCTATTGAAGACTAACGATAATTTGTTTTATATTATCTTGGTCATAATATTCTTTACTGGGCTAGTTGAGCTCACCCTTTTCCTTTTTGTTCCATTTTTCTTCTCAGGAGGCGAGAATGTAGCGAGTACTAGTCGGGGAATGGAATGAAGGTTTTAGAAAGTCGTTTTAGTAGTGCTCACCATTTTTGTAAAATAATGTATCAATAATTGTAATGAGGACTTATTTGATTGTGGATATTGTCTAGATGATAATATTTGTATTTAAACTCACAGTTTTTATGTTGTATTAATAAAGTTGTAGTTGTTTCTGTACCATGTATTTTGACGACTCAAAATGGGTGTTGTATACCTATTTTGGGGGCGTCACAGTTGGTATCAGAGCTTAGGGATATGATCTCTGGCGGAGATCGGGGAATAGAACTAGGAGGGGATAGACGAGTAAATCCTTTGCTAGTGTGTCCTACCTAAGCTTATTTGTTGGTCGGTCATAATATAGGGATATTATGTGATTTGTTAATTTGTTAAATTAACCCTTGTTTTATGGCGATTTTGAGAATGTCATTTGAGAATTTTAATGATTGGAGTAAATGAGATAGTGGAGACACCTTTGCTCACCGATGAGGAGAGCGTGCAACAAGCTGGCAATGTTCCTCCTATAAACAACAACACTGAGCAGACGATGAACGATGAGATGTTTAGAAGCTTTTTGCGATTCATTCAAAACCGAGGACGAAGGAGATTCCTATTCAAAATATAGGTAGAAACAATAGCAATTACGGTTGGTCCTGACAAGCGATTCAAAGAGTTGGGACCACGAGTTTGGGGAAATTTGGATCCGATTAAAGGCGGAGGCGTGGGTCAAGCAAATTACAAAGATATTCGATGTCTTTGGGATGCACGGAGGAGCAGAAAGTTCCATTCGCCACTTTTATGTTAAGTAATGAGGCGGATTCTTGGTGGGAATCGTGAAGCGTACTCCATCCGGTACGCCTTTCGGCATGTCTTTGGAGACATTTGAAGCTATTCAATAAAAAATACTTTCACGAAAGTGTTCGTCATATGAAGGAGGTAGAGTTTATTAGATTGGAACAAAACAACATGACGGTGTCCTAGTACGAGGCAAAGTTCGCGGAGTTATCCAGGTTTGCACCTCATTTGGTGGAGAATGAGGAATGTATGACGCGGATGTTTCTGAGAGGTTTGAAACCTGACATACATCAATATCTAATTTCTCATAAATTTTCTCTCTATTCAGATGTTGTCAACAGGGCTCAATTATTAGAGGGAGATAACGAGTATGGTCAACCGAGGGACCACAACCAGGATCATACCAGTGACAGCAGTCATAAGAACAACGATAACCATCGAAGAAAGAAAAATACGGACAAGAGCGGCAACCACTCTGGTGGTAATCATGGCCATGAGAATAGAAGAAGAGAGTTGGGAAGAGATTTTAAAAAGAGGAGATTCAACAATGACTATACGATGACGTCAAACACACCAAAGAAAGAATGGTTCCAAGGAGAGAGAACGACCGGATTCGTTATATGCTATAAGTGCGGAAAAAGGATATATCAGCCCAAACTGCCCACAACAGTTTAAGGTATGTTATAATTGTGGAAAGGAAGGACATATCGCTCGAGATTACCCTGTAGCGAAACCATGTCCAGCGGGGATGGTGACTCAAAAGGCTGTCCCAGAAAAGTCAAAGTCAACGGTTCCTGGAAGAGCATTTGTCGTGACTGGTCAACATGCGAGGAACCCAAATGAGGTGATCACGGGTAAGCTAATCATAAATTCATGCGAAGTTTATACCTTACTAGATATCGGTGCTACCCATTCATTTATTTCTCCTGCTTGTGCTCAACGTTTAAACTTGACTCTGGAGAAATTAGACTTTAATTTATCTGTGGAGACTCCGTTAGGAGAAACTTTCATCACATCCACTATTTATAAATCTTGTTTGATCCAAGTTGGCACCATCACCTTACCTGTTGACCTTATCTGTTTAAAGATACTTGCATTTGACGTGATTTTAGGGATTGATTGGTTAACTACTCATCATGCAAAAATTGATTGTTTTTGTAATGTTGTTAGTTTTCATATTCCTAATCAACCTGTTGTTCGAATTCAAGCAACTAAACCATTAAAATCAATCACTGTCATATCAAATCATAAAGCTATTCGTTTATTGAAAAATGGATATCAAGCTTTCTTAGCCCATGTTATGGATTTGAATAAAGATACGTTAGATTTGAATAATATTCTTGTTGTTATTGACTTTCCTGATGTATTTCCTGAAGAACTTCCCGGTCTACCCCCAGAACGTGAAGTTGAATTCTTTATTGATCTTGAACCTGGTACAAAGCCCATTTCTAAAACCCCATATCGAATGGCTCCTATTGAACTTCACAAGTTGAAGGTCCAACTACAGGATTGTTGGACATCGGTTTCATTCGTCCTAGTACATCTCATTGGGGTTCTCCTATTTTATTCGTAAAGAAGAAAGATGGGAGTATGCGACTTTGTATTGATTATCGAGAATTGAACCATGTTACCATCAAGAATAGGTATCCGCTACCTCGTATTGATGACATGTTTGACCAGTTGCAAGGAGCACAATTCTTTTCAAAGATCGATCTTCGTTCTGGATATCATCAGCTGAAGGTTAAGACTGAGGATATTCTGAAGACTGCCTTCAGAACTCAGAGGCATTATTAATTCCTAGTCATGTCTTTTGGATTGACTAATGCTCTTGCGGCTTTCATGGATATGATGAGCCGAGTATTCAAGGATTATTTGGATCAGTTCGTTGTTATCTTTATTGATGACATCCTCATATATTCCAAAAGCCGTGAAGATCATGAGGACCATTTGGAGCTGGTACTGGAAAGGCTTCGTGATAATAAGCTATATGCCAAGCTAAAGAAATGCGAGTTCTGGCTTGAGGAAGTAGCATTCCTTGGGCACGTTGTGTCAAAACATGGAGTATCTGTTGACCCGACGAAGATTGAAGCAATACAAAGTTGGGAGCAACCGAAATCGCTGACCGAAGTACGTAGCTTTTTGGGCTTAGTTGGTTATTATCGGAGATTTGTGGAAGGATTTTCTTGAATCGCTACTCCGTTAACTCTGCTGACTCTTAAAGATACAAAATTCATATGGAGCGAGGAATACGAGAAGAGTTTCCAAGATCTCAAGAGGAGACTCATTTCGGCACCTGATTTGACAATACCATCTGGTTCGGATGGATTTGTTATCTACAGCAATGCTTCAGGAAAAGGGTTAGGATGTGTTCTCATGCAACGTGGGAAAGTCATATCCTATGCCTCGCGATAACTTAAAGAATATGAGAGGAATTATCCTACTCATGATCTAGAGTTGGCAGCAGTCGTTTTCGCGCTAAAGATCTGGAGGCACTATCTATATGGGGAGAAAGTAGAGATATATTCAGAACATAAAAGCCTCAAATATTTCTTCACCCAAAAGGAAATCAATATGCGGCAATGACGTTGGCTCGAGCTGTTGAAAGACTACGACCACACCATTCAATACCATCCTGGAAAAGCGAACGTGGTAGCTGACGCGTTGAGTAGAAGATCATATGTGGGAACGAGTGCAATGTTGTTAGCACAAAGGCCTATTTTGTGTGATTTACAAAAGATGAAGATAGAATTCAAGACTCCGGGGACCTATACAATTATGTCAAGTATACGTATAGAACCAACTTTAATCGAAAAAGTTAAAGTTGCTCAAGCCACAGACCCGGAGCTGATGCGTATGAAGAAGAAAGTGCAAGAAGGTGCTATTCCAGAAGCAAGAATCGATGAAGAAGGAATACTTTGAGTCCACTCCAAACTTTGTGTTCCTAACGATTCTGATTAGAAGTACAAGATCATGATGGAGGCACATAATACATCGTTTGTAATCCATCCTGGAAGTACCAAAATGTATCGTGATCTTCGACATACATTTTGGTGGAACAATATGAAGAGAGAGATTGCAAAGTTTATCTCGAGGTGTTTAACTTGTCAACGTGTAAAGGCGGAGCATCAAGTGCCAAAGAGTCCATTGCAACCACTTGAGATTCCGAAATGGAAGTGGGAACACATTACCATGGATTTCGTTATGGGTCTTCCCACGGTTTCTCAAGGCATAAATGTTATTTGGGTTATTGTTGATAGATTAACCAAGTCTGCTCATTTCTTGTTGATACGGGAGACTTATTCCCTTGAACGTCTTGCTAGTATGTACGTGAATGAGATTATGAGGTTGCATGGCATGCCAGTATCCATAGTTTTGGATCGTGACCCAAGATTCACTTCAAGATTTTGGGTTAGCTTGCAAAAAGTTATGGGCACGGATTTACGGTTCAGTTCGGCATACCATCCTCAAACGGACGGGCAATCAGAGAGGACTATTCAAACTCTTGAAGATCTATTAAGACTCTGTGTCCTAGACTTCAAAGGCAGTTGGGATAAGTATTTACCATTGGTGGAATTGTCCTACAACAACTGTTATCAAGCAAGTATAGGTGTGGCTCCATTTGAAGCATTGTATGGATGAAAGTGTCGCTCTCCAATATGTTGGGATGAGGTGGGTGAAGCAACATTGTTGGGATCCTAGTTGGTACGTATGACTACAGAAAAGATCCAAATGATTCGTCAACGTATACAAGCAGCACAGGATCGACAAAAGAGTTATGCGGATCTTCATCGAAAGGACATGGAATTTAGTATTGGGGATCATGTATTATTGCGTGTTGTTCCATGGATAGGAGTTACAAGATTTGGGAAGAGAGGAAAGCTCAATCCACGATTTATTAGTCCATTTTAGATTCTTGACCGAGTAGGAAATGTGGCCTATAGACTCGTGTTACCTCCAAGTATGTCTCGTGTTCATAATGTTGTTCATATATATGTGCTACGTAAATATGTAAAAGACCCAAACCACGTTATTGAGTTAGAACCGGACGAGATAGCCGAAGACTTAACGTACGAAGAGGTACCTGTCAAGATCTTGGATAGGAAGGAGCATGTCCTGCGCACGAAGGTCATACCACAAGTTAAAGTTTTGTGGAGAAACCATGTTATTGAGGAAATGACCTGGGAGATAGAAACGGAAATGAAAGCGAGGTATCCTCATCTTTTCGAAACACCAGATACGTATGTCAATTTCGAGGACGAAATTTCATAAGGAGGGGAGGTTGTAAGACCCCAACTTATTATAAATAAAATTAAATTTCCTCTATTTATTATTTTGAAATAGTAAGGGTTGATTTGATTAATGTGGTTAGTTATGGGTAAAATGTGCAAATATTTTAAATAACCAAGTGGTTATAAAATATTCATTGTTATCGGAGAATATTCGTTTGGTCCTGGAATATTCTTACTGTCGGGGAATATTCGTACGACGGCGCAGCCTTGTGTGGGTCCCATTACGGAAAGCGATTGGATGAAGAAAATGACAAGTATAAGTTATTTATAAATAACGGCATAGTTATTACAATTATCTTGTTGGAATACCGGTGGTTAAAACACAATATCTGGCGTTGTTGCGATAGCTTTACGGCATTGCACCAATTATTGATTCTTACATAAGAAGGCACTACTCAATAATTGTTACAGTAATTACTATTCAATATTTTATTTCATTAATTCAATAATTGCTACGTTGATATTTTATATTACTGTTGTTTTAATAATTGTCACAACACATTATTTTTCATTATCGGAGCAATAATTCATATTATCTGAATAATATTATTAGATAACATTATTAACAATGTCTAGAAAGTTCTGTCTAAGGAGAGGTTTGGTCACCTAATTGCGCGCTAGTAAGGAGAAATCCTTATTGGAAAGCCCCCTCTTTCCTGGGAACGGTTTGGTTGCCAATATTGTGATTCTGTAATATTATTTGTGAATAATTATTTATTGATTTATATGATAAGAAAAATATTCATTTTATGTGGATATAGATGGAGAAAATTTTTAATGTGACAATTGTTGAAAATTAATATTTTATCTTTTTCTGATAAAATAATTCATTTAAATATATTATTATATTTTAATAATATAATATATTTTTTACAATGAATGTGGGATATATGAGTATATGAGGAGGAAGAGTATTTTTGTTGCAAAAGTTGTTTAAAACATGTTAAACATGTCTGTGGGACCATTTCTTGACTAAAATTTGATTATAGCCTATAGAATCGCCCGTTTGTAGATTTCGGTAAATTTCTGTTTGGAATTTGGAAAAACTTTCTTCTGTAAAGTTGTAGAGAATGGAATTTCCTATGGAAAAGACATAAGGTTTGAATTTTTCTAATAAAAGGGCTATTTATTATGAATTATTGAAGTTCCGGATTAATTGATTATTATTTTTTTTGGAGTTTTAAATAACTTTTATATGAAAAACGTTTTTGGCAAGTTTGGCACATGTGTATTGATATTTTGGATCAATGAAAGGTGCGTAAGAATTTATATATATATTATTATTATATTAAATTTTCTGCTTTGGTGTTCTAAGCATTTTCCTATAAATAGGGTGCTTAGGTTAGAATTGAAAATCACACCAGAAACCAGTTTTCTCTCTTTTTCTCTCTCTATATTATCGAGCGTATTCTTGTGAGTAATTTGATACTTTGAGTGTTGCTATACGGTGAAAGTTTCCTTTAGCACTATATCTAGTATTCCAGTTAGAAGTACTGTCTTTTCGAGGTAAGGGATGTTATTTTCTTCTTCAATGATATTATTTTCTTCAATATCATTATGCCGAAATATTGGTTTGAACTTTTTATCCAATTTGGAACTTTTTGTGTCGGGGTTACTATTCACGTATACGGCCTTTATTCACGATATCTGACACTATTCACGAATCGGCCACTATTATTCAGAAAAATAAAATTTTCTTCTTTTTGTCCAAAATATCTATTATGGATACTAGCTTTGATTGTATCCATGTTTTGATCATTCTTGAATTTTACTCCACTATGATTATTTATGAGGTATTTTTGGACATGGATAAATCGAAATACAAATCCTTAATATTTGTTATTTTGTTTCACTGGATTCGTTTCCTTTAAAATATTTTTCATCATCCTTATTCATAAATGATGATATTACTGAATATCTTTGGCCTGTAGTGCCAAGATGAATGATTTTTGATGAATATTTTTGGCCCGTAGTGCAAAGATGAACAGGTGTTTAGATGAACATGACCAACTGATGAATATCTTTGGCCTGTAGTGCAAAGATGAATATTTGATTCCAGATATATGTTGATTGATGTTACAGGGATAAAATATTGACGGTGGACTTTTAAATTCATATATAGAAGATAGTAGACATTATTCTCTATTTAACTCTTCTAATGAATTATTATTTCCGCTGCGAATATTAATTTAAAACTTGTTGTCTATTGTATTCTATTAGATTTTTCTCTGTTGAAGACTAACGATAATTTATTCTATATTATCTTGGTCATAATATTATTTACTGGGCTAGTTGAGCTCACCCTTTTCCTTTTGTTCCATTTTTTCTTCTCGTAGAAGCGAGAATGTAGCGAGTACTAGTCAGGGTATGGAATGAAGGTTCTAGAAAGTCGTTTTAGTAGTCCTCACCATTTTTTTAAAATAATGTATCAATAATTGTAATGAGGACTTATTTGAGTGTGGATATTGTCTAGATGACAATATTTGTATTTAAACTCACAGTTTTTATGTTGTATTAATAAAGTTGTAGTTGTTTCTGTACCATGTATTTTGACGACTCAGAATGGGTGTTGTATACCTATTTTGGGGGCGTTATAGTTTTGTTCAATTATTGCTACAGTAATTGCTGCATAGTATCTCACGTTATTTGATTCAATTATTGTCAATATTTTATATATTATTAAATCAATAATTGAGATGACAAAGTTATTAATATTATTATTTGCAATATTAACGATATCTAGATGTTCTATCAAGGAGAGGTTTGGTCACCTAATTGCGCGCCAATAGGGAAAAATCCTTATTGGAAAGCCCCCTTCTTTCCTGGGAACGACCTGGTCGATTAATATTGTGAAATATAATAATGATGATAAAGTTTGTTTTATTATTATTATAAATGTAATAAAACAGAAAACTTTTTATATAAAACAGAATACTTTTATAAAGTTATTTATTTTATTAGATTTTAAATATAATATATTATATTTTATTATGCATAGTGCTGCATAGTGTTTGTATAGTAAAATCTTTTTATATAAAACAGAATACTTTTATAAAGTTATTTGTTTATTATATTTTAAATAGAATATATTATATTTTATTATGCATAGTGTCTGCATAGTAAAAACTTTTTATATAAAACAGAATACTTTTTATAAAGATTTATTTTATTTGATTATAAATAGAATATATTATATTTTATTGCATAGTGCAGCATAGTATCCTTTCCATTCTTCTATAAATAGGATGCTTAGTTAGAATTGAAAATCACACCAGAAATTCAGAGAATTCTTCTTCTATAATCTTGAACGTATTTCTTTAGAGTTTTAAGAAACTTTGAGCGTAGAAAACAGTATAAGTTTTCTTCAAGAATATCCTCGCCCTACCAGTCAAAATACTCTTCTTTTTAAGGTATGGGGTATTATTTCTTTCGTAGTCATGAAGAGAGTAATTTTCTTTCAATACTCGTAAGGGTTTTTATTCCATTCCTTATTATTATGTTGGAATAACATGTCTATTCGAAGTACCATATACATGGTAAAATTCTTCTGTTATTCCATTCTTTATTATTTTATTGGAATAACCTGTCTGTACGGTCTATCGTATGCCTGGTGAATTCTATTGTTATTCCATTCTTTATTATTCTGTTGGAACATCATGTATGTGCGGATTACGTATGACCCGGTTCCATTCTTTATTATTCTGTTGGAACATCCTGTCTGTGCGGATTACGCATGACTTGGTTCCATTCTTTATTATTCTGTTGGAATATCATGTCAGTGCGGGTTACGCATGACCTGGTTCCATTCTTTATTATTCGGTTGGAATAATGCATACATGGAGTCTAGCATGGCGGCAAAAAATCCATTTTATGGTTTCATATATTCTATTATACTCAGTTGGTTAAAGTTTTGGCTTCTATACTCCATGAAATTAGTCCAATATCATTGATATTTGCGCTTCATCCAGTATCTTTTCATGGAAATATTCTTCTGAGCATTCTTGAATTTTACTCCACAAAGCAGTATCATGTTGACAATTTGGACGTTATTGAGTTCAGGATAAATTAACTTATAAATCTTTAAAATTTATTCTTGAACTTGTTTTATTGAATTGTCATCATCCTTGTGTTTATTATATGTTGAAAGTCATATGTGGCATGTAGTGCGTAGATGGACTTGGTATGATTATGACCAGGGATTATTCGGTATAATCATGACCGTAATGTTACAAATGATGTGGTAAAAATCCTCATTGGCCGTAGTGCATTGATGGACAGTTGTTGGCATGATCATGACCATTGATGAATACACGAATATCATTGGCCCGTAGTGCATGGATAATTTGTAGTCGTGATACTAATGAATATCCTTGGTCGTAGTGCAGGGATGATGTGGATTATTTATTAAGCTGAGTCTCAGCGATAAAAGTAATTAAAAACCTTTTAAATCATAGAAGATAGTAGATTTTATTCTCTACTTGACTCTTCTAATGGATTACTTGTTCATTGTGATTAAACTTGATGTTTGTTATATTTTATCGGTTTAATCTTTGTTGAAGACTAATGATAATTTATTCTGCATTATCTTAGTCATAATATTTCTTACTGGGCTAGTTGAGCTCACCATTTTTCTTTCATTGTTCTCTTCAGGAAATGAGAAGCGTAGCGAGGCACTAAATGGGGAATGGAGTACTCGGTCGGATGATAGCATTAGTAGTCCTCACTAGTACATGAAATAAGTGTAATAACAAATGTATTGAGGATTTATTTTGAGTTTGAATACGGTCTAGAAGACAATATTTGTATTAAAACTCACAGCTAATGTTGTATATTTAAGGTTGTTTTTGTATTCTGTACCATGTATTTGGTTGGCGACTCAGAATAGGTGATGTATACTTATTTTGGGGGCGTCACATATAATAAGTATTATTGGTATATTAAAAAAAATTGTTCTTGCTAGACTTATATATATATATATATATATATATATATATATATATATATTCAAAATCTTCAAAATTTCTTAGATTTTGTAGAAATTTTTTGTTTAAAAAAAAATCAGACTGAAATCTGATACAAGGGATCACTCGATTGGTCCTGATCTATTAGTTAAATCGATCTAAACAGAAGACTTCTTTGTTAACTGTTTAAATAAAAATTCTTTCTTCGATCATTCCGACTTAAACTCAAACCATTCTTGCATGAGTAAAATCATACCGTTAGATCTAATGATACACTTAGCCTAAATACTGCTCCCACACTAGAGTCTTACAACGACATAACGGGTCTTACGGCGATCTAAGGTGTTTTACGGCAAGTCAGGCGATTAAAAGTGGAGTCAAAGAAATTGAAAGTTTGAAGAAACATTTAAAAACAAATCAAACTATTTTTAATTGAAACCACTTAACAGAATAAAGAACCAACTGTGTGGCTCGGATACCATATAACAGCGGCGATTAAGTTTTAAAAGAAAACTTAAACAGAAAAAGAAAAGATTAAGAAGATGACCGGTGAATCGGTAAAGTAATTTCTTTCTTTTATTTATAAACATTTGGGAATGGATTACATCTTTAATCTAGACTAAATGTTTAAGGGAAGATCAAAGTACGAAGGACTTCGTCTTCATCTAACTAGAAGAAGAGAAGCTGAAAGCTTCATCTTCGCTAACTCTAGAGAGAAGGGAGAGCGGACCTCGGAAGAGCTTTCTAGAGAGAGAAGCTCTGAGGCTATACTGAATTAAGCCTAAGTAACTCTGACCATTTCGAGTTACTTAAATAGAAAACTAAAAAGTAAATTACTATTAAATCACGCAGGATTCACTATTACATTAACTGAAGTAAAAATAATTTACTTAAGTAAAAGTAAAACGTAAGAAACATTTTACATTTACTTTTACATTGGTAAATGTAAGAAACATTTAACATAAGTAAAAGCAAAAGTTATTCTTTTACTTTTACTTTTACATTTTACTAAAGTAAAAGACTTTTGCTTTACGGAAAGCAAAAGCTGAGATGATGGCTGGGCCATCACCTATCGAAAACTGAAGATGCCTCTGGCATCTTCTTCTTTGACTAGTCCGTCTCTTGCTCCGGTTGGTGCAGTCGTCGGATATTTGTTGATCATCAATCGGAAGAGAGAGATGATCGAAATAAAGAGAGGTGAGGCATCTTGAGCTCGACAGTGATGGCTCACATTTATCATTCAGTTTTTCGCTTTCAGAAGCAAAAGTCTTTACTTTAGTAAATGTAAAAGTAAAAGTAAAGAATGCTTTTGCTTTTAGGTTAAATGTTTTTACATTTACAATGTAAATTGAAAATGTTTCTTACATTTTACTTTTACTTAAGTAAATTACTTTACTTCAAGTAATAGTGATTGATTCAATAGTAATTTATTTTCAGCTTTTCATTTAAGTAACTCAATTGTTCAGAAGTTACTTAGAAATCAAAGATAGTCGTAGCTTTCTCTCAGTAAAGCTCTTCCGAGAAATCCGCTTTCCTCTCTTAGTTGGGTTAAAGATTTTTCTAGTTAGATGAAGACCCAAGTCCTTGTTTTGATTTTCCTCAAACATTTAACAAAAGGTAATCCCTTCCCAAATGTTTTTTTTGTTTAAAACAAGGATCTCGATACAAGGATCATTGGTCCTGATTTATCAGTTAAATCGATCTAAACAGAAGACTTCTTTGTTAACTGTTTAAACAAAAATTCTTTCTTTGATCATTCTGACTTAAACTCAAACCGTTCTTGCATGAGTAAAATCATACCGTTAGATCTAATGATACCCTTAGCCTAAACACTGCTCCCATACTGGAGTCTTACAACGACATAACGGGTCTTATGGCGATCTAAGGTGTTTTACGGCAAGTCAGGCAATTAAAAGTGGACCCAAAGAAATTGAATGTTTGAAGAAACATTTAAAAATAAATCAAACTATTTTTAATCGAAACCACTTAATAGAATCAAGAACCAACCGTGTGGCTCTGATACCATATAACAGCGGCAATTAAGTTTTAAAAGAAAACTTAAACAGAAAAAGAAAAGATTAAGAAGATGACAAGTGAATCGGTAAAGTAATCTCTTTCTTTTATTTATAAACATTTGGGAAGGGATTACATCTTTAACCTAGACTAAATGTTTGAAGGGAATATCGAAGTACGAAGGACTTCGTCTTCATCTAACTAGAAGAAGAGAAGCTGAAAGCTTCATCTTCACTAACTCTAGAGAGAAGGGAGAGCGGACCTCGGAAGAGCTTTCTAAAGAGAGAAGCTATGAGGCTTTAATGAATTAAGCCTAAGTAACTCTAAACATTTTGAGTTACTTAAATAGAAAACTAAAAAGTAAATTACTATTGAATCACGCAGGATTCACTATTACATTAACTGAAGTTAAAGTAATTTATTTAAGTAAAAGTAAAACGTAATAAACATTTTACATTTACTTTTACATTGGTAAATGTAAGAAACATTTAACTTTAAGTAAAAGCAAAAGTTATTCTTTTACTTTTATATTTTACTAAAGTAAAAGACTTTTTCTTTACGGAAAGCAAAAGCTGAGATGATGGTTGGGCCATCACCTGTCGAAAACAGAAGATGCCTCTGGCGTCTTCTTCTTTGACTGGTCCGTCTCTGCTCCGGTTGGTGCAGTCGCCGGATGGCGCTGTTGATCATCTTCTCAAATGAGTCACCACCTATATATATATATATATATATATATATATATATATATATATATATATATATATATAGGGCTATATGTATATACACGGTATGTATTTACAAGGGACTATGGCGATGGATTTTTTGGGCTATGACGACGGTAAACTGTCACCATAACCCAGAATAGCTATGACGATGAATCGCCATAGCCGATCGTATATACACACATTACATTTATATACATTTTTCCCACACACACACACATATATATATATATATATATATATACCAATTCCTATTCCTTTTCTCTATCCAAGCTTCACACAAGAATAAAAATTTGACTCATGATCCTTACCAGCCCAACATCAAAATTTAATTTAAATTTCTTTACTTATATAATTAACACAATCTCACATAATCAATTAGCTTATTAAAATGGCAATTAAAGTTCATTAATTAAATTAATTAACCTGTGTCACATAATCCCATTATAATGTTGATTTCCATTTGTAACTTTCTCTTAGCAGTTTGATGAAGACCAATGAAATCCCATGATTTTGCAAAATATAACATGTTATATTTATTCTGGAAAACTGAGAGTACACCATAATGTAATATCAAATTAAATATCCTATTAGTTTATTTCTTTCATAATCATGGCCATGCAATACTCATATGTATGTATAACTATTAAATAATAAACTTACATGATTGTTGTATCCTTCACAACTCGATATCCTTTTCTTCTCAGCCGCCGTAATCCTTCCTCTCTTTCCTCAGTTGGTATCAAATATAATGAAATAGTTAGGTTTTACTTATTTATTATTAATTAATATGTTTTATTAATTCTTTTAATTTTATTAGGATTTAAAATTACAAAAATATAATTTAGACCCAATTAATTTTAATGGCCCAATTTAATGTAATATTTACTTATTATGGTCCAAATAAATTAACTATAGTTTGACCCAAATATAAGAAATGTCCAATTAAATATTTTAAATCTTACTTAAATATTTTATTATATTTTATTGAATATTACACATTAATTACAATTATAAGGTAATCTACAAAGGACTTCTACTCCTGATTGGATTCTGGTGGACATGACATCTATAAATACAGCAATAAGCAAGGGTTTAGGGTATACATAACACAATAGCATATGACACAAATAAACACTTTGTACTCTCCATATTATTATAGTGGATTTCTCTCTCTCCGTGGTTTTTTCCCAATTGGATTTTCACGTAAATTCTTGTGTTCATATTTTATATCTCTTTGTTTATGTTTATGTGAGTGTATTTCGTGAGTTTAATTTCACAACAATACAATCAACCGTTAGCACAATTTTGGCCTGCTGTTTTGGTGATTTCGTCAAGCATACAAAATATGGCGTTAACAATGAGGTACACATTAAAATTTGGTGTGTCCAAGATCGCATACTCATTTTTCGGTAACATCAATCTAGCTCTGGCAATTTCCCTAAAAAAATAAAATATGTTAATAAATATATCAATTTTTTATACAAAAATATCAATTTTGTGCCAAATATAACTTTCCTAAAAAGGCAATCCACCTACTTTTCAAAACTTTATTTTATTTTCCCAAGAGTCAGTAATAAAAATAGAAAATTGATAAATACACAATAGAAAATAATATTTTCACATAAAAGTCATCGTTATAGATCCTATAGTGACGATTTTCACCGTCACTATATATTTATAACGACACTTTTCATGTGAAAATATCAAATACTCCTTCTGTCCTAAGATAAAAGTCTTTATTACTATTTCAGGCAGTCTCAAGTTAAATGTCTACTTACCTTAAATTATCTATTTTTTATAATAATTTGCCTATAATATCCTTATTATTAATTGTTATATTTCTATTCCTTATGCATATTTATGGAGCATCACTAGTAATGTGAAGAAAACTATACAATTAAATAAGAATTTAAATATGGGCAATTTTGTCATTTTATCCTCTTTCTTAATATGCGTAAAAAGTCAACCAAGACTTTTATCCTGGGACGGAGGGAGTAGTATTGTGAAAATATCAATTTTCTAAAAAGAAGGCTTCTTCTTAGGAGTGGTTAGCATGAAGTTAACTTTGATCAATTGACCCATATAGTGTCAACACGTAGGCGAGAGGTGATCTCTCTGTGCGTGTCAACACTGTATTGGTCACATGACCAACTTGTCTTCAATAAACATATTTTTAATCTTTCAACAATTATTTATCATTAATATTATAACTCACAATATTAACAACTAGATCATTTCCAGGAAAGAGGGGGCTTTCCGATAAGGACTTCTATTGGCGCGCAATTAAATGACCTAACCCCTTTCCTCGACAGAACTTTCTAAACATTGTCAATAGTATAAATAATAATATGAATAACTGTGTCGTCTCATTTATTGATTTAATAATATAAAATATTGTGCAGATGATACTATGACAATAATTGAATCAATAATATGAGATACTATGCAGCAACTACTGTGGTAATAATTGAATAAAACTTAGTGACTTCTTAAGTAAACATCAATAATCAAAGATATTATATAATACCGGTAATACTCTTTGTGCAACCATGCAGACATCGTATTTTTATTATCAGGATATTTCAATAGTTAACAAAGAAAAGTTTTCTTTGTTATTTTTATAAAAAAGGTTATTTATGTCGCTTTCTATATCCGACAGTAATTCCGTTGTGGGGTCCACCAATGATTGTGTCATCGTACGGATATATCCTGATAAAATGAATATTCCTCGACCAAATGAATATTTTATGACAACTTGCTTACTTTGCAAATTTTGTAAATATTATCCACAACTATAACATTATATCATATACACACCTTATTATTCAAAATAATATTTAGAGAAAATTAAATCTTTATTTATAAAAGTTGGGGTCTTACACGTAATCTTAACAACTTGTATATACACGGTCAGTGTGTCAAATTTGAACTCTTTTTATTTTAAAAATAATAATTTATATGTTGATAAATTTTATGACAAAATTGAATTGCGACTAACATAAAACTCAAAGGCTAAGTTGAAAGTAGTATGAACACAAGCCAATCATGTTGATGATAAAGCATATACTTTGTAACAATCTTATTCGTTTATTAATAATAGTATTCATTTACTAAATGCTTTAATTTATCTACATTATGTTGTTTTAATAATATGTGATAAACCCATAGTTTTAACCAATGCTTTTAGAATCATGATGAGATCATACTAATGAGATCTAAATTCTTAAATAGCTTAAAAACTAAAATGTTCCCAATCGATGGATTACTAAAAAGGATATTAGTGAATCTAAATAGATTGGTACATACGTTGCTTGCTCATTAGATGAGGATGATTGATCTCATGATCATTTGTGTGAAAACACTAAAACAAGTATGTAGGTGCTTATTGGTGAATAAGTTCACTGAACGTGGCTCGCTAAGGAATACCTAATGGAGTTTTACTTACCTGTCAATACGAATTCTCGTAGTGATAGTAGTACAAGTGATCCTTGGACTTGAGATCATCCATAGTATCTTGTGTATGATGATTTATACTTTGACTTATTCCTTAAGACCCTTAGGGTATATCAAATGGTATGCTTGGGTATAATAAGTTGTACATAGAGACAATGTATGATCAATAAAGAATCTACCGCTTCTAGTAAAAGAAGAGAAATGTCATATATGATTCGATAAATGACAACCCAGTAGTCCTTGGCCAAGGCAGAATGAAATTAAAAAGGAGTTTCTAATTTGCATTATTTGGTGTTGTGCATTTAAGAATCGAAATACATATAATTAAATAAAATAAGACTTGATAGTAAATCTATGTCTTATATTTAATAGGGACATTGTATGGTGGAAGTATTGAATTGTACGGTAACTATTTACTCAAAGGTTCTTTTATGATTAATGTTGAAATCTATATTATCTGGAAAGTCGTTAATCGCTAGGGAGGCTTATCCCTATTGTAGAATAAATATTATTTATTTAAATAAATTAATAGTTTAATTAATTTATTTAAATAAGATTAGAATTGTTGTAATTGATTTATTCACACCCGATTTATTATGGAGAACCTAAAGGGTCACACCATAAAAGAAATAATATTTATTTAAGAAGTTAATGGCATAATCGTAATAATATGTTAAGTGTATTTAATTTAATCTATGGTGGTAGAATAAATTAAATTTTAATGTTTATTATTTAATATTTTAAAATTATTAATTAATAAGAGGAGTCTTATTAATATTATTACAATTATTATTATTTTAATTTCTAAAGGAGTTTGGGAATTAAGTTAATATAAGTACTCTCATATATTCCTAATAAGATTAGAATGCTAATTAATTAAAAGAGTTTAATTAATTATTTCTAATAAGATTGGGAGCTTTATTAATTAAAGGAGTTTAATTAATTAAAATAAAACATAATTCCTTAATTGTTAAGGAGGGTTGCCTACATCTAAAAATAAGAGGAGTCTTATTATGGGTGAGAGTTGACATTTTTCACAACTGACGTGATTCCAATAGTTGGAGATTATAAAGATAGAAAAACTAGGATTTGAGCCAAACACCCATCTTCTTGAATATTTGTTCTTCCTTGGTGAATCACCTCTAGAGGCAAAACACTTGGGTGGCTAACGTTGATCAAAGGAAGGAATCAAATCCAGTGAATTCAAGTTGAACGCAAAAATGATTGGATGTGAACTCGTACATGAGGAATCTAGTTTCTACAAGGCTATGAATCTGTTCTCCATCTCTTTTCTATTGATTGATAATTATGCACATAGTATGATTTTGGTTATGGGTTTGTATGAAAATTTTAAATTCCTATTTTATCGCGCTTCCGCACATTTTGTGTAATTTGATTGCATGACATATACAAACCCAACATAAGTTTGTTTGCAATGATTATAATCCCAGGATTATAATTATTATATCAAGACAATTAAGCCATTTTATAATCCTGAGACTAATAGTTTCAAGTCTAAATTTGAAAACAAACAACACTTGGGATTAATAGTTGTAAAATCCCTACTTTTATGAAATACAAGTCTAATTTAATTTATGATTATTATTCTAAAACTGTAAAATGTTAAATTGATAAATGGTCAAACGGATAATTTAACGGATAAGTGAATTATTAAAAGAGGAAATAAATTTAATTATTATGGCATGGGCCCAAGTGGGCGGTTGAACTTGGAATTGGAGGAGAGAGAAAATTATTTTTGGGACACAAGAAGAAGGAAAAGAAGGAAAAAAGTGGGAGAGAAAAAGAAAGAAAAGAAATATAAAAGAAAGAAGAAAGTGGAAGTTCACCACCCATTTCCCATTCCACTCAGCTGAAAACAGAAAATAGAGATAGAAAAGGAAGAGAAGAAGAAATGGAGACTTTAGAAAGGTAAATCGATCTTAAGCTAAATCTTTTGATTATGCATTATGGTTATTAAATTTTATGAAGTTTATGAATGGACATCATGTTTTTATTTATTTTTGATAGATTAAACTTTCATAAACATGAATCAAATGAGAGAAATCTAGAAATCAAAAGAAGAATGAAAAATCTAAATTTTCAGAAAAAAAAAGTTTAACTACTTGATTTTTATAAAATCTATAACTCTTTGTGTATAATGAGTTAGGAGATGAGCAATATATCAAAAGAAATCCCTAAAAGTAAGCTAAACATAGAATCAAGATTTACTCAAAAATTCCTTGTGGTTTATTCGTGGTGATTGTTTGAATGAAACTGGTCCGAAGGACTCATAGTCCGAAAAATCAGTTTTCTTAAGCTCTATTGTGTGAGTTATAATTCTTAATCTGACCGTAGACTCCTTAGTGCAAGATACCTAAGAAAGTAAAAAGAAAGCATCCAGGGGAGGGACTAAACCCAAGAGTTGAGATAAAAGAGTAAGGTAGCGAAAGAGCGTTCCCTTACTCACAGACAGGGTAGGAAACCCCTTCTATTTGTCCTAAAA
Organism: Panax quinquefolius; assembly: GCA_020205615.1. Classification (NCBI taxonomy): domain Eukaryota; kingdom Viridiplantae; phylum Streptophyta; class Magnoliopsida; order Apiales; family Araliaceae; genus Panax; species Panax quinquefolius. Next base: position 50,150,185 of record CM035162.1, read on the forward strand.
AGGTGCTACTGTAAGACCCCAACTTATTATTAATGAAATTTAATTTTCTCTATTTATTATTTTGAAATAGTAAGGGTTGATTTGATTAATGTGGATAGTTATGGGTAAAATATGCAAATATTTCAAAATAAGCAAGTGGTTATAAAATATTCTTTGTTGTCTGGGAATATTCGTTTCGTCGTGGAATATTAAATGCTTTGTGGAGAATATTCGCATGCGGCAGTGTGACCATGTGTGGGCCCCATAACTGGAAGCGATTGGATGAAGAAAATGACAAATATAAGTGGTTTAAAAATAACAGTAGTAGTTACTGCAATTTATATTGTTAAAAATACCGTGGTTAAAAAACACGAAGTTATTGCGATATTGCACCAATTATTGATTCTTACGTAAGAAGGCACTACTCAATAATGGTTACGATAATTCTTATTCAAATTATTTTATTAATAATTGTTGCGTTGATATTTTATATTCATTGTTGTTTCAATAATTGTCATTACACAATTATTTTCATTATCGAAAGCAATAATTCATATTATCCGAATAATATTATTAGATAACATTATTGGCAATGTCTAGAAAGTTACGCCTAAGGAGAGGTTTGGTCACCTAATTGCGGCCAAGATGAGAGAATTCTTATTGGAAAGCCCCTCTTCCTGAACCGCACTGGTTGTTAATATTGTGATTCGTAATATTATTTGTGAATAATTAATTATTGATTCATATGATGAGAAAAATATTGATTTTATGTGGATATAGATGGAGAAAATTTTATTGTGACAATTGTTGAAAATTTGAAATTTTATCTTTTCTAATAAAATAAATATATTACTATATTTTAATAATATAATAATGGTGATATTTTTACAACGAATGTGGGATATATGAGTATACGAGGAGGATGAGTATTTTGTTGCAATAAATGTTTAAAACATGTTAAACATGCTGTGGTGGACCCCATTTATTGATTGAAATTTGATTATAGCACCGTAAAATAAATCGTTTGTGGATTTTGGTCAATTTCTTTTGGAATTTGGTAAAACTTTATTCGCAAAGTTGTAGAGAATTGAATTTTCTATAAAAACTCATGAGATTCAATTTTCGATAGAAGGGCTATTTATTATGAATTATTGAAGTTATGAAGCTACTAAATAATTGATTTTGGAAGTTTAAAATATTTTAAATAATAAAAACGTTTTTTTTGTTTGTTTTGTGGCTACAACATGTGCAAAATGAACTGAGATCAGATCTAAGAAGGTTGGCGAGAAATTTAAATATATATATATTAATATTTTATTAAATTTTACGCTTTGGTGTTCTAAGCATTTTCTATAAATAGGTGCTTAGGTTAGAATTGAAAATCACACGAAGCTCAAGTTTTCTCTCTATATTATCGAGCGTATTCTTGTGAGTATTTTGAGTATACTTTGAGTATTGCTATACGGTGCAAGTCCAAGTCATAGCCTATATCCGGTGTTTCAGCTAGAGGTACTGATCTTTCGAGGTAAGGGATATTTTTTTTTTCCGTAATGATATTATTTCTTCAATATCATTATTCTGAAATATTGATCTGAAGTTTTTATCAAATTTAGAACTTTTGGTGTCGGAGTTACTATTCACGTATACGGCACTATTTACGTATACGGTACTATTCACGAATATGGCACTATTCATCGAAAAATAAAAATTTCTTCTTTTTGTCCAAAATATCTACTATGGATACTAGCTTTGATTGTATCCATGTTTTGATCATTCTTGAATTTTACACCACTGTGATTATTTTTGAGGTATTTTTGGACGTGGATAAAACAAAGTACGAATCCTTAATCCTTAATCCTTGTCATTTTGTTTCTTTGGATTCGTTTCTTTAAAATATTTTCATAATCTTGGTCTTAAATGATGATATTATGGAATATCTTTGGCCTGTAGTGCAAAGATGAATGATTTCTGAAGAATATCTTTGGCCTGTAGTGTAAAGATGAACAAGTGTTTAGATGAACATGACCAACTGATGAATATCTTTGGCACGTAGTGCAAAAGATGAATATTTGATTCGGATATATATTGATTGATGTTTACAGGATAAAAGATGAGCGATGAACTTTTAAATTCATACATAGAAGATAGTAGTTTGCATTCTCTACTTAACTCTTCTAATGAATTATTATTTCATTGCGAATATTGATTTAAAATTTGTTGTCTATTGTATTCTATTAGATTTTTCCTGTTGAAGACTAACGATAATTTGTTGTATATTATCTTAGTCATAATATTCTTTCTTGGGCTAGTTGAGCTCACCCTTTTTCTTTTTGTTCCATTTTTCTTCTCGGGAGGCGAGAATATAGCGAGTACAGTCGAGGGTATGGAATGAAGGTTTTAGAAAGAGTTGTTTAGTAGTCCTCACCATTTTTGTAAAATAATGTATCAATAAATGTGATGAGGATTTATTTGAGTATAGATATTGTCTAGAAGATAATATTTGTATTCAAACTCACGCTTTTCTTGTTGTAATAATAAAGTTGTAGTTGTTTACGTACCATGTATTGACAACTCGGAATGGGTGATGTATACCTATTTTGGGGGCGCCACGGTTGGTATCGAGCTTAGGGATATGATCTCTGGCGGAGATCGGGGAATAGAACTAGGAGGGAGAGGCGAGTAAATCCTTCGCTAGTGTGTCCTACCTAAGCTTATTTGTTAGTTGGTCAAGGTATATAGGATATTTTGTGATATATTGATTTCCTTAATTAACCCTTGTTTTATGACGATGATTTGAGAATGTCAATCGAGAATATTAACAATGGAAATGAGACCGTGGAGACGCTTTGTACTCACCAACGAGGAGAGCGTGCAACAGTGGCAATGTTCCTCTGTGAACAACACCCTTTGAAGCGAGATGATGAGCGAGGGGATGTTTAGAAGCTTTTTGTAGTTCATGCAAAATCGAGACGAGGAGACTCGTGTTCAAAATCTGAGGAGGAAATGATAGCAATTCACGGGTTGTCACAACCAAGCGATTCAAAGAGTTGGGACCACGAATTTAAGGAAAGCCAGATCCGATCATGGCGGAAACATGGGTCAAGCAAATTACCAAGATATTCGATGTCATGGGATGCACGGAGGAACGAGAAGGTTCCATTTGCCACCTTTATGTTAAAGTGGCGAAGGCGAGACTCTTGGTGGGAGTCCGTGAAGCGTACCCATCCAAACCGCACTCGGCATGTCTTGGGAGACATTTGAAACTATTTAATGACAAATACTTTCCGAAAGTGTTCATCGTATATGAAGGAAGTGGAGTTTATTAGATTGGAGCAGAACAACATGGCGGTGTCTCGATGCGAGGCAAAGTTTGCGAGTTATCGAGTTTGCACCTCATTTGGTGGAGAATGAGGAGCGTATGACGCGAATGTTTCTTAGAGGTTTGAAACCCCAGATACGTCGATATCTCATTTCTCATAAATTTTCTCTCTATTGAGGATGTTGTTAACATGGCTCAATTATTAGAAGCGAGATAACGAGTATGGTCAATTGAGGACCACAACCAGGATCGTCTTAGAGATAGCGATCAATGAGAATAATGATAACCAAATGGAGAAAGAAAGCAGACGGAAAAAAATGGTAACCACTCTGGTGGTAATCATGGCCATGAAAATAGAAGAAGCGAGTCGGGGAGGAGATTTTAAAAGAGGAGATTTAACAATGACCATGTGAAGACGCAGCGGTCTTAAGAAGAATCTGGTTCTAAGGGAGGAGAACGACCACCGGTCATATATGTTACAAATCACGGAAAAGAGGGACATATCGGTCAAAGCGCCACAGCGATTCAAGGTATGCTATAATTGTGGAAAGGAAGGACATATCGCTCTCGGATTATACGAAGCATGAAACCTAGTTCTAGTTCAATGGGGACGGTGACTCAAAAGATCTGTCCCAGAAAAGTCAAAGTCAACGATTAGGAAGAAGCGTTTGTTGTGATTTGGTCATAATGCGAGGAACCCAAACGAGGTGATCACGGGTAAGCTATTTATAAATTCTTGCAAAGTTTATACCTTACTTGATCTCGAACCGGTGCTACCCATTCATTTATCTCTCCTGCATGTGCTCAACGTTTAAACTTGACTCCGGAGAAATTAGACTTTGACCTATCTGTGGAAACTCCGTTAGGAGAAACTTTCATCACATCCATGTTTATAAATCTTGTTTGATTCAAGTTGGCACCATCACCTTACACCATTGACCTTATCTCTTTAAAGATACTTGCTTTTGATGTGATTTTAGGGATTGATTGGTTAACTACTCATCATGCCAAAATTGATTGTTTTTGTAAGGTTGTTAGTTTTCATATTCCTAACCTTGACTGTTATGCAATTCAAGCAACTAAACCATTAAAATCAATCAACATCATATCTAATCATAAAGCTATTCGTTTATTGAAAAGCGGATGTCAAGCTTTCTTAGCCCATGTTATGGATTTGAATAAAAGACACGTCAAATTTGAATAATATTCCTGTTGTTATTGACTTTCGGCGTATTTCTAGAAGAACTTCCGGTCTACCCCGAACGTGAAGTTGAATTCTTTATTGATCTTGAACACTGGTACAAAGCCCATTTCTAAAACCCCATATCGAATGGCTCCTATTGAACTTCGGGGAGTTAAAAGTCCAACTCTGAGGAATTGTTGGACATCGGTTTCATTCGATCCAAGTACATCTCCTTGGGGTGCTCTGTTTTATTTGTAAAGAAGAAAAGCGGAGTATGCGACTTTGTATTGACTATCGGGAATTGAACCATGTCACCATCAAGAATAGGTATCCTCTACCTCGTATTGATGATTTGTTTGACCGAGTTGCAAGGGCACAATTCTTTTCAAAATCGATCTTCGATTCGGATATCATCATTTGAAGATTAGAAGGCGAGGATATTCAAAGAGGCGCCTTTAGAACTCGATGCGGGCATTATGAATTCTTAGTCATGTCTTTTCGGATTTGACTAATGCTCTCGCGACTTTCATGGATATGATGAACCGAGTATTCAAGGAATATTTGGATCGATTTGTTGTTGTCTTTATTGATGACATCCTTATATATTCCAAAAGTCGTGAAGATCATGAGCACCATTTGAAATTTGGTACTCAAAGGCTTCGTGAAAACAAACTATATGCCAAATTAAAGAAATGCGAGTTCGCTTGAGGAAGTAGCATTCCTTGGGCGCGTGGTGTCGAAACATGGAGTATCTGTTGATCCCGTGAAGATTGAAGCAATACAAAGTTGGGAGCAACAAAGAAGTTGATGGTGAAATCACGTAGCTTTTTGGGCTTATTTGGTTATTATCGGAGATTCGTGGAAGGGTTTTCTCGAATCGCTACTCCATTAACTTCGGTGACTCGAAAAGATACAAAATTCGTTTGGAGCGAAGAATGCGAGAAAAGTTTCCAAGAGCTTAAGAGGAGACTTATTTTAAGACTGTTCTAACAATACCATCTGGTTGGATGGATTTGTTATCTCTGATGATGCTTCGTGCAAAGGGTTAGGATGTGTTCTCATGCAACGTGGGAAAGTCATAGCCTATGCCTCGCGATAACTTAAAGAGTATGAGAGGAATTATCCTACTCATGATCTAGAGTTAGCGGTGATCGTTTTCGCTTAAAGATATGGAGGCACTATCTAAATGGGGAGAAAGTGGAGATATATTCGGACCATAAAAGCCTTAAATATTTCTTCACTCAAAAAGAACTCAACATGTGGCGTGACGTTGGCTCGAGCTATTGAAGACTACGACCACACTATTCAATACCATCCTAGAAAAGCGAACGTGGTAGCTGACGCGTTGAGTAGAAGATCATATGCAGGAACGAGTGCGATGATGTCAAGTATACGCATAGAGCCAACTTTAATAGAAAAAGTTAAGGTTGCTCAAGCCCATAGGCTTGAGGTGGCGATCGTATGAAGAAGAAAGTACAAGAAGGAGCTATTAGGGCGAGAATTGATGAAGAAGGAATACTTGAGTCCACTCTAGACTTTTGTGTTCCTAACGACTACGATTTGAAGTACAAGATTATGATGGAGGCACACAATACACCATTTGCAATCCATCTGGAAGTACTAAAATGTACCGTGATCTTGACATACATTTTGGTGGAACAATATGAAGAGAGAGATTGCAAAGTTTATCTCGATGTGTTTAACTTGCTTAACGTGTAAAGGCGAGCATCTAGTACCTAAGGGTCCGTTGCAACCACTTGAGATTCGAAATGGAAGTGGGAACACATTACCATGGATTTCGTTATGGGTCTTCCTACGGTTTCTCGGGCATCAATGCTATTTGGGTTATTGTTGATAGATTAACTAAGTCCGCTCATTTTCTTGCCGATCACGGAAACTTATTCACTTGAACGTCTTGCTAGTAGTATGTGACGTGAATGAGATTGTGAGGTTGCATGGCATACTGTATCCATAGTTTTGGATCGTGACCCAAGATTCACTTCAAGATTTTGGGTTAGCTTGCAAAAAGCTATGGGCGCAGATTTGCGATTTAGTTCTGGCATACCATCCCCAAAGCGGACGGACAATCGAGAGGACTATTCAAACTCTTGAAGATCTATTAAGACTACGTGTCCTAGACTTCAAAGGCGGTTGGGATAAGTATTTACCATTGGTAGAATTCTCCTACAACAACAATGAGTTATCGCAAGTATAGGTATAGCTCCATTTGAAGCATTATATGGACGAAAGTGTCGCTCTCAATATGTTGGGATGAGGTGGGTGAAGCAACATTGTTGGGACGAGTTAATACGTATGACTACCGAAAAGATCCAAATGATTCGACAACGTATACAAAGCGGCACAAGATCGACAAAAGAGTTATGCGGATCTTCATCGAAAGGACGTGGAATTTAGTGTAGGGGATCATGTATTATTGCGTGTTGCTCCATGGAAGGGAGTTACAAGATTTGCTAAGAGAGAAAGCTCAATCCACGATTTATTGGTCCATTTCAAATTCTTGACCCGAGTAGGAAATGTAGCCTATAGACTTGCGTTACCTCCAAGTATGTCTCGTGTTCATAACGTGTTTCACATATCATACTTCCGTAAATATGTGAAAGAGACCGAACCACGTTATAGAGTTAGAACCCAGGACAAAATAGCCAAGACTTAACGTATGAGGAGGTACTGTCAAGATCTTGGATAGGAAGGAGCATGTCCTACGCATGAAAGGTCATACCACAAGTTAAAGTTTTGTGGAGGAATCATGCTATATAGGAAATGACACGAAAATTGGAAAGCGAAATGAAAGCGAGGTATGCTCACCTTTTGAAACACAGTACGTCACGTCAATTTCGAGAGGACGAAATTTCATAAGGAGGGAGGTTGTAAGACCCCAACTTATTATTAATGAAATTTAATTTTCTCTATTTATTATTTTGAAATAGTAAGGGTTGATTTGATTAATGTGGATAGTTATGGGTAAAATACATAAATATTTCAAAATAAGCAAGTGGTTATAAAATATTCTTTGTTGTCGGGGAATATTCGTTTGGTCGTGGAATATTAAATCTTTGCTTAGGGGAATATTAAATGCGATTGGTAGCGACCATGTGTGGGCCCCATGCTAAAGCGATTGGATGAAGAAAGCGACAAATATAAGTGGTTTAAAAATACTTGGCGTAGTTATTTACAATTAATCTTGTTAAAATACCGGTGGTTAAAACACGATAGCTTTGCAGTATTGCACCAATTATTGATTCTTACGTGAAGAAGGCACTACTCAATAATGGTTACGATAATTCTTTATTGATATTTTATTAATAATTGTTGCGTTGATATTTTATATTCTTTGTTGTTTCAATAATTGTCATTACAAGTATTTTTCATTATCGAAGCAATAATTCATATTATCTGAATAATATTATTAGATAACATTATTGGCAATGTCTAGAAAGTTACATCTAAGGAGAGGTTTGGTCACCTAATTGCTTGGCGCCGATGAAGGAGAAATTCTTATTGAAAGCCCCTCTTTCACAGGAACCGCACTGGTTGTTAATATTGTGATTACGTAATATTATTTGTGAATAATTAATTATTGATTCATATGATGAGAAAAATATTGATTTTATGTGGATATAGATGGAGAAAATTTTTATTGTGACAATTGTTGAAAATTTGAAATTTTATCTTTTTTACGATAAAATAAATATATTATTATATTTTAATAATATAATAATGGTGATATTTTTACAACGAATGTGGGATATATGAGTATCTGAGGAGGATGAGTATTTTTGTTGCAATAAATGTTTAAAACATGTTAAACATGTCGGTGGACCCCATTTATTAGCTTGAAATTTGATTATAGCACGTAAAATCATGGTTTGTGGATTTGGTCAATTTCTGTTTGGAATTTGGAAAAACTTTCTTACGCAAAGTTGTAGAGAATTGAATTTTCTATAAAAACTCATGAGATTCGAATTTTCTGATAGAAGGGCTATTTATTATGAATTATTGAAGTTATGAAGCTCAAAATAATTGATTTTGGAAGTTTAAAATATTTTAAATAATAAAAACGTTTTTTTGTTTGTTTTGTAGGCTACAACATGTGCAAAATGAGCTGAGATCAGATCTAAGAAGGTTGGCGTATAAATTTTAATATATATATTAATATTTTATTAAATTTTACGCTTTGGTGTTCTAAGCATTTTCTATAAATAGGGTGCTTAGGTTAGAATTGAAAATCACACCGTAAAGCTGAAGTTTTCTCTCTCTATATTATCGGCGTATTCTTGTGAGTATTTTGAGTATACTTTGAGTATTGCTATATACGGTGCAAGTCAAGTCATAGCCTATATCCAGGTGTTTCAAATTTAAGTCTTGATCTTTCGAGGTAAGGGATATTTTTTTTTTCAGTAATGATATTATTTCTTCAATATCATTATTACGAAATATTGATCTGAAGTTTTATCAAATTTAGAACTTTTGGTGTCGGAGTTACTATTCACGATCTGACACTTTATTCACGTATCTGATATTATTCACGAATATGGCACTTTATTCATCGAAAAAAAAATTTCTTCTTTTTGTCCAAAATATCTACTATGGATACTAGCTTTGATTGTATCCATGTTTTGATCATTCTTGAATTTTACACCACTGTGATTATTTTTGAGGTATTTTTGGGCGTGGATAAAACAAAGTACGAATCCTTAATCCTTAATCCTTGTCGTTTTGTTTCTTTGGATTCGTTTCTTTAAAATATTTTTCATAATCTTGGTCTTAAATGATGATATTATGGAATATCTTTGGCTGTAGTGCAAAGATGAATGATTTCTGAAGAATATCTTTGGCACAGTAGTGCAAAGATGAACAAGTGTTTAGATGAACATGACCCGGTGATGAATATCTTTGGCACTGTAGTGCAAAGATGAATATTTGATTCGGATATATATTGATTGATGTTACGGGGATAAAAGATGAGCGATGAACTTTTAAATTCATACATAGAAGATAGTAGTTTGCATTCTCTACTTAACTCTTCTAATGAATTATTATTTCATTGCGAATATTGATTTAAAATTTGTTGTCTATTGTATTCTATTAGATTTTTCCTGTTGAAGACTAACGATAATTTGTTGTATATTATCTTAGTCATAATATTCTTTCTTTGGGCTAGTTGAGCTCACCTTTTCCTTTTTGTTCCATTTTTCTTCTCAGGAGGCGAGAATATAGCGAGTACGAGTCGAGGTATGGAATGAAGGTTTTAGAAAGAGTTGTTTAGTAGTCCTCACCATTTTTGTAAAATAATGTATCAATAAATGTGATGAGGATTTATTTGAGTATAGATATTGTCTAGAAGATAATATTTGTATTCAAACTCACAGTTTTACTGTTGTAATAATAAAGTTGTAGTTGTTTCTGTACCATGTATTGACAAATCAGAATGGGTGATGTATACCTATTTTGGGGGCGTCACAGCTACCGTCGACTTTGCCCATGTGAAACTCATTGTTGACATCTTTGTAATTTTTGGATTAATATTTGGGTTAGTTAATGTTCATGTTAATTGTTGGGTATTTGGTATGTTGTTGTTTTATGAGTTACAAACTCATAGAATCGAAAACGGACTAATTTAGATGAGTATAACTCATGTTATGAAAATCGGAAGGAGTATGGGTCTATAAAATTATGAAGAACAGAGTCTGAGAAGTCGTTGTGCCTCCCATGGCACAGTTGCGCTGCCCCCAAGGCCATTTGGGGCGCAGCTGCGCCGGACATCAGTGTCGAGTAGACTACTTTGACCTGCTGTAGTAAATTAGGCATAACATTTTCATACAAACTTCGATTGAGGTGATTCAAGATGATTAGGAACGAGGACGAATAGACCTACAACTTACGTTTCCTTAGGTGTTTCAATTTGAGGTCGTTAGAACGGGTCAAAACAGTTATCTTTGTGACTATTACGTATTTGGAGACAATCGGAGGGCGTCGAGCGAGCACATACGCAAGTATAGTGCTCCCGACGATGAAATATGTTATTCTAAGTAATAAAAACTAAATATACATGATAATAGACATGACATATAAGATTACCTTACTTATAATGGAATGCTTTAGCATGACTTAGTATGTGTTTTGAAAAGAAACTTGAAGATTTTGAAAACAAACCTTGACGAACTTTAAGTCATTTGAGTTCTGACTTTGTAGTATGAGTATATGGTGGAGTCATGCGAGCATAAAATGTGATCTTAAGTTACCTTGTATAAGTTAACTTATATAGCTTGGATAATATGTGTTTTCAAAGAGAAATTCAAGTTTTGAAAAATAATAATCATGAGCATGGTGTCGCCTACATTTCGACCTTGTAAGAATGTGTAGAAATATGCACAAATGAATATGACATATGATTTAAAGTTTCCTCATAATTAGGTTGGCATGATATGGATTTGAAGATAAGAAACTTAGACGTTTTGAAAACATTATTCGTGAGCATTGTGTTGTCTAAACTTCTGAACTTGTAGGATGGCATACTAGTATCTTTTGGGTCTTTAAAAATGGCCTATAAGTGCAAACACATAATTTAACACAATGTAAGTCATTGGAACATGATTTTAAAAGAGTTTAAAGTGATGGACAAAACTAGTTATGTATAAATGATGTGAATACTTGCGAACGTGCATTATATAACCCTCTCATATGAATAGATGGATAATATAGTTAACCTCATGATTTCATAAACTTAGTTGGCCTTAACTTCGTAGAAATTTCCAACTAGAGACATATTGAGTAAAGGTGGACTTGATATGACTCTAAGAAAGTCCAAGATCTCTTAAGATGTATGCTTGCTATGTGTTAATATTCTGGTATACTAAAAAGTGGAATGAAACCCAGAAGATAAAAGCTCAAGTTTGAGTGCGGCGGGGGACGGTAGCAATTGCCGCCTAATCCCAAGTCTAACCTCAACAAGTGACAGAGACAAATTAATGCGGACATTTTATTTGCTTTCTGATTTTGGCAACTTACTTATAGTACTATTCTAAGCTATAAGACAGAGTCTCAATGCTATTTTTAATATTCATTGGTATGATGGTCATATAAAACCCAAATTTGTTAAAATTTATTAAAGTTTGCAAAATGTAAGGACGATGTAAATCACACATCTATAAACTTTAAATATGTGTCGAATACATAGAGAGTCAAGTGTGTGACAAAGATTTATGAATGCTGATATGAAGCATGTGTAGCTAAGGTGTACTATATATATAGATAGCTATTCTAAGAGTTTGGTAAGAAAACAAAAGGGAAGGTCTTAAAAACCAAGATAGGGAACAATGTAACATTATTATTACATTAAGAATTTATTAATTTATGACTGATGGATATGATTCCATGATTATATAACTGTGTAGGAATACACGAAGTGCAGATAAGCTTTAAGAAGTTAAGTCGTAGTTGATAAACTACAAATCAGGCAAGTCTTTCAGTTCCTATTTGTTACATGAATTCGATAACTGTTAGTTGAGCTATATTATGCCATGAGAATGTGATGTATATATATGAAATGAAAATGAGATATGTATGAAATTTGAAAGTTGATCTTTGATGATATGCTTGTGAAGTAAATCTCTATGCTTGTTATATGAGAAGTAACATGTGTAGTAAATATTAATTGATTATGAATGCATGAACTGAATATGCTATTATAAGTTATGTACTGCATGAAAACTGTTAGAATTGCTGGGCTTTCGAGCTCACCCTTGCAAATAACCACTTTTGCAGGTTAAGGACTCACGGTAAAGATTACATGCTACTTGATTGATAAAGTTCAATAGTATCAAAGGAGAATGTTCTATTTATTTAAATATATGCTCTTGAACCATGTTTAGGTTCTAGGAGATGTACATTATAGTAGTTTACGGTGTGTAATACATGTTACGTTGTAAAGTTATACTATGGGATACAAGAGGAATTTGAATCGAGATGTAAAAATTTATACAGTAATTCGAATAGAATGAATCATAATATAATTTGATTCAAGGTTATGTAATTGATTCAAGTTAAGACATCAATAAAAGATTAATTTTTAAAGGAGATTGAAAAAGTTTAAATTATTCCGCATATTTTATAACATCGAATATGATGTAAGACAGGGATGGTAAATGACCAATATTTGAAACTTATAAAAGTTTGGGGTCATTATGCAGATCCTGGAAATGGAAAGAATTTATATTCTAATTTGTAATAAGTAAAGTTATGTTCATTAAGTTATGAATAAAAGATATAAATAGTTGGACAATAGTAGTATCGTGGCAGACCGGATTTGAGGTTCGAAGTGAACCAGATTTGGGGGCGTCACGGGTTGGTATCAAAACTGTAGGTTATAAACTTTAGGTAAGAGTACCTTAGGCTATAACCTGAGAGGGAGAAAGATAAAGATTAAAATATATAAGCGAAATTCAAAGAAGAATCTTGAAGTATCTAAAGAATGAGAATTCAGGAGTTTCCTAACTCCGGTAATAAAAATGTTAAGATGATGCCTATAAGATGAAGATGACAAAGAGAATAAGAATGAACTCGAATGGAGTTTAGTTGATAATGGGAAAGAACCCTAAGGTAAATCGATGAGCACGATGTGATCAGAATGAGCTATGAAATGATAAATAGTCTATAACGACTAAGTGGGTATAGCTTGGTGCTATAAGAGAAGGTACTATGAAACGGTACAGATAAACTCATGAGGAGTTGTAAATGATAAGATACAAAAAAATTCGTATCGAACAAAGAGCAAGTTAAGAGTGAGATAAAGTTAAATGAGATTTCAATTGTGGACTCATGTGAGAGCTGAGTTGTACAAACCTTTGTATGGGCGGAGGCTTTGTGCTAACGCTCGGTTCCTCACAATGATAATCAATTAAATGTTGGTGTCGTGCTATCGATATGCTTATGGTGAGAAGGTGATTCTTTTCTCATATCATATTGGATAGATAGAGACTACTAAGATTAAGATAGATAATATTAAGATTAGGCGCGAGTTCTTCAAACTCGTGATGGTAAGTTCGTGACTCATAATCATATGAAATGTTTTGAACTCCTCATCGAATGGACACCTATGGTCTAACTAGGATAAGTTCTTAAACTCATATGATTGTGGCAAATTCCTGAACTTCCAAAGTGTGGTAAGTTTGATGAACTATACTGGGTATAGAAAATTTTTGAGGTAAGAACTAAGAAATTTTTGTATAGTAAGCATTGATGGTGTTAGAGATTGATAGAATGGAACAATGGAGTAAAGATTGAAATTGATGGAGAAACATGGATTTTCTAAATCTTCTAGCTCTGCTATATTTTCAAAATTTATTGACTTCGTGTTGATGTTTGCACTTCTATTTTCTAGAAAAATATTGGATCATCTGATTGAACCAATGATGTTTAAAAACAATACCGTTATTCATATGTCTATACTAATTATTTCAGCTAAGACAAAAATGATTTAAAAATTTTCAAAATGTATTTCTGACCATGTGCATCATTTGATATGGTGTGAAAATGGTAAACGATGGAGTCATCAATGCAGTCAAACCTAGTATTGGTTGTGATCGAAAGATCGTCAGCCCACTATAGTATGATGTAATATGACAAAGTCACGAAATGGCGAAATCCTCAATGTACTACAAATCTGGTACGGTATCATGACGTCGTCAAAGAATTTTTGGTTTCTTTTAAATTATGAAGAAGGCCAATTAAGTTAGCTAAATTAGTTCAATTGATGTCCGAGTTATTGATAAAAGTCTGAGATATTTCATTCGGCTAGACGGTCGTTGAAAAATATTTATGGAATTCAAGCATTCTTGAGTATTTATGCCAAACCAGATTGCTCTAGTGTAGATTCAGATGTTGAAAAGCTAAGGTGAACAATGTAAGACCCCAAGTTTTATGAATAAAGATCAATTTTTTCTCGAAATATATTTTTGAATATTATGGTGTGGATTTGATATAATATTATAGTTGTGGGTAATATTTACAAATTTTGCAAAGTAAGCAAGTGGTTTTAAAATATTCCATTGGTCGAGGAATATTCATTTTAATAGGGAATATTCCTACGACGGCACAATCATTAGTGGACCCCATAACGGAAGTATTGTCGTAGTTAGAAAACGACAGAAATATCTTTTTATAAAAATAACGGCGAAAGTTTTACCGTTAAACTGTTGAACTACCCGGTAGTAGAAGTACAGTAATACGCGTGGTTGCATAGTAGCACGCGATATTGATTATTGATGATTACATGAGAAATCACTCAATTATACTCAATTATTGCTACAGTAATTGTTGCATAATATCTCTCATATTATTGATTCAATTATTGTCACAGTATCATCTACATAATATTTTATATTATTAAATCAATAATTGAGACGACAAAGTTATTCATATTATTATTTGCAATATTGACGATATCTAGAAAGTTATGTCTAGGAAAGGGGTTTGGTCACCTAATTGCGCACAAATAGAGAGAAATCATTATCAGAAGCCCCCTCTTTCCTGGGAATGATCTGGTTGTTCAATATTGTGAGTTATAATATTAATGATGATTAAGTTCGTGTTGATTAAAGATAAAATTAATATTTCCATTGTGTTGGGATTATTTGTGTTAATGGAAATCGATATTTTTTTTCGATAATAATTGATTTCTGGAGGTTATATTGACCAATCTGGTATTTAATCGGATAAATGAGTAATTAATTGCTATTAGTTCACATGCAAATTCACTATTGATTCACATGTTTGGAATAATGATTCACATGTGTATACTATTAGGGGAGATGGTGCAAGATTGATAATACTTGCAGGACTAAATTAAAAATGGAGGTATAGATGAATGTACTATACTATAATAATTCGAGCCCTAAAACGTGCAATTATCGAAACTATGTTTTCCTATAAATAGATGCTCATTCTTATTTCATTCTCACCAATTCACTAAGACTCACAAGAGCATTTATAGAGAGAGAAGCTATAGAGAGAGAGAAGAAGTGTATTCCACTACTTCACTATTCCAGTATCCAGTCTTCTTCTAAGGTAAGAGATATTATTTTTGTTCAGTATTCATAAGGAATACTATTTTCTTCCATACTCTGTAGTATGTGAGTAATATTATTTTGTATCGTATTCCTGATTATACCCTTATTTTTGTTAAAGTATTGCTTCTATACTCCGTAAAATTAGTAGAATATCCTTGATTTTTTTTTTTGCTAAATTTAGACTGAAATAAAAGAAAGAATAAGTACAAAGTACAGGGGTCAAACGCCAAACAGTATACCATAGCCATCATAGGACATGCCCTATGATGGTAGTAGTAAACCAAAGCTAGTCACTAGCATACAAGGATCCAATCCAGGAACAAAAAAACAACAATAAACAACCAACAATTGGCATGAAATCTGACATTACAAGCTACATCATCCAAGCCTGTAGCAGTACCACACAACCCAGTAAGGAAAGGAGTAAATGCAGAACATCAGCAAACAACAATACAACAATAGCCAAACTTCCCAGACAAAACTACCCAATCAGTAAACCCAGCACATCACAAAATAGTACATTAGTAGACAAACTCCCAAACAACAGCACACAACTGAAAGTATTATGCATACAAGCCAATCATGTATGATGATAAAGCATATACTGTGTAATCAATCTTATTTATTTATTAATAAAAGAATTATTTATTAAAATCATTTATTATCTACATGGTGCTGTTTTAATAATATGTGATAAACCCATAGTTTTAAGCAATGGTTTTAGAATCATGATGAGATCATGCTAATGGGATCTAAATTCTTAGATAGCTTAAAACTAAAATGTTCCCAATCAATGAATTACTAAAAAGGGGATTAATGAATCCGGATAGATTGGTACGTACATTGTTTGCTCATTGGATGAGGATGATTGATCTCATGATCATTTCTGTGGAGACACTAAAGCAAGTATGTAGGTGCTTATTAGAGAATAAGTTCACTGAACGTGACTCGCTAAGGAATACCTAATGGAGTTTTACTTGCTTGTCAATAGGAATTCCTGTAGTGATAGTAGTACAAATGATCCTTAGACTTGAGATCATTATAGTATCTTATATATAATGAATTACACTTTGACTTATTCCTTAAGATTCTTAGAGTATATCAAAGGGTATGCTTGGGTGTAATAAGTTATATATGAAGATAAAGAATGATCAATAAAGAATCTACCACTTCTGGTAAAAGAAGAGAAATGTCCTATGTGATTCTATAAATGACAACCCAGGAATCCTTGGCCAAGGTGGAATGAAATTAGAAAGTAGTTTCTAATTTGCATTCATTAGGAGTTGTGCATTTAGGAATCGAAATACATATAATTAAATAAAATAAGACTTGACAGTAATTCCATGTCTTATATTTAATTGGGACATTGTATGGTGGAAGGATTGAATTATACGATAACTATTTACTCAAAGGTTCTTTTATGATTAATGTTGAAATCTATATTATCCGGAAAGTCGTTGATCATGAGGAGAGGCTTTATCCCTATTGTAGAATAAATATTATTTATTTAAATAAATTATTTGTTTAATTTATTTAAATGAGATTAGAATTATTCTAATTGATTTATTCACAATAGGTTTAATATGGAGAACCTAAAGGGTCACACTATAAAAGGAAGAATAATTATTTAAGAAGTTAATGGCATAATTGTAATAATATGTTAAGTATATTTAATTTAATCTATGGTGATAGAATAAATTAAATAGCTTAATATTTATTATTTAATATTTTAGAAATATTAAATATAAATTAATAAGAGAGTCTTATTAATATTATTACAATTATTATTATTTTAATTTCTAAAAAAGTTTAGAATTAATTTAATATAAGTACTCTCATTTATTCCTAATTGAATTAGGAAGGAAAATTAGTTAAAGGAGTTTAATTAATTACCCCTAATAGGATTAGGGAGCCCATTTAATTAAAAGAGTTTAATTAAATAAATAATACCTTATTTTATTTAAAATAGGGTTACATGATATCTTTATAAGAGGAGTCTTATATCAGATATCTAATATATGTAATTCCAAGAGTTGAAGAGTACGCCTCCTTTTTCTATACAGATAGGAAAAACTAGGGTTTGAGCCAATACCCCTTCTTCTTGAAAATTCTTCTTCTTTGGTGGATCACCTCTAGAGGCCATACACTTGGGTGGCTTACATTGATCAAAGGAAGGAATCCACTGGGAGATTGAGGAGATCGCGGAGAAGTAGGAGGTGAACTCGTACCTGAGGAAGCTCGTTTCTACAAGGGTATGATTTCATAATTTCTTATTCTTCGTTTAATTAATAATATGCATAAAGGATGATCCGGGTAATTGGTTTGTGAAAAATTTTAAAATCTGATTTTATTTCGCTTCCGCTAATTTTCAATTTGATTGCTACTTTGATTTTCATAAAACCTAACTGTGGTATCAGAGCCAAACTTTATGCGAATTATTAATTATTTTGATTTCATATATGTATGGGTATGTATTTTGAATAATTTATTGGGCATAATTTATTGTATAAAATTATTATTTTATTGAAGAAAAAAAAATATAATTTTTTGCCGAAAACTATTTTCGGAAAAACTATTTTTTTATGCAATTCAAACGATTTGATTTTTTCTTCAAAAGTTGAGTCCGTGCAACTTGTTTCTCCGTTAACCTGTTGTTATTTTTTCTTTCTCATTTGGACGGTTTATATATATATATATATATATATATATATATATATATATATATATATATTATATTTTTTGTAGAAATCAGTGTGTGGCTTTTTCGCGGAATCCGTGTGGCTCTTCATTGTAATATGATTACATGAGAATCATTTTTCAATTAGTACTAATATTTATATATGATCACATTAGCCTCTTCCTTTTATGTTATTACTTATATATATATATATATATATATATATATATATATATATATATATATATATATATATATTATGGTATATTCTGTGTTACACTACTGGTTTAGCTTATCATGCTTTTGTTGCGGTATATATTATTTATATATATATATATAACCGATTCGGTAATATATTATATAATATTCTTAATAATTTTATAATTAAAATAAAAGAGTTTATTTTAATCTTGAAATTAGATTTCATGCAACATAAAATTGCCCATTAAATGATACTCATATATATATGGAATGATTTTATTTATTGATACATATGATGATATGTATAATAATAAATTGGATTGATTATGGACAATTGACCAATGTGATTGGATTTATTTTGGTTGGATGTTTGAATGAATGGGTTTTATTAAATGGGATCTCTGCGTGCCTCGTCTTTTTACGGTTTTCTTCTTGATGTAAATTCTATCTCCTCTATGTACTTCCCTCGATTTCACGATCAAGGTTTCTATTTAAATTAAATAGTTTAATGTAATAGGATTAGTTAGAATTTTTTTGAAGAACCGAGATCGAGGAGCAAAAGAGCGCTTGAAGACACATTTGTAATGGAGCCCTGGGTTTAAATGTAATAGTTATATTTAAATGTTTATTCTTTGCACCTAGGGTTTGACCTTTTGGTTCACTTGGTGGCTCTAGTGAACCAAACTAGAATAAAAGTCCATAATCAATCCAGGATAGAATATAGTATTCTATATGTGCATGCTAGTATTATATATATTATATATTATGCAAACATGCTTCGCATGTTTAATAATATGACGCGCGTATATTTTATATATATATTTGCATACGCGCTAAACAAGATGAGACAAATAATAACAAATCCCTCAAAGTTTTTATATATTAAGTCTCAAGCGTTCAAAGATATTTAGAATATCGAGCGTCAGCCTTTCTAGTATGATAAAATTAATAGAGTATTAAATATTTAATATGAGTTTGTTGTGTGTCACCACAAGGCAAGTATTAAGTATTTAAGATGTTAATTTATCACATTTGATGCTTATAAAGAAAAATTGAACAATATTGTTTTGTTGTGTCACCACAAAGGCGATATTTTTCTTTTTGAATATATGGAAGTGCTAGGTTGGACTTAACTTAGATAATTTTGATTGGATGTGCCACCACTTGATCAAAATAATCTAAGAGGCAAAACATAAGGAGTTACATGATGATGTAATTGACAAGGAGTTGTCTACCTATTTATTTATATATAGTTTGTTGTGTCACACACAAGGCTATATATATTTGAAATGGGATCATTATTCTCACTAGCAAAAAAACTTTAATTAGATTTTGCCGAACTATATAAATGAGGGTAATATAGTTTGAAGAAAATAGTGCGAGATACCAATATAAAATAAGACCTAATTTATTTTGGTAATTAATTAAATGAATGTTTGCTAAAATATTATCTTTTTACATGCAGAATTTTGAAAATGTCACATTCACTAATTTCACTGCGTAGCATACTTGATGCTAACAAACCGATTGGAACCGAAACTACTGCGAATTTGGTTAAGGAATCTGAGAATTATTCTCTTCTTTGAAAAGATTTCTTATGTCCTAAATTCGCTTGCACTGCACAAAAAGTTGCAGAGGCGACCTCGAGGAAGAGATTGCTACTTTTAAAGCGTAGCAAGATGATGCATCGTGGCTCAATGCATCATGCTCGCATCCATGAGTAACGAGCTTGACGTCGGCATGAAAACATGGATGCTCCTACTATGCTTCTTGCACCTTGAGAGTTATATGGTGAGCAAAGTAGAGTACTGCTAGATATGAAATATCTAAGGAGCTCTTCCGATCTCGGATAAGCGAGGGCACTACTGATTGAGACTCATGTCCTAAAGATGATCAATCTGATTGAGCGTCTTGGACAACTTGGGGTTCGTCATGGATGGGGAATTGGGTCAAGATTTAGTCTTCTGATCACTCCCGGACACCTTCTCACAATTTGTTATGAATTTTCACATGAATAAGTTGGATGTCACTTGCACGAATTACTTAACATGTTGAAAGCTGAAGGTCACTTCCCATCCAAGAAGAACCATGTCTTCTTGGTGGATGATTCTTCCAAGAAAAGGAAGAGGCCCAAGGTATCTTACGAAAAGAAGAAATCCAAGAAGGCTAAGGGAAAAGGAAAGTGAAGGATCAAAAGAAAACTGATCCAATTAGCAAAGGAATTTGCTTCCATTGCAATAAGTCGGGTCATCTGGAAGAGGAACTGCAAGAATTATCTTGCGAAAAAAAGCGAGATGAAGCTTGGAGAAGCTTGAATCCTAATCAAGGTTTGTTTATGATTGAAATTATTTTTTCGAAAGTCAATCTTCTACTTGGGTATTGGATCTGGGATGTGGTTCTCACATATGTAATAATATCACGGGGATGGTCGAAGTAGAAAGTGAGCAAGGATGAGGTCGCCCTACGAGTGGGAAATGGAGCAAAAGTTCTTTGCATTAATGTAGGGACTTATTGTTTAGCACGCCTACAGGCAAGTTCATTAATTTAAATAATTGTTATTTTGTTCCAAATATCATTAGAAACATTATTTCTATCTACGTATTGGATATGGATGGTTTTAATATTATAATAAAGAACAATAGTTGTTCTATTTATAATGATAATGTTTTATATGGTGTTGGTAATTTTTGAAATGGACTTTATATACTTGACTTGCATGAAAATATATTTCAAATTGAACAAACTAAGAAAAGGAAAAGAGATGATGTTAATTATACCTTCATGTGGTACTTTGTAGACTCGGTCATATTAATGAAACAAGATTATACAAGTTGCATAAAGATGGGCTCTAGAGCTATCGATTATGAATCATATCCAAACTGTGAATCTTGTCTCATGGGTAAAATGACTAAATCTCCTTTTAGTGGAAAAGGAGAAAGAGTTTAGAGAGTTGTTAGCGTTGGTACACATAGATGTATGTGGACCTATGACAACTAACCATACGAGGAGGGTATTCTTATTTTATTACATTCGCGGCGACCACTCAAGATTTGGATATGTGTATTTAATGAAATACAAATCTGAATCATTTGAAAAGTTCAAAGAGTTCGGAAGTGAAGTTAAGAAGCAAAGCTGGTAAGAGTATTAAGATTCTTGATCCGATCGAGGAGGAGAATACTTAAGTGGTGAGTTTCTCAATTGTCTCAAAGAAAATGGTATAATCTCACAATGGACTCCACCGGGGGCGCCACGGATGAATGGTGTATCTGAAAGGAGAAATCGAACATTGTTGGACATGGTTCGATCTATGATGAGTTTTACCGACCTTCCAGTTTCCTTCTGGGGATATGCCCTAGAATCGGCTGCATACCTACTTAACAAGGTTCCTACAAAATCCATCCCCAAGACCCCATATGAGTTATGGACAGGGAGGAAACCAAATATTAAGCATGTTAAGACTTGGGGTTGTCCAGCTTATGTCAAAAACTTTGAAAACAATAAGCTACAGACTAGATCTGACAAATGTAGATTTGTGGGATACCCTAAAGAAACATCGGGGTATTATTTCTATCATCCAACTGATCAAAAGGTGTTTGTTATGAAACATCGCCTTCTTGGAAAAGGAGTTTATCCTTGAAGGGTCGATTGGGAGTAAGATATATCTTGAAGAGGTTCAAGAACCACAAAATACTCTGAGATCAAAGTGAGGTACCTAACCAAGTAGAGATTCTTACATACCACACCCTATTCAGTAAATCGGAAGAGTACCAAAGATACCAGACAGGTATGGACTTGTCATAGAAGATGACAATGAGGTACGCATCATAGATGATAATGATCCATTGAATTACGAACAGGCTATGAGTAGTAAAGACTCAGAGAAGTGGCAAGAAACCATGAAATCCAAGATGGACTCCATGTATGAGAACCAAGTATGGACTTTGGTCTCACCACTTGAAGGCATTAAGCCTATTGGGTGTAAATGGGTCTTTAAAAGAAAGACCTGGAGCAGATGCAAGGTAGAGACCTATAAGGCCCGGATTTGGTTGCAAAAGGTTTCAAACAAAGACAAGGAGTTGACTATGACGAAACCTTCTCACCAAGAGCAATGCTCAAGTCCATTCGGATTTTGCTTGCGATTACGACTTACCGTGACTACGAAATCTGGCGGATGGGCGTGAAAAGCGGCTTTCCTCAATGGGAAACTTGAGGAGGATGTGTATATGACACAACCGGAGGGATTTGTTTCAAAGGTTGGAACAAATCAAGTCATAAGCTTCAACGATCCATTTATGGATTAAAGCAAGCTTCTCATGGGTGGAACATCCGTTTTGATGAGACAATCAAAGAGTTTAATTTTATCAAAATGAGGATGAACCATGTGTGTACAAAAGGTTAGTGGGGAGTATTTGTTTCATTCCTTGTATTATATGTTGATGATATATTATCGATAGGGAATGATATTCTATCAAAGAATCAATTAAAATCTGGTTATTTAAACACTTCTCCATGAAGGACTTGGGAGAAGCATCCTATATTTTGGGGATAAAGATCTATAGAGATAGATCTAAAAGGATGCTTAGCTTGTCCCAAAAGGCGATACATTGACTTGATGCTAAAGAGGTTTAGCATGGAAGATTCCAAAAGAGGTCTCATCTTAGATGAGCCATGGAATACATCTCTCCAAGAAACAAGCCTCAAAGACACCTGAGGAGAGAAACCGTATGAGTAAGATTCCTTATGCTTTAGCAATAGGATCTATCATGTATGGTATGATATGTACTAGACCGGATGTCGCTCATGCACTTAGTGTAACAAGCAGATATCAGTCAAATCCAGGAGAAGAGCACTAGAAGGCAGTGAAAAATGTCCTAAAGTACTTAAGAAGAACTAAGGATGTATTTCTTGTCTTCTGATGGAGTCCAATTAAAACTAGAGGCTTCACAGACTCAAGTTTTCAAACAGACCAAGATGATGATAAATCCGTTTGAGGTATGTGTTTTCCTTAAAGCGGTGGCGCAGATGAGTTGGAAGAGTTCCAAGCAAACAAGCGATTCTTTGATTCAATGTGATGAGGCAGAGTACATAGGCTGCAAGTGAAGGCGCAAAGGAAGTCATTTGGATGAAGAAGTTCATTCTAGAACTTGGTGTGGTTCCTAGCATTAAAGGACCGATGCCTTTATTACGTGACAACACTTTGGAGTCATTGCGCAAGCTAAGGAACCCAGGTCTCATCAGAAATCCAAACACGTGTTGCGGCAATTTCATTTGATCAGAGAGATCATTGAAAGAGGAGACGTCACCCTGGAGCGTGTGGACTCTCAAGACAATATTGCAGATCCATTTACTAAAGCGTTAACACAACAGCAGTTTGATCGTCACTTAGAGAAGATGGGTATGAGATACCACGGCGATTGGCTTTAGTGCAAGTGGGAGATTGAAAGTATTATGCATACAAGCCAATCATGTATGATGATAAAGCATATCCTGTGTAATCAATCTTTTTATTTATTAATAAAAGAATTATTTATTAAAGGCATTTATTATCTACATGGTCTTTGTTTTAATAATATGTGATAAACCCATAGTTTTAAGCAATGCTTTTAGAATCATGATGAGATCATGCTAATGAGATCTAAATTCTTAGATAGCTTAAAACTAAAATGTTCCCAATCAATGGATTACTAAAAGGGATTAATGAATGCGGATAGATTAAATACGTACGTTGTTTGCTCATTGGATGAGGATGATTGATCTCATGATCATTTATGTGGAGACACTAAAAGCAAGTATGTAGGTGCTTATTAGAGAATAAGTTCTTTGAACGTGACTCATTAAGGAATACCAAATGGAGTTTTACTTGCTTGTCGATAGGAATTCTGTAGTGATAGTAGTACAAATGATCCTTAGACTTGAGATCATTATAGTATCTTATATATAATGAATTACACTTTGACTTATTCCTTAAGATTCTTAGAGTATATCAAAGGGTATGCTTGGGTGTAATAAGTTATATATGAAGATAAAGAATGATCGATAAAGAATCTACCACTTACGGTAAAAGAAGAGAAATGTCTATGTGATTCGATAAATGTCAACCCAGGAATCCTTGGCCAAGGTGGAATGAAATTAGAAAGTAGTTTCTAATTTGTATTCATTAGGAGTTGTGCATTTAGGAATCGAAATACATATAATTAAATAAAATAAGACTTTACAGTAATTCCATGTCTTATATTTAATTGGGACATTGTATGGTGGAAGGATTGAATTGTCACGGTAACTATTTACTCAAAGGTTCTTTTATGATTAATGTTAAAATCTATATTATCGGAAAGTCGTTGATCATGAGGAGAGGCTTATCCCTATTGTAGAATAAATATTATTTATTTAAATAAATTATTTGTTTAATTTATTTAAATGAGAGATTAATTATTCTAATTGATTTATTTACAATGGGTTTAATATGGAGAACCAAAAGGTCACTGTGTAAAAGGAAGAATAATTATTTAAGAAGTTAATGGCATAATTGTAATAATATGTTAAGTATATTTAATTTAATCTATGGTGATAGAATAAATTAAATAGCTTAATATTATTATTTAATATTTTAGAAATATTAAATATAAATTAATGAGAGGAGTCTTATTAATATTATTACAATTATTATTATTTTAATTTCTAAAAAGGTTTAGGAATTAATTTAATATAAGTATTCTCATTTATTCCTAATTGGATTAGGAAGGAAAATTAGTTAAAGGAGTTTAATTAATTACCCCTAATAGGATTAGG
Organism: Panax quinquefolius; assembly: GCA_020205615.1. NCBI lineage: Eukaryota > Viridiplantae > Streptophyta > Magnoliopsida > Apiales > Araliaceae > Panax > Panax quinquefolius. Next base: position 50,175,420 of record CM035162.1, read on the forward strand.
GAACCCATTTAATTAAAAGAGTTTAATTAAATAAATAATACCTTATTTTAATTAAAATAGGGTTACATGATATCTTTATAAGAGAGTCTTATATCGGATATCTAATATATGTAATTCAAGAGTTGAAGAAACGCCTCCTTTTTCTATCTGAGATAGGAAAAACTAGGGTTTGAGCCAATCACCCTTCTTCTTGAAAATTCTTCTTCTTTGGTGGATCACTTCAGAAGCCATACACTTGGGTGGCTTACATTAATCAAAGGAAGGAATCTAGGAGATTGAGGAGATCGGAGAAGTAGGAGGTAAGCTAAATGGCGAGGTTTCGTTTCTACTGGTATGATTTCATAATTTCTTATTCTTCGTTTAATTAATAATATCATAAAGGATGATCAAGGGTAATTGGTTTGTGAAAAATTTTAAAATCGATTTTATTTCGCTTCCGCTAATTTTCAATTTGATTGCTACTTTGATTTTCATAAAACCTAACAACAACAGCCCAACCGCCCAACCGCCCAATCTGCATGCCCAGCACAACACATAACTGCCAGCAGAATGAAGACCAAGCTGTAGCAGCGTTAGGCTTACCAACAGCAGTGTCCACCAATGACACACCCAAACCAACAGCATTAGAAACCCCAGCAGCAGCCGAGACATACACAGTGCACCCCAGCTAAAGCCCAGCCAACCTAGCTATAACCCACAGCTGCCGAGAAAGCAACAATGGCCAACAGACTGCAACAGTTTGCCGCAGCAGAGGGCCCAGCCCAAAATTCCAAACACAGCTGAACTGCCTAACCAGACCCCAACAGCAACTGTGCAACACAAACATGCAAATTCATAGCATAACATAACAGATTCCATATGAACAAACCATATCTGAACTAAGCTTAGCAGCCACTAAACATGATACAACAGAGAACAAACAACAACAGTAAATAGCTGACAATATGCTTGGACACCTTGGTGCAAATGATATCCAACAGTTGTCGAGAAAGTGTCATAGCACAGCAATACAAGAGAAGACAACATCAGCTAGTCGGCCCTAGCTTGAGTAGCAGTGAAGCAAGATGCAACCAACACACTAGCTCATAGGAAACACATCATCAGTTAGCCAGAACCCCATAAGACTGCATCAGACCGGCAACAGATCCAAAACAAAATTCGAAAGACCACAAAACATAGACCAGACACAGCTACATACATCTACAACACCTGCAGTGATAACTCAAATCATGCAATAGGTGGGACAAAACCAGTTTTAGTAGCAATAGAGGCAAACGACACCCTTATCAACATCCATAATTTTTTCAACCCTGCAGCCAAAGCAGAAGTAGAAAGCCACCTGTAGAGGACAAAAACAGCAGTAAAAGAAGCAAACAGAGGGTGCCAATCACTGCAATGGTACCTCACCCCAGTTACTACAGGATCCCCACCCAAATCATTAGAACCAGCAACAGTAGTAGGAACTAAAACCCATATCTACAGCAGCAACCTAAACCATCCCAAAAGATGCAGCCGAGTACAATTAGAGCATAGCAGTATACCAAGGCCAAGCACAGCAGTAGCAGCATACCAAGCACTAGAATACCAGAAACTCAGCAGCATCGAACCTTCCCAAGCAGTATAGTCCATCAGCAGCAGTAAAAAATAGCTTCCACCAAGCCACTGTAGCAGCAAAGGCAGCAGCACAGCACCGCACCAAAAGCAGTAGCATACAGTAGTAGGATACTAGACAGTCTTGAAGCACACAGCATTACAGGATCCAATTATAGTAAAAAATATCATAATGGGATGCATTCAAAAAGGAAGCGGAGGATGACAGTCTAGACTTAATGATGAGAACAGCATCCTTAGCAATACAGGACGGGGGTACAAAATTGTCATTGTGGATTTTCAAGTTCCTCGACTCCCAAATCTTGTAAAATGTAACACCAAGAGTAAGATAGAGAATGTGTTTAGTGAGTCGTCGACCTTGGAAGGAAAGGATGAAATCAATAATACCAATCCAATCCATATTGGAAATAACCCAATCCCCCAGTTCCAAGGAATGTTGTAGGATGGCAGTGGAGTAAGTGCACTCGAAAAATAAGTGAGCAAAGAGGGCATGGAGAGATTCATACCAAGGAGTATTGTCTAGTGATATCATTTGTTGGGAGTGTTTTAAGGAACCCCAACCACAGAATAAAGGAGTACCTGGGGACATTAAGTTTGTGCCAAACTTCATCTAGTATCGTTTCACAAGGATATTTTCTACATATTCTTGTTAAATTTTAAGCTTTTTCATGCTAGAAGATCTGCCTACATGAGTCTTATTCATTTATACGGTATTATTCATAAAATATTATTCATGGGATCTTATTCACAAAATCTTATTAACGTAAAATATTTTATTTAAGATCTTATTCCAAAGTACTTATTCACTCAATCTATTCATAACAAAAATTGATTTCTTTTCGGACCAAATCATTTTTGATACAATATTATTCTTGAATTTTACTACATAAAGCAGTATCATGTTGATAATTTGGATATAATTAATTTTTGGATAAATTAAATTATAAATCTTTAAAATTTATCCTTTGCTTTCATTTAATTGAAATCTTATATCGTTATCGTCACCCTCATGCTTATATTGTGATGAAAGTCATCTTTGGTCGTAGTACATAGATGGACTGTTGATTGGTATGATTATGACCAAGGATCATTCAGTATAATCATGACCCGTAATGTTACAAATGATGTGGTAAAAGTCCTCATTGGCCCGTAGTGCATTGATGGATAGTTGTTGGTATGATCATGACCATTGGTGAAAACATGAATATCTTTGGCCCGTAGTGTATGGATAATTCGTGGTTGTGATACTAATTATTAAGCTGAGTCAGCGATAAATTGTTGATAAACTTTTTAAATCATAGAAGATAGTAGATATCATGCTCTACTTGACTCTTCTAATGGATTTCTTGTTCCGCTGCAGTTAAAATTGTTGTTTATTAGTTTAACACCGTTGAAGGCTAATGATAACTTATTCTGCATTATCGTAGTCATAATATTTCTTACTGAGCTAGTTGAACTCACCCTTTTGCTTTCATTGTTCTCTTCAGGAAATGAGAACGTAGTCGGGACTAGTCGGGAAATGGAGTGATGGTCCGAGATGGTGGCTATAGTAGTGATCACTATTTTATAAAATAGTATGATAATAATTGTAATGAGGACTCCTTTTTGAGTTTGAATACTGTCTTTTAGATAATATTTGTGTAAAAACTCTCAGCTACGTTTTATCGTATTGTATAAAAGAAGTTTGTATTTGATTTCTGTACCATGTATTTGACGACTCAAGATGGGTGATGTATACCTATTTTGGGGGCGTCATAAACAACCCTATAATGAGACATGTTTTCGAGGACAATGGTTCCGAGCGTAACGCATATAGTCATTACAAAACACTACGTTGCGGCCCAACGTAGTGGTACAATAGGCTGGCCACCTAGTGTACGTGTGGAGGGTGTTTTCAGTCTTTATAATTGATAAGCACTCTGGTTAAAGAAGAGTTCACGGTTTTGTGACCCCTCAGCATAATTTGGAATCTAAGATTTTTCATACTACTTCCCGATTATTGAAAAATCGTGGAAGATTCTTATTCTTCTGAAGGATGAATGTAGTAAGTAGAATGTTCCTTAGAAAGGAAAAAGTTGTAGAATGCATTAGAGAAAGTTATAATGATAAAAACTTTCAAAAAGAGAATGGATAAAATTATTCAAAAGAATATGTAATATTCGGAATAGCACATAGTAGAGGAGGTTTCGGTGATTCCGAGGACAAGAATATATATGTGATATGAGGTATGTGGTATTGTGTTACATAGGGTAATATGAGCTATGTGATGTTGAGTTTAATAAATATATATCATTATTATATATTTGTTATAAAATATAGAGATGAATTAATAAGAAGATGGATAAGATTTATCTATCGTTATTAAATAATTTATGTCAAATTATTTTATCATAGTAAGTTGGTGACATTAAATATATTTGATAATCACCAATTTCTTGAGTATATGTAAGAGTAAGTATAAAGTCTAAGTGTGACGCCCCCAAAATTAGGTATACATCACCCATCTTGGGTCGCCACTTACATGGTACATAAATTCAAATACAAACTTAATTATACATCTGTCGTGTAACATACGACAATACATAAACTGAGAGTTCTAATAGGAATATTGTCATTTAGACAATATCCATACTCAAGGAGTCCTCATTACATTTATTGTCACACTATTTAATGAGAATAGTGAGGACTACTAATGCTATCTTGGGACCATCACTCTTTTCCAGAGACTCGTCCCAAACTATATTCTCATTTCAAGAGAAAACGGTGAAAGAAAGGGTGAGCTCAACTAGCCCGAGAAGAAATATTATGACTAAGATAATGCGAGAATAAATTATCATTAGCCTTCTTGATGTTAAAGCGATAAAATACAATAGACAACCGGTTTAAGCTGCAGTGGAATATTCAATCCATTAAAAGAGTCAAGTAGAAAATAAAGTCTACTATCTTTTAGGTTTTAAAAGGTTTTCATCAAATTTTATCACTAAGACTCGGTTTAATGAATAAATCACAATATCTAATCATCCCCGTACCACGGTCAAGGATTTTCATCAAATTATCATTGGTTATGACTATACCAAATCACCCCTGGTCATAATCATACCAAAAACTATCCATCATCGCATTCTGAGCCACCGAGGACTTTTGTCACATCATTTATAACAAGCCATGATTATACCGAATGATCACTGGTCATAATCATACTAAGTTCATCTATGCACGTAAGCCAAAGATAACATAATATAACATGAGGATGATGACAATGACATAATAATTCAATAAAACAAGTTCAAGAATTATTTTATCCAGGAATTATTAACGTCCAAATTGTCAACAAGAATCTTTGTTTTATAGAGTAAAATTCACGAATGATCGGAAGAATATTTCCATGAAAGATCTTTGGATGAAACGCAAATATCAAGGATATTATACTAATTTCATGGAGTATAGAAGTCAAAGTTTTAACCATTTGGGTATAATAAAGAATGGAATAACAAAGGAAATCACCATGCATGCGGTGCTTAGCATAGACAAAAGTTATTCAGCGAGAATAATAATAACGGAACCGGTCGGGGTGAAATTCACACCAAGCAGGATGATCAACGAGAATAATAAATCTTTGAATAATAAACAATGGAACCGGTCCGGTGTAAAACACACGCATGGATATTCCAATGAGAATAATAAATGCGGAATAATAAACAATGGAACAGTCAAGGTGTAAAACACATGACATGGATATTCCAACAGAATAATAAAGAATGGAATAACAGAAGAAGATCACCAAGTATAGGGGATTCCGCGTATACAGGTTATTCCAACAGAATAAATAAGGATGGAATAACATAAGGATTTCACCAAGTATAGGGTATGCCGCATATACAGGTTATATATAGGGTATACCACTTTTACAGGTTATTCCAACAGAATAATAATGAATGGAATAACAGAAGTTCTCTTCATGAATAAGAAAGAATAACACCCCTTACGGGTACAACAAATAATACCCCTTACCGTAAAAGACACTGGATATCAAAGTAGTGAAGTACCAGAATACTCTTCTTCTTTCTCTCTATAGATTTTCTCTCTTTAGCTTCTCTCTATAATTTCTCTCTCTAGAGTTTCAGTGAATTCGTAAGAAAATAATGAAGGAATGAGCTTCTATTTATAGGAAAATAGAATGCATAGTAATTAATCCATGAACGGTCAGATTGATTTACTTTAATCTGACGGTCCATATTTAAAGCAAAATCTTTTAAATAAAATATCATATATTCTATTTATATAAAAACATTTTACTATGCAAACACTATGCAACACTATGCAAAACACTATGCAACACTATGCATAATAAAATATAATATATTCTATTTATAGAATAACTTTAATAAAGTAATACATTTTATATAAAAGATGTTTACATTTTATTACGTTAATAATCTGAATAAAACAAAAGCGTCATTATCATTATAATAATTCATATTATTAATCGACAATAATGGAATCAAAAGTGAGTGACTTCTCACATAAGCATCGATAATCAATACCGGTATTGCTACTATGCAACCACACGTATTCTTTCGTACTTTTACTACTAAGAGTAGTTCAACAATATCAACGGTAAAACTTCCGCCAGTTATTTCAATAAAATTTTTTTGTTGGGTGAATAGTAACTCATGAATAGTAATTCGTGAATAGTAACTCGTGAATAGTACTCTGACACAAAAAGTGTCCCAAATACTCGAGTGAACAATACTAGAGTGAATAGTAATTTCGGTGAATAGTAACCCGTGAATAGTAACTCGTGAATAGTAACTCTGACACAAAAAGTGTCCCAAATACTAGAGTGAACAATACTAGAGTGAATAGTAATTTCGGTGAATAGTAACCCGTGAATAGTAACTCGTGAATAGTAACCGGGTATTTTATGACAACTTGTCTACTTTGAAAAATTTTAAATATGACCTTAACTTTAAACTTTTATCAATTTAACTATTCACCAAAATAGAAAAATTGAACACTTTTATTTCATAAAATTTGGGGTCTCACAATCTCCCCTCCTTATGGAATTTTGCCCTCGAAATTAGGATACGTACCTGGTATGATAAAGAGGTGAAGATACCTTGAATACCTTTATCATTGAAAACATTAAATTCATCTTTGCAATCCTGCCAAAGATATTCATTAACAATTCATCTTTGCACTACAGGCCAAAGATATACAACTGTAAAACCAATAATGCTGAGACGCAGCTTAATAGTATCACGATCACGAATTATCCATGCACTACTGGCCAAAGATATTCATGTTTTCTATTACGGTCATGATTATACCGAATACTCTGTGGTCATAATCATACCAAGTCTATCAATGCACTACGGCCAAAGATGACTTTTACCATATCCATGAATTAATATTTCATTCTTTGAGACTCATTTCAATAATTAATCCATATCATCGAATCATCCCCGCACTACTGGTGCCAAGGATATTCATTAGTATCACGACCACGAATTATCCATGCACTACTGACCAAAGATAATCGTGTATTCATTAGTATCACGACCACAAATTATCCATGCACTACGACCAAAGATAATCGTGTATTCATTAGTATCACGACGACAAATTATCTATACTACTACCAAAGATAATCGTGTATTCATTAGTATCATGACCACAAATTATCCATGCACTACTACCAAAGATAATCGTGTATTCATTAGTATCACGACCACAAATTATCCATGCACTATGGCCAAAGATAATCGTGTATTAATTAGTATCACGACCACAAATTATCCATGCACTACGTACAAAGATAATCGTGTATTCATTAGTATCACGACCACAAATTATCCATGTACTACGTGCAAAGATAATCGTGTATTCATTAGTATCACGACCACAATTATCCATGCACCACGTGCAAAGATAATTGTATTTTCAATTACTATCATGATTATCTAAGAACAATCCACGGTCATAATCATACCAAGTCCATCTATGCACGTGAGCCACAGATGACTTTCAACATAATATAAGCATGAGGATCATGTCAATGATATAAAGAATCAATCAAATGAGATAAAGGATAAATATTAAACATTTATAATATAATTTATCCAGGATTCAAGAATATCCCCATGTTATCAATCACTTAATAATCTCATAATCTAATATCATTAATATTATAACAATATTTTAATCACTTCTTAAATTTATAAACAATTTATCTCAATTGTTTACGCTTTACCATATAATGCATTTAATCATTCAAAATGCCATACTCATAAGATATCATCACCAATTATCAAATCCTCATCAAAAAAATATCATATATACTCTATATAGGATTCTTTAGCCATAAAATCCTATTTTCAACTTTGTTACTTCACATAACATATTTAACTCATATGTTCGTAACTAAACTATTTTCATGAAAAATACCAAATTAGTCCCAAAAATATTTCTTTTCTGAGATTTAGCATAATATAGTCCCATAATGAAAATATATTTTTCGGAATTTTAAAATTCAATTATTATTTTTAAAAATTAATTTCTAATTAATTCCTTAAGAAATTAGCTACCTCAAGTTTAACTCCAAAAATTCCCAAATCTTGGCAGGACCTTACACATGTTAACGTGAGAGTCTAGTTTAAATTTCATGGTCATCGAAGTTATAGAAGAACTCGGTTATAGCGTTTTCATCGGAAAAACCTAAATATTGAAATAGTCATAACTTGCTCATTTTAAGTCAGAATGAGCTCATTTTTGGACAGGAGGTACTTTATACCATATACCTTCATGTCCCAAAAGGCCAGAATTTTTCTCATAATTTAAGTTGCCGAAATAGCCCGTCTAAAATCATGGCAGCAGCTTTTTTCGTTTTTTGCAGCTTTGCACTCCTTTGCTAAAATCAGTCCACACAAAAATCTACAACACCTTTTCCAGTAATTCCACTTGGATTAGTTAGGTAACTCATAGATCTAACTCTAGGACTTGACCACACTCAAAAATTCAAAATATAATAAGAGATTTGGTCAATTGAATTTCAAGTTACGTTTTTTACCAAAATCTGATTTTCAACTCTTTGTGATTTCTAAGAAACTTTCATGTTTTCATATACTAACCAACATAACTCATCATAACACTTACTAATACCACGAATACCCATGATTTTCATTAGTCCAATGCTTTTATTATGACTTTCATCATAAACCACGTAAACTGTTCATTTTAGTTGAAAAAATATTTGAGGGTTTAAGAAATGGGTTTTGTACTGGGGTCAATACAAAATTTGATTTCACGCTCTAGGGTAGGCTAGGAAGTCTTCAAGAATACGCCAAGAAATTTATTAATGATAGAAATATCATTCAAAACTGTTACTCTCGTCCAAGACTTGGATAGTACGTCGCATTAATACCAACTGTGACTTCTATCCCTTAACCTGGATAACACCTCACAATGATACCTATCAACTTGCCATCTTCAGTCACGACGTCGCCTACAGAAAGTCTGGCTTCGGTGCATTCCACACAAGGAAGTCAACAACGAAATGATCGGGCTCTTTACTTATGGCTTGATATAACAGTGATTAACTTTAGGATTTGGTTACTTTGAATTCGTATAACAGGTTGGTTAGGAATATGAAAGCTAACAACCTTACAAAAAGAATAATGAGTAGTTAATCAATCGTTTTCAAAAATTACCTCAAAGGCAAGTATTTTCAAAGAGATAAGATCGACGAGTAGCGTGAAAGTGTTTATTTGAAACAACAAGATTAATAAGCAAGTGGAGGTAATGAAGGTTTCTCCCAACGAAGTTTGATAGATAAATCAAAGTCTAATTTCTCCGAGTCAAATTTAAAAATTGAAGCGCAAGCAAGAGAGATAAAAGAATGGGTAGAACCCGGTATCTAATAAGGTATAGACTTAGCAAGAATTTATAATTAACTAACGTGCTAACCGTCGGGTTACCCACTTTTGAGAAGTCACGAAAAACGCTCTTCCTGAAACCACCGAGCTTTGTTTTGTCAGTATCCACCTTTGGTGCCACTATCCCACTGGACTTGACTTCACTATACGACAAAATCGAGCTAAATGACCTTCTCTTCTTGAAATTTCCACTTCTATTATCTTTGCCATGATTACCATCAAGTGGTTACCATTCTTAGCATGATAATTTCCCCACGATAGTTATCATTGTTCGATAGCCGTTGTTGCCACCAGTATGATTATTATCGTGTTGTTGGTCGTTACCTTTTGTTTGAAAGTGAATCAACACTCTCATGTGCTTCATTGCTTATCTCGGCATTTTCGGATGCCATTCTCAATCTTTCACACAAAACAAGGGTTAATTGACATGTAACAAATTATCCTATATTACGTGAGACCAATAAAATAGCACATAAACTTAGGTAGGTCATTCTAGCGAAGGTATTCCCGTCTCTCCCTCCTAGTACTATTCTCACCTCTTAGCGGGGATCATATCCTAAGCTCTAATACCATTGTGGCGCCCCCAAAATTAGGTATCGTCACCCATCTTGGGTCGCCACTTACATGGTACATAAATTCAAATACAAACTTAATTATACATCCGTAGTGTAACATACGACAATACATAAAGCGAGAGTTCTAATAGGAATATTGTCATTTAGACAATATCCATACTCAAAGAGTCCTCATTACATTTATTGTCACACTATTTAATGTAGAATAGTGAGGACTACTAATGCTATCTTGGGACCATCACTCTTTTCCCAGAGACTCGTCCCGGCTATATTCTCATTTCACGAAGAGAACGGTGAAAGAAAGGGTGAGCTCAACTAGCCCAAGAAGAAATATTATGACTAAGATAATGCAGAATAAATTATCATTAGCTTTCTTGATGTTTAAGCGATAAAATACAATAGACAACCGGTTTAAGCTGCAGCGTGAATATTCAATCCATTAAAAAGTCAAGTAGAAAATAAAGTCTACTATCTTTTAGGTTTTAAAAGGTTTTCATCAATTTTTATCACTAAGACTCAGTTTAATGAATAAATCACAATATCTAATCATCCATGTACCACGGTCAAGGATTTTCATCAAATTATCAAGGGTCATGACTATACCAAATCACCCCTGGTCATAATCATACCAAAAACTATCCATCACAGCATTACAAGCCCTTCGAGGACTTTTGTCACATCATTTATAACAAGCCATGATTATCTTAGAATGATCCACGGTCATAATCATACTAAGTTCATCTATGCATGCGTAAGCCAAAGATAACATAATATAACATGAGGATGATGACAATGACATAATAATTCAATAAAACAAGTTCAAGAATTATTTTATCCGGGAATTATTAACGCCCAAATTGTCAATAAGATCTTGTTTTTTGTAGAGTAAAATTCACGAATGATCGGAAGAATATTTCCATGAAAAGATCTTTGGATGAAACGCATGAAATATCAAGGATATTCTACTAATTTCATGGAGTATAGAAGTCAAAGTTTTAACCAATTTGGGTATAATAAAGAATGGAATAACAAAGGAAATCACCATGCATGCGATTGCCCAGTAGGCGAGGTTATTCCAACGAGAATAATAATAACGGAACCGGTGGGGTGAAATTCTGCAAGCGGGATGATCCAACAGAATAATAAATCTTTGAATAATAAACAATGGAACCGGTCCGGTGTAAAACACCTGACGAGGATATTCCAATGAGAATAATAAATGCGGAATAATAAACAATGGAACCGGTCCGGTGTAAAACATACGAGCAGGATATTCCAGCGAATAATAAAGAATAGAATAACGAGAAGAAGATCACCAAGTATAGGGGATTCAGCGTATCTGAGTTATTCCAATGAGAATAAATAAGGATGGAATAACATAAGGATTTCACCAAGTATATAGGGTATGCCGCATATCTGAGGTTATGTATAGGGTATACCACTTTTACTGAGTTATTCAACAGAATAATAATGAATGGAATAATGAAGTTCTCTTCATGAATAAGAAAGAATAACACCCCTTACAGTACAACAAATAATACCCCTTCTAGTAAAAGACACTTTGGATATCAAAGTAGTGAAGTACCAGAATACTCTTCTTCTTTCTCTCTATAGATTTTCTCTCTATAGCTTCTCTCTATAATTTCTCTCTCTAGAGTTTCAGTGAATTCGTAAGAAAATAATGAAGGAATGAGCTTCTATTTATAGGAAAATAGAATGCATAGTAATTAATCCATGAACGGTCCAGATTGATTTACTTTAATCTGACGGTCCATATTTAAAGCAAAATCTTTTAAATAAAATATCATATATTCTATTTATATAAAAACATTTTACTATGCAAACACTATGCAACACTATGCAAAACACTATGCAAAACACTATGCAACACTATGCATAATAAAATATAATATATTCTATTTATAGAATAACTTTAATAAAGTATTCTATTTTATATAAAAGATGTTTCATTTTATTACGTTAATAATACGAATAAAACAAAAGCGTCATTATATCATTATAATAATTCATATTATTAATCGACAATAATGGAATCAAACTGAGTGACTTCTCACATAAGCATCAATAATCAATACTGGTGTTACTATGCAACCAACCACACGTATTCTTTGTACTTTTACTAACAAAGTAGTTCAACAGTATCAACGGTAAAACTTCCACCGTTATTTCAATAAAATATTTTGTTCGGGTGAATAGTAACTCATGAATAGTAATTCGTGAATAGTAACTCGTGAATAGTACTCTGACACAAAAAGTGTCCCAAATACTCGAGTGAACAATACTAGAGTGAATAGTAATTTCGGTGAATAGTAACCCGTGAATAGTAACTCGTGAATAGTAACTCTGACACAAAAAGTGTCCCAAATACTAGAGTGAACAATACTAGAGTGAATAGTAATTTCGGTGAATCGTAACTTTGTGAATAGTAACTTCGTGAATAGTAACTTAGGGTATTTTATGACAACTTGTCTACTTTGAAAAATTTTCAAATATGACCCTTAACTTTAAACTTTTATCAATTTAACTATTCACCAAAATAGAAAAATTGAACACTTTTATTTCATAAAATTTGGGGTCTCACACTAAGGCAGTGCAACCGTACCCTTTAATGATGGATGTCTAGGAGCTAGGCTAAACAATTCCTTCAGAGAGCGGAGGTATATACGAATTAGTAACCGATCAAACTCACTATGAAAGAAGTGTAGACGATACAGAAACTAATTTGTTGGTTGTTTGTGGAAAACCACTCAGTGTACTATATTGAATATTGTTAAAGACTCGACACATGCTAGGTTTAGACTTGTTTGTGTGTACGTTGTTGATGAGAGAAGAAAATCGATATACCTTTAAAATTGGTTAGAGAATTATTAAGTAATTTGATACACGACGAGAAGTGAAGATTAAAGGAATGTATATATGTGTTATATTTTGAATTTTGTTTTGTTGGTAGAAGGAAATACTATAAGTGAATATTGGTTAGAGAGGAAGGGATTATATTAGCACTTAAGATGTGGTCAAATATAAAGATTGCAGAAGTTGTCTTGGGACAATCAAATAATTATACGAATAGTGTATAATTTAAATAATTAATAGAGTAGATATTAATTATTTTAAGTGTAAAGGTTATACATATTACAAGTGTAAGGTAAGGTAAGCTAAATAATTTAGCATTAAGGTAACGTGTGTCACACAAATTTTATATTGAATAAATAATTAAAATAATAAGAAAATGAATATTTATTTGAATATAAATATTAAAGTGTTGTAAGATGAGTAATTCATATAGTGGAAATTGAATTGAGAATTGTGAAATGCCTTGTGTGGCATAATGTGGAACGAGAAAATTCACTAAGTGAATTAAAAGAGAAATAGTTTATTAAGAGGAAGACTGATTATGTGTAATTATATGATTCCATATAAGGAATGAATAAACTCTTTAACTAATAATATTTCCAATATGGAAGTTGATTTGGGTCATGCAAAACTAGTGTGGTGATAGAGGTTGGAACTGGCTTAAAGCTAAAATAGTTTAGCCTTGCCGAGGATCGACGCAATTGCGCCCTCCAAAGAAGACAAAAAATGTATGCAATTGCACTAGTTGCCAATCTGGGAAAAATTGGTTGTTACTGTAGAAATTAAGTGGGACATTATTGTAATGTGTGACATGAATAAATTATATGATAAGAATACATTCTAATGATATAAGGTACCAAGTAGTACAATGAAATCATATGTGACATTTTAATACAAAAATAATTAAGTAACTGTATACTCTAGAAAGGGGGGAAATGAATTAAATGTTTAGAATGAACATTTAATATTGAATAATGTTATTATGTGGTTATGTGAGTAGTAAAAATATCTATGTGAAATACTCGAACAATAATACCTAACTGCGTTAATTTATTATGTGGACCTAATATACATGGATTATATGATGTGAGTACATAAATAATCCATAAATTTCCTAATATGGTAACACTTGTACATTAAAATTCATTTTTGGGAAGCAAAGTAACTGGTTAATCCCTTGGCTGAGAAATAAGATTTATCAGTTGAACAATAACATGCTCAAACTCCAATTGCGTAACCTTCAAGAAGTGTTCAATAACCTCAAACATAGGTGATCATTGCTATGGAGATGGCTGAGAAGTGGTAGTTAAACAACTCTTAATTAACCAATGTTTTCTTCTTCTACACCATGGATTTCAACTTCAGTGTAAATCCAAAATCCAGTCCATCATTTCTCTATATAAAGCAACTACATTCTTCATTTTTACGTTGCTGAGATTTATCTGTGAAACCTTTAGAAATTGAGCCTGAGAATTTTTGGTTCAAAGAGGAGTCTAGCAATCTCATAAGGGAGAAATTAAGCAAACTAAGCATGCAAGAGGTAATAATGCTAACCTATAGGCTTTCGATTCCTAAGTTTCAATTTCTCAGAAATGTTAAGAAAAAGTAGCTTTTGAGTCACAAAATTGATGGCTAAAGATTGTTTTAATCCATGAATTGTTGCTAGATACTGATAATATAGTCATATGCGAAAACAACAAAAGTTAAACGGACCAATTTGGTTGGAAAACGAATTCGTAGTGAATGAATTCGCTAAATTTGTCAAAACATGAAAATTTAGTATGAACATGAGTTTATAATTATTATTTGGGTTAGTTAATGTTTATGTTAATTGTTGGGTATTTGGTATGTTGTAGTTTTATGTGTTACAAACCCATAGAATCAAAAACGGACTAATTTGGATGAGTATAACTCATGTTATGAAAATCGAAAGGAGTATGGGTCTATAAAATCACGAAGAACAGAGTCTGAGAAGTCGTTGTGCCTCCCAGGGCGCAGCTGTGCTGCCCCCAAGGTCATTTGGGGCACAGCTGCACCGGACATCAGTGTCGGGTAGACTGCTTTGACCTGATGTGGAAAATTAGGCATAACCTTTTCATACGAACTTCGATTGAGGTGATACAAGATGATTCGGAATGAGGACGAATAGACCTACAACTTTTGTTCTTTAAGTTATTCAATTTGAGGTCGTTAGAAGGGCTTAAAACAGTCATCTTTGTGACTGTTACGTATTTGGAGACAATCGGAGGGCATCGAGCGAGAACATACACAAGTATAGTGCTCCCGATGATGAAATATTTTATTTTAAGTAATAAAAACTAAATATGCATGATAATAGACATGACAAATAAGATTACCTAACTCATAATGGAATGCTTTAGCATGACTTAGTATGTGTTCTGAAATGAAACTTGAAGATTTTGAAAACAAACCTTGACGAACTTTAAGTCATTTGAGTTCTGACTTTGTAGTATGAGTATATGGTGGAGTCATGCGAGCATAAAATGTGATCTTAAGTTACCTCGTATAAGTTAACTTGTATAACTTGGATAATATGTGTTTTCAAAGAGAAATTCAAGTTTTGAAAACTAATAATAATGAGCATGGTGTCGCCTACATTTCGACCTTGTAAGAATGTGTGGAAACATGCACAAATGAATATGACATATGTTTCGAAGTTGCCTTGCATGATTAGGTTGGCATGACATAGATTTGAAGAAAAGAAACTTAGACATTTTGAAAACATTATTCGTGAGCATTGTGTTGTCTAAACTTCTGAACTTATAGGATGACATACTAGTATTTTTTGGGTCTTTAAACATGACCTATAAGTGCAAACACGTAGTTTGACACAATGTAAGTCATTGGAACATGATTTTAAAAGAGTTTAAAGTTATAGACGAAACTAGTTATGTATAAATGATGTGAATACTTGCTAGCGTGCATTATATAACCCTCTCATATGAATAGATGGATAATATAGTTAACCTTATGATTTCATAAACTTAGTTGGTCTTAACTTCGTAGAAATTTCCAACTAGAGACATATTGTGTAAAAGTGGACTTGATACGACTCTAAGAAAGTCCAAGATCTGTTAAGATGTATGCTTGCTATGTGTTAATATTCTGGTATACTAAAAAGTGGAATGAAACCCAGAAGATAAAAGCTCAAGTTTAGTGCGCGGGGGACAGTAGCAATTGCCTTGATCCCAAGTCTAACCTCAGTATGACTCTGTTGCGGAGACAGATTAGTCGAGGACATTTTATTTGCTTTCTGATTTTGGCAACTTACTTATAATACTATTCTAAGCTATAAGACAGAGTCTCAATGCTATTTTAAATATTCATTGCTATGATGGTCATATAAAACCCAAATTTGTTAGATTTTATTAAAGTTTGTAAAATGTAAGGACGATATAGATCACACATCTATAAACTTTAAATATGTGTCGAACACATAGCGAGTCAAGTGTGTGATAAAGATTTATGAATGTTGATATGAAGCATGTGTAGCTAAGGTGTACTATATATATAGATAGCTATTCTAAGAGTTTGGTAAGAAAGCAAAAGGGAAGGTCTTAAAAACCAAGATAGGGAACAATGTAACATTATTATTACATTAAGAATGTATGAATATATGACTGATGGATATGAATCCATGATTATATAACTGTGTAGGAATACACGAAGTACATATAAGCTTTAAGCAGTTAAGTCGTAGTTGATAAACTACAAATCAGGCAAGTCTTTCAGTTCCTATTTGTTACATGAAATCGATAAATGTTAGTTGAGCTATATTCTTCAATGAGAATGTGATGTATATATATGAAATGCATATGAAATATGTATGAAATTTAAAAGTTGATCTTTGATGATATGCTTGTGAAGTAAATCTCTATGCTTGTTATGTGAGAAGTAACATGCGTAGTATATATTAATTGATTATGAATGCATGAACTGAATATGCTATTATATGCTATGTTTTGCCTGAAAACTGTTAGAATTGATGGGCTTTCGAGCTCTCCCTTGCAAATAACTACTTTAGCAGGTTAAGGATTCACGGTAAAGATTACGTGCTACTTGATTGATAAAGATTATGTTCTACTTGATTCGCGCTTGCATTTCTACTGCTATATTCTCCATCAAGGTCAACGGTTTCCTTGCGGATTTTGGGAGTACTAGGGGTCTAAGGCAAGGTGACCCCCTATCCAAGGTACTTATTTGTTCTTATCATGGAAATGTTGTCAACTAAGATTTCTACAGGTGTTATGCTCCCGAATTTCAAATTTCACTCGCGAACTAAAGAGTGCAAGCTCACACATCTCTTCTTTGCGGATTATATTCTTATCTTTTGCCATGCTAGCATCAAATCTGTTAGCATCATTATTTCTTGCATCCAATCCTTCTCTATCTTCTCTGGCCTCATACATAATGTCCACAAAAGCTAATGTTTTTGGCTAACACTGATCAGAGGACCTCCACTACTATTCTTTCTCTGCTTGGGTTTCAAGTGGGTACCCTCCCTATCAAATTCATCGGGGTCCCTCTTATCTCATCAAAGCTTTCTTACTTGGATTGTCTTCCTCTTATTCACTGAATCACTTCTAGAGTTACATCTTGGACTTCCATTGCCTTAGCCTATTCTGGTCGTCTTCAACTCATCTAATCTGTTTTGTTCTCAATCCAATCATTCTGGAGTGCACATTTCATTTTTCCCAAAGTAGTGTCCAGAGCTATTCAATCCATTTTGTACAGGTTCCTTTGTAAAGGCCCCTCTCTGGGAAGATTTGGGGCACGAGTTGCATGACATAAGCTATGTTTCCCCGTCTCTGAGGGGGGGGGGGGGGTTAGGGTTAACGAGCATCATTGAATTGAATAAATCTCTGGTTATGATGCACTTGCTTAATATCATCCTAGCTTATCCGTCCTCCCTATGAGCCAATTGGATCATCACCACTGTTTTGAAAGGGAGAAATCATTGGAATTATCAGGCCCCCTCAGATTGCTCTTGGATCTAGAAACAAGTCCTCAAGCTTAGGCCAACAGTTAGAAATCATGTTTCTTACCTTGTTGGTAATGGCTCTCACACGAGTTTTTGGTTTGACCCCTGGATAAATGGTAACCCCATTAACCTTAGTCAGACTCTGCTGACCAACTATCTGGGCTTTCATCCAAGTCCAAAGTTGTTGATATCATCTTTGATCCCTCTTGGTTACTTCCCCCGAGTTTCCACCATGAGAAGATTGAACTTAGAAGTCTCATTGAGGCTCAACCTATCCATCCTCTCTTTAATGACCGCATTGAATGGAATGGTCTTTCTCTTTCGAACCTCAAAACTCGACACGTCTGGGATTGCATTAGAACTAAAAAGTCTACACCTATTTGGCATAAAATTTTTTGGCACAAACTCTATATCCCCCATTTCTCCTTTATCTTGTGGTTGGGTTTCCTTAGAAAACTTCCTACAAATGATATTACTAGGCACTACTCGTCTGGCAGAACATCCTTCTGCCCTCTTTGTCAGCGGCATGATGAAAGTTTTGACCATCTATTTTTTGAATGCCCATACTCCTCTTCTATTCTGTAGAAAACTCTTGAATTGGGTGATTGATCTAACGTACCCATGGACTGGACTGGTGTCTCTTCGTTCATTATCTCTTTCCAAGGTAGGAAAATCTCAAAGCTAATCATTTATCTTACCTTTGCTTCTACTTTCTATAGGATTTGGGAGGTGAGAAATATAAAGACTCATTCGGACAAGCTTACCCCCCATCCATTATTGCAAAGGACACTACCAATATCATTAAATCAAGGTTGTCCGCTTCTTCTCTTTTTATCAAAGCATCTCACTCTTCTCCTTATTATTACAACTAGTTACTTTGATTGTGTATTTGGTGTTGATTCTTGCTGGCTTGGGTGTCACTGCCATAAACTTGTCTGTGGTCTGATTTGGTGTTGGGTGGTCTGTTATAGGGCCTTCAGATGCAGGTTCTCTGTGTAGAAGCAGTAAATTGCAAATGCAGCTCAAAATAGAACTAACCTCAGAGTGTGGATGTGATTGGATCTGCTTGGGTGAAGTGAGGTGCTCTGTGACGACCCCAAATCCGGGTATCTTCCGACCCGATAGATGGTGCTACACGGTACTACAATTTATACAGTCATTCCATTGAGATAACAACAAAATGAGTGTACTTACTATATTCTTATTACAATAGTAAAAAATCCTTTCCCAGGTTCATAAACCGATTATATTCTTCATTATTCATAAGTAAATTAAATACAAATACTCTAGTCTATTACAGGATAATCAACTATCCATCTTAGCTTTGCCCTTATCTCTCTTAGAACTCTTAGTTCGTTCGGCTTTAGCTGCAATCATATAATTCAAGCAAGAAGTGAGCATAACTAGCTCAGCAAGTCTAACAAAGGATAATATAAATACCACATCGAGAATTATATGATTATCTTCCATAACTGAACAAATAGCTATGAAGCACTATAAAACATTAACTAGTACTTCTCATTTCATAACAACGATTCCAAAGTACATATATAATAGCTTAGGAATTCTTAACCGGTCAAAAGACCATGAACATACTCTTTTCTTTTTCATACTTGAAAAGGACATTCGACACTAAGGTCGTACATCCGGCATTACTTACGAGCACTTCTAGGTGATCAGCATATAGTACTCTATGTTGATCAACACTCATTCGTTAAACGTATTTACGTTTAAGTTTTGGCAACCTCGCGTGCCCATCGAATAATCGATGAAAATACTTTTGTTTGTTCTTAAACAAACTTACCTTTACATCCGTACCAAATATTTGGCATAGGATAGCATCAATAGTTCTATATTGAAATACTTGTAAACAAATCAATCTAACCCTTATGAATAGTCTAGCCGAGTTAAAACTGGCATCGACCCTTTCGTAAAAAAATTCATGCATTTCATAACATTAATCACAGAAAACTTGGCTAACACGGAGGTTAGACAAACGTTTAAGAAAACTTTCCTTCAAGCGTCTTCGAATATAATATTCAACAGTTCTCAGTCTATACAGGATCTACATGATATATTCACATAACACATTGTAATTAGCTACCAAACAAACTTACTATTACTTTAGCCAACTTCTTTCTCTTCTGTGTTGTACTTGAATTTATTCCATTAATAATGTCAAATCGACTTACTATTCTTCATTACGGCTTATTAACGTTCTTACGTTATTAACTGACACTCGGTGATCATTGGTGAAGTACCAACGTCGAACACCCTTCACGGTTTACTTGCTTACACTTTTGCGTTCTTCGTTTAATTATGGTTAAACCATACTTAACTTTCTACAATATCACTTTATAAGTGATTTAGAGTTAGTCCTATCATGTACATTAAGTACATTCATGCCTTACTATTGGTTTACCTTCAATTAGAATTTAAAACCTAACTTGGTCAACTATTTCTCACTGTCGGCACTACGGCGCAGCAATCCCTTTACAATAGTTGCGATGCGGCGTCACTCTTCAGAGGTTTTGCCTGGACTCGGCGCTGCGGCGCGAATACTTGTACTAACTCTCGCGCTGCAACGTGACTCTCCAGAAGATTATGAATTCTCTCGGCCATGTCTGGCGCCGCAGCATGACAAATAACACTGGGTTGGCTCTATAGCGGCGCCCTTGTGCTTCAGTTAATTTTGACAGTTAGTTTTTTCAACGAACTTTCCAGCCTCCTAACTTACTCGTTTTACATCCGAATTGGCTCATTCAAAAGTCCACAACTCATAAATTACATACTCTATGTGTTCATGTAAGAGTTTTACATTTTCGAATCCGTTAACTTGGAATTCAACGTTTGGTTCATTTTGAGCGTTCGTTTATCGTTTTCGAGCGTTCAGTACTCATTTTCTTCGTTATAAGTTGGAATTCGACGATTCTCGAGTCCACGACTCTTGAATACCTTATCTCACGTGTTGACATTGAAAACCAAAGTTTCCAAATCACACGGAAACTTTTGACTACTAATCCGAGATTTCTATATTTTTGACGTTTAACGTCTACTTTCGCACAATTTGCCATAACTTCGTTACTTGTGTTTTATAAGCCAAATCAAATGGAACACTCCAGTGATTCATCATCTACATCCTAACCAAGAAAGATGCACATACCTTATCTAAGATGGTTTTCAATTTGTCCATCAACAACCAAGTTCACGGTCAATGATTTCTACGGTTTTAATTTACGTAAACCCTTATGATTTCTATTTGATCATTACTTATCAATGTTTTCATCATTAATAGCCATCCTTATTCCTCCTCAAGAGACATGCTCCACCAATCTATGATTCTCTATGAGAAATAAATCGAAAAAGATGAAGACTAATGTTTACGAACTATTAACTTTTTCGTTCTTCGCGTTCGTGGCTAAACGTATATGGTTTGCTTGGAAGTAGCTTGATTACTTGTTTATAACTTCTTCTCTCTCTCAATATGTATTGGACAAAGTATGTAAAACACAAAATGTTCAACACAAGCTTTTTATTTATAGGTAACCAAATGGAGGGCATATAGGTCAATTGGTGACCTCCTTACTATTCCACCTCAATAACAACTTAGCCACCAAGTAATCACTTTACTTGGTGGCCAAGTGGCCGGCCCACACCTCCATGGGTCTTCCAATGGGTTGCCCTATGGGTTTTACCCATCCCGTGACCTGCTGGTTTGATCCGCAGTTCGGTTTCTTGGATTGGGCATGTCTTAACTTAACATTGGGCCTTAACTTGGGCTTGATTCCATAATTCATTGGGCTTGCTATTAATCCAAATCCCATTGGATTGTACAAAGTCCTTAACTCAAAATCCTATAAGAACTAATCGTATTCTATGCATATAACTCACGTATTCTTTTCGTTTAGTATTCATACGATATTCGTATTATATGTCGTACCGCTATTCATACCATATTCGTATATCATACGTTTAATAACCGAAATGATTATACGCATTTCATTTCCCTTTTGGAAATCTCTTTCACTAACCCTTAGGTTTTAAGTCCGCAGGTGAAAACTTCGTTCTCCATAACTAAAATATTATTAGATATTCCATTATATCTTTATATTCTATCATTACGCATTTCTCGAAATTTCAAACCTAATCTCCGAGCGAAATTAGATGAATAGTGTTTTTACGAAAAAATTCTCGGAAAACATTTATTTTCATCTTGATAATTCCAAACAATTAATCCTAGCACATAGCCAGAATACTAACCACATCCACACCTTCTAGGTCATAGAACGACCTTCAAATATCAATTCAGTTCATTTAATCCACATAATCAAATAACAATTTAATTTATTAAAGATCCAATTTTCTTGGGCGTTACATTCTTCCTTCCTTATAAGGATTCTGTCCCCAAAATCTCGTTATAATTACATAAACAAATGAGGAAACTTTTCCTTCATTTTACTCTCGAGCTCCCACGTTGCTTCTTCGGCATCGTTGTTACTCCAAATTACCTTTACTGAAGGTATTATTTTATTTCTTAAGACTTGTTT
The DNA here is from genome assembly GCA_020205615.1 of Panax quinquefolius. Taxonomy (NCBI): domain Eukaryota; kingdom Viridiplantae; phylum Streptophyta; class Magnoliopsida; order Apiales; family Araliaceae; genus Panax; species Panax quinquefolius. The sequence goes on from CM035162.1 coordinate 50,197,963, forward strand.
TTTCCTATCAACAATTTGAATCAGAAGTTCTTCATACGTTAAGTCTTTTTCCACTTGAATGGATTCATACTCTATTACGTGCTTGTAGTCCGATTTATAAGGACGCAACACTAACACGTGAAACACATTGTGTATTCTTTCCATTTCTAGAGGTAAGGATATTTCATAGGCTACCTCTCCTACCCTTCTTAAAATTTCAAAAGGTCCTACAAACCTTGGACTGAACTTCCCTTTCTTCCCAAAACGTATCTTCCCTTTCCAAGGCGACACTTTTAGAAAGACATACGATCCTACTTCAAATTCCCTCTTCTCTTGATGAGGATTTGCATACTTCCTTTGTCTATCTTGAGAAGCTACGAATCGAGTTCTTATCAGCTTAACCATGTATGTTGTTTGTTGTACCATCTCAGGTCCCAACATTCGACGTTCACCTACTTCATCCCAGCAAAGTGGTGTTCTGCACTTCCTCCCATACAACGCTTCGTAAGGCGGCATGCCTATACTAGCGTGAAAACTATTGTTGTAAGCGAATTCTACCAAAGGTAAATGTTCATCCCAACTTCCCTTGAAATCCATAACACAAGATCTTAACATATCTTCTAGCGTTTGATTTGTATGTTCACTTTGTCCATCCGTTTGGGGATGATACGCCGTACTTAATCTCAAATACGTTCCCATTTGCTCTTGCAAACTCCTCCAAAAGTTAGACGTGAATCATGGATCATGATCGAACACAATCGAAACATGTCTATAAATAATTTCCTTGACATAAAGTTTAGCTAGTTACTCCAGGTTATACCTAACTCCTATTGGTAGAAAGTGAGACGGTTTTGTCAATCGATCCACTATTACCCAAATAGTGTCATATCATTTTCTCGTTGTTGGAAGTCCCACCACAAAGTCTATGGTGATATTGTAACGACCCCAAAATTTATACAATTTAATTCTCAACTTTGGTCGTTAATAATACATTCAACCTCTAATTTTACATCATTTAACGATAATACAACCATTGAAATTTGCGGAATAATTAAAATTTTCTATTACAAACTATCCTCGTTCCCAAAACCTTCAACCTTTACATCTAAATATCTCAGAATCATTTTAATACTACAATAGTTTACATTCGCAAAACAATATTACAATTCAACATTAATACATTATTCGAAACCTTAAACATGGTTCAAATAATAATAACACAACCAAAGTATATAAATCTTCAACTATCACATCTGATTCATGTCTTTCAAGTAACACATAACTTTACATTGAATCTTGAACCTACAAAAGTGGTTATTTGCAAGGTTGAGCTCGACAGCCCAACAAATTTAACAATTTATCATGTTTCACATAGCACACAATTCATGCATTATACATTTCTAATTTATCGAGTTACATTACACAACATGCATGTGCTATCACATATATGAAAATTGAGTTCCATAACCCAATTAACTTGGTCATATTTTGAATTTAACAATTCATAAAGCATGGTATGTAACTCACCACATAATCACATTTAATCCAAAAACATAATAGAACTGAAAAACTTGCCTTGGATGTTGTTTAATGTTTATAACTTATCTGCGTTGTGATGATCGTACACAAATTGAGGATACATACATGTACATATTAGTTTCACATACAAAATTCACGTACTCAATGTAAACTAATTTTATTTAACTATAATATTTTGTTCTTGTCTTAAAACCATTCCATGTTTCTTTAGAAACTTTTGTCCGTTAAAACCTTTTTACGCCCAAAAAGGTTCTCTCATGAATTTAGTATGTAAATACTTTACGTATCAAAACATAAACCATTTATATCACCTTCGTTTTACATTACTAGGTTCAATATAATTTCAAACGGATTTGCGCATTTCATTATGTTACATATACGTTTTACATATCATTTTCCGAATTACGCTCGCATAGTTATGAAAACTTACATTTACATTACATTTATATCGTTTTCTTTACATTTAAAGTGAGTTTTCGCGATATATAAGCATTATATAATATCTATACATCTCTCTTGATATTTTATTACATGTTAAACAGCCACAAAACCACCCAAAAGAGTTCTGAGAAAAATCACATCATGAATAAATGACCCATGATCTTCGCTATCTGCTTCTTTGCGCCACAAGGAAGCAGCTCCTCACCTTTGACACCCACTTCGCGGCTTAATAGCTTGCAATCTACTTATCCAATCGTAAGGAATTTTTTAGTATGTTTTTCATGGCATACAAGACTATTTTTAAGAAATACTAACCTCTCATTTCGGGTTTGTTAAGTAGTCTAAAAAGCGTGCCAAAAATTGACGTTCATAGCAATCTTCAATTTTTCCCAGCTTTACCCTCTCTGGCTAAAACAGTCATAACAAATTCGTTTCAAAACATTTTTAAGCGGTTCTTGATCCCACGCGAAGCTAACGTCCGAGGCTAAAACTTTCGTTCTTTGACCATTACCAAATTCAAAACACAGAATTCCGAAAAATTCGTTCAAGGTGACTGCCCCGAGTTGGTTAGACAGTTTTGACGCGACTACTTTGAATGGTCATAACTCCTTGCCCCGAAGTCGGAATTAGTCCGTTCCGGAGTCTATGGAAAGATAATTCAGTTTACTATAACATACCAAAAGCCTAGAAGTTTGTGGAAACATTAACTGATCAAAACAGTGTTTCAAATAGCACGTCCCGCTGCTGGCTTTCAGTTTGACAAATTCGACACATTTCTTTCCAATCACCATAACTCCCTCATCCGAGGTCGAAATGAGGTCATTCCAAAGCCTATGGCTTCTTAACTCAGTGTACTACAAGTACCCAGAAACTCAGAATTTTTCAGGCAACATAGGTATTCTAGAATTTGACACTATAGTCACTGTTCATTCAGTTTTTATTTCTAGACATGGTTTACTAAAATTTTCACCACGGATTCATTTTAACTCTGTTTTGGTTCATTCAAGTTAGGAAATCTTCAGAACTTAGAGGGATATAACATACAATCATCAAATTAAGCTTTTAGACATAAATAAAAAGCACAAATGGTCCTCAAGCTCAGTCCCAAAAACTGCCCAACAAGGTTCTTTGTAAATTTTTTATTTGTGAGTTTTGGTTACACTTAGATGATGTTAAGGCTTCATATCTCTAATTACAATCATTAGAACTCATTTACATAATCAATTATAAGCCAAAATAAACATAGTAAACTAACTAGTTTACTAACAAAACTAACTAAACTTCCAAAATACAAACTTTAACTAACAAACTAAATACAATATTTAAAATAATAACATTACCAAAAATTAAATAAGAAACATACCCGAAAATACGAATTCCACAAACTGAATACATACTCGATAATAATTTAACTAAGAAGATCTTTATAAAAAGTCCTCCCACAACAAAGCCTTTCTCAAAATTGGAGGCCTTATTGTTGGTGAATGAAACAAAGGATCAAGCCCTTCTATTTATAGGTTTAGCAAATGGTAACGTTCTCAATTTAGTTGATGTGAGACTTGGTTTATACTAATTTTTCCTATCTTCAACATGCTGAGTGTATTCATTCATCACGAATTCGTTTCTTAACCAATTCGATCCGTTCAAGTTGTGTTGTTTTCGTTTTATAGAGGAGAACAACAATCATCCATCAATTTAAAGTTTTCCTCACGAATTCATCATCAACTTTAGTCCCAAAGTACAACAAAACACACATTACAATCAAAACCCAAATTCCTCTTCTTTAGTATAAATACATGAATTTGATTTCTGAAAATTTGTTTCTAGATGACCACTATCAAATTATAAATATCTAATAACATATATAACATCGTAACCCATAAATTCATTAACCAAACTCCAATTTTAAAAGAAACTCAAGAACGCATAAACTAGAAATATAAACTAGATTATGTATCTTTAATTCTTAAGAAATAAAATTAACCTTATCAAAAATTATAATTTCTATTCAACCATTATAATCATAACATTATTTAACAAATTTCACTCCTCTAATTTAATTATTTAATTAAATTAGAATATCCTAATTATACTCAAGCGTAATAAAATACGTATAAATCTCATCTATTTTATCACACTTAAATAAACTATCTCATAACAATTTTCATCAAATATTTATTTAATATCATAAATATTCATTTTATTCTATAAAGTTTCCAACTAAAATATTTAATGTACTTAATAAATATTTTACTCACATTATACTAATATTTACATTTTCATGCAATATATTACCTTCTCACTTTATTATATCAATTATAGTTGTATTAATTCACTATTTTAATTAAGTGAATTATTCACACTATTTATGAAACTTAACTCATAATAATTTCCATTGCCCATTAAGGTATAATAATTAAAATTATATTATCTCATAACATAATTTTAACTTAATTAAATTAACTAATATTATTTAATTTCTTTAATAGTTTAATTAACTATTAAATCTCACATTCTCCAATATATGAATATATAATTCTCTTCACACCAAATCATATAATTCAAAATATATACACCTCATAAAAAAAATTTAATTATTAAATTCTTATTTTAAAACCTTATGAAAATTCGGGTTGTCACAGATATGCTCTCACTTCCGCTCCGGAATCTCTAGTGGATGCAATAACCCACTCAGTCGTTGGTGTTCAACCTTAACTTTTTGACAAGTTAAGCACTTACTAACGTATTCTACGATTTCCCTCTTCATGTTTGGCCACCAAAAATTCTGACGAAGGTCTTGATACATCTTAGTATTACCAGGATGTATCGAGTGCCTCAAGCTATGGGCCTCACACATAATCTCTTCTTTTAAATCGGAATTATTTAGAACCCAAATTCTTTCTTCAAAATGAAATAAACCTTCTCTATCAAGGTTATACTTAGTTTTCACTTCATCCTTCATTATCTTTTTCATTCGCTCGCATTCTTTAGTACCTATTTGTACTTCCTTAACCCGTTCCACTATCGTTGGTTGAGTCTCTATTAAAAATAACATCTCCACTGTTTCACTTGGCAACTTAACTTCTAACTCCATCCTTGCCATCTCTGTTATTACTCATTCTTAGTCGTTAACATTGATAGCTTTTCCCTACCCTTTCGACTTAACGCGTCGGCTACTACGTTTGCCTTCCCTGGATGATATAACATATCACAGTCGTAATCTTTTATCAACTTTAACCACCTCATCTACCTCATATTCAACTACTTTTGTGTGAAGATATATTTCAGACTTTTATGGTTCGTGTATATCTCACACTTTTCCCCGTATAAATAATGTCTCCATATTTGTAAGGCAAAAACTACAGTTGCTGTAACGATCCCAAAATTCATACAATTTAATTCTCGACTTCGGTCGTTAATAATACATTCAACCTTTAATTTTCACATCAATAAACGATAATACAACCATTGAAATTTGCAGAATAATTAAAATTTCTATTACAAACTATCCTCGTTCCCAAAACCTTCAGCCTTTACATCTAAATATCTCAGAATCATTTTAATACAACAATAGTTTTCATTAGCAAAACAATATTACAATTACAACATTAATACATTAACCGAAACATTAGACATGGTTTACAAGAATAACAACTTAGCTAGGATATTAAATCTTCATATATCACTTTTGATCCATAACAATCAAGTAGCACATAGCGTTACCTTCAATTATTGAATCTGCAAAAATGGTTATTTGCAAGAATGAGCTCGACAGCTCAGCAAAATCTAACAATTTTCATGCATCACGTAGAACATAATAATATGCTCAACATACAAAAATAATCATAAATAAACATAGCATACATGTTGTAGTTCACATAACAACTATAAAGATTGAGTTCCTTACTCAATCAACATTCATAGTTCAATCATCATAGTCATAGATTGACTTTCACATTTCATACTTTTGACATATATAATACATCATACACTAAAATTTTAAAGCAGATCATCATCAAGTTCACATAGCAAAAAAGAACCGAAAGACTTGCCTTTACCGGTGTTTTACCAACACGCTAATACTTCGCGTCCTTGCACAACCTACACTGTATGTGAGATTGATAATAAATAAAATCAATACTCAATCTCATGGTCAAATTTATTCTAAGACATTACTTTATCTTATTATCCTTTATAATGTCTTTATAGACATCTAACTATTTTATATGCAACTCGATTTTATTTTTCATTTTCATCACCACACATGCTAGACTATCACACTTGTAGTTTAATGTGCGTATATCACACCATTTTATTATACCACTTTGGTTTCAAAAATGCATATTTAACACATTGTTTACATGTTTAATTTTCCTTTATAAATCAAATATTACCCTTTTTGATTTCTTTCCATTATCATTCTTGTATTATCATCTTTTCATACTTAGATATCCAATATTAGCCATTAGTTAGACACTTTGTATACCAATGTTTAGAAACACTATTACTTTTAGGCATTTTATCGAGCACGTTATGTGCACACATTAACTTATCTCAACTCTTGATCTTAAATGGTTAATTATGCATATAATATGATAACACATATCTATACTCATTACATATGTCAAAACATATTTTTATTCATCAAAATATATCATCACCCAAAATCTTAATTCAAACAGAACTATAAAACTCATATTCACAATTTCTTTAAAAAAACGTTGTTTTCGTTTTTAACGTAACTCATTCATTACATGTCCATTTTTGTTCCTTCTTATATAGAATTAACCCTTACTCAGTGTACTACAACCTCATCTAGGCCTTAAAGTTAGACCCTTATCCATCTAAACCAGATTCTGTAATTCATCAACTAGTCTAGAAATTTTCATTTTCTGGACACCCTTACTAAACAATTTATTTCGGACATGATCCGGTCCATAAAATGGCTCAATCGCGTGTGTCTAGCTAGTAAACGTCCATATCTACAACGTTGCTGTTTTAAGTTTTTTGAGATTCAAAACACACGAATTTATATAAATTTTTCAAAGCTAGAAACCGTAATAGTTTTGATTTTCTGGACATGTTATTTTCCCTTCGTACCAGCCTTACTAAAACAGACATTGCAAGAAATTTATAAAGAGATTTCATGTGATTCCACTTTCAGAATATAGCTTACTTCCATATCTTCGATTTGATATAAGGCTCACTTTCTAACTCATTATACTCAAAGAGATATGAATTTCACAAGATATGTCCACAATTACTAAAAACCTACGAATTTTGTTCTTCAAATTTTCTTTCCATTTCATTTTCTTTCTTGAATCCTCTTGTTTGATTCTTGATAATCCAAGATTAAACCAATACAAACATATTAAGCATGATTTACTACCCTAGAACATAAATCTATCCAAAGAAATCAAGGATTAAATAAAAGTTTAGAAGTTACCTTCTTCTAGCTTTTTCTTCTTCTTCTTCTAGCTCATCTCAATTCCTCTATTTCTCTTTATCTCTCTCAATTTCTCAATACAACTTCTACATAACAATAAACTACATTATGAAGAACATAAAAATATAATTAAAACAAGGAATTTAGATTATAACATTATTAGTATGAATTTAAGAGAGAGATGAAGATGATGATGATGATGATGATGGGGCTTGTTTTGTCTTCTCAAAGCTTGCCCTTCTTCTTCTTTCTTTGGTTTGTTTTCTAAAACTAACATACTAACTTGTAGTATATACATATAATATACAATACTAGTAATATATAATATATGTAACTCCTAGTAATTATTAGATATACTAATTACTAGTTAATACATAGATTACACCAATTTGAACTTGAAAAGCCTAAGACCATGTTTGGAAAATACTCATTATTTTAATTAATCAATAGCTTAACATCAATCAATCTCATCAAATTGTCACATAATTATATTTACTTGTTAATTATAATTTTGTGTAACAATCATCACACAACTCATCTAATTTAATTATCTCAATTAAATTAGAACTATAACATAAAATTATTATATTAGTTAAATTAAATACTAAATATTCATTTAATTAATGCGCTACACTTAATTACATTACTCTATAATCAAAACAAAATTTATTTATTTAACTCAATAAATAATTTAATTAAATATTTATATATATTAAAATTAATATATAACATTCTCTTCACATCAATTCACATATTCTACAATATATGACATACGATATACACATTCCAACATATATGTCATAAATAATACTTTTATTTATAACATTCTTATTTATAATTTCTAATTATCTGGGATGTCACATCCTTCCCTCCTTATAAGGATTCCGTCCTCGGAATCATCGAAACCCTACCTTACTAAGGTTTTCCTCAAATCTATTCATTGAATAACTTCAACACATTACCTTAATATAGGTTTTATATTTTCTACTCTTACCATTCTTGATAATAAATTCTTATAAGTTTTATTTCATAACATTTACTTAGACTCAATTATATTTGAGTATTACATATTCTTTGACCCGTTCATTATCTTTCCCTAAGGATCATTATCATATATTATATGATCAAACTCTCGGGACATTACATTCACCCCTTCTTCTAAGAATTTCGTCCTCGAAATTTATTTATTTGTTTATTAAACTTTATTCATTCAATTTATCAAAGTAGATTTTTACTTCACTACTTCATTTATTCATTGGTTTCTATAACCACTTTCTTTCCACAAACATCATTCTACAATTATTAAACTTTTCTATTAAAAGTTTCACATTATTCTTTGATAACTCACATCCTTCTCACTTCAAAATTTCTTTTCTCACTTATTCAACACATTCATCATTCAGCGTCGTATTCTACGACTTACTTCTTTCTATGGAATACTTTCCCTTTTCACTTCCATCTTGCAGAATAACAAGAATCCTCCACAATTGTTCAATAATTGGGAAGTAGTATGAATAACTCAGGAATTTAAAAGATTCCAAATCATGTTGAGGGTCACAAGACCATGAACTCTATTCTCTAGGTTTAATAGTGCTTCACCCCCGGTTCTTCACACTTTAAACCCTCTTTGGCAGAATGTTTATCAATCACAAAGACTGAAAACACCCTCCGCAAGTACTCTAGGTGATCAACCTATTGTACATGTATTGTATACAAACATTTCAGCGCAAAGTATAAAACTAAGCGCAACCCCTAGTAATAGGGTTGTTCATCTCAGCTTTTCAACATCTGAATCCGCACCAAAACAATTTGGTTTGGCATAACTTCTCAAGAAACTCTTAAATTTCATGAACATCTTTCAATATTTTTCTAGCCGAATCAAATAGCATAGACCTCTACAACAATTCAGACATCAACCAAAATATACATATACATATGTATTCTCATATCTCAAAGAAATCTCAAAAATCTTTTTATGACGTCATGATACCGCACTTTATTTACAGTCCGTTGAGGATTCCGTCATTTGGTGATTTTATCATACTACATCATACCATAGTGGGCTGACGATCCTTAGATCACATCCAACACTGGGTAATACTGCATTGATGACTCCATCATTTTTATCATCTTTGCACCAGGTTACATGATGCATTAATGATATAAAATACATTTTGATATATTGCAAATCATTTTTGTTTAGCCGAAGCAATTAGTATAGACATACGAATAACAGTATTGTTGTTAAAACTCATTGGTTCCATCATTTGATCCAATGTTTTTCAAGAAAATAGAAGTGTAAACATCAGCACGAAGTCAATAAATTTCGTAAGTCTAGCATAGCTAGTATATTTAGAATACCTATGCTTCCACCATCAACTCTACTTTCTGTAATGATCCATTGCTTAAAAGGTCTATCTATTCTTATCATCCTCAATACTCCATTCATAACTTAATTATACCCCAGTTCATCAAACTTACCACACATTGGAAGTTCAAGACTTGCCACAATAATATGAGTTTAAGAACTTATCCTAGTCATACCATAGGCGTCCATTCGTTGAGGGGTTCAAAACATACCATATTATTATGAGTCACGAACTTACCATATGCATTAGTTTTAAGAACCGAGCCTAATCCTAATAATATATGTCTAATCTTAATAGTTTCTAACTATCAAACATACACATGAGAAAAGAATCACCTTTTTGCCACATATACATAGATAGCGCGACACCAACATTCCAATGATTATCAATATGATAAACTGAGTGCAAGCACAAAACCCTCGCCCATACAAAGATTTGTACAACTCAGCCATCACATGAGTCCTCAATGGAAATCCCACTTAACTCTATCTTACTCTTAACTTGCCCTTTGCTCGATACGAATTCCTCGTATCACATCATCTATAACTCCTCGTGAGTTATCTCGTACTATTTCATAGTACTCCATCTTCATAGCATTAAGCTATAATTATTCAAACATTATAGACCATCTTTCTTTTATAACTTAAACAGACCACGTCGTGGTCTTATTCTATAATCATCTCTCTTAAAATTCTTTTGTTAACTCGTGATCGTTTTGTTTTACGATCCTCTTTCTTTCTCTTTTTCATCATTTACGACATTATTCGTTATCTTGGATTTTGGAGTTAGGAAACTCCCATTTCTTATCTTTATATCTCTTTAAGATTCTTCTTTGAATCTTCTTGTTTATATAACAATTCTTCCTTTAAGAATTTCTAACTTCATTTACATTGCTCAACATTTCATTCAAGTTCTACACTTTCATCATACGTATCCACTTTCTATACTCTGTACACATATAGTCTCTACCAGTTTCAATATGATACGCTGAGTGGTTTCCCACAAACAACCAACAAACTAGGTTCCGAGTTGCTACTTCGTATATACCTCCGCTCTATGAAGGAATCGTTTAGCCTAGATACCATACATCAACAATGAAAGAGTACAATTGTACCACTTAGATATAACTCTCTATTCTTAACTTCTTTATCATTCTCTTTTTATAGACATTGTCTATTTATTATCACCTTACATCCTTATTATTGGAGTTGGGTAACCCCACATTCATATTCCTTATAACTCTGCGAGATTCTTCTTTGAATCTTCTTACGCATGTTTTAATCCCTTCTTTATAAATTTCTTAAATTACTTCTTATTGTTCAAACTCTATCTGAGCTTATTCTTTCATTATCTTCACATTCTTTCTCTAAGGTTATAGCCTACGGTACTCCTACCTAAGGTTTATAACCTACAGCTTTGATACCAACTGTAACGACCCCAAAATTCATACAATTTAATTCTCAACTTCGGTCGTTAATAATACATTCAACCTTTAATTTTTACATCATTAAACGATAATACAACCATTGAAATTTGCGGAATAATTAAAATTTCTATTACAAACTATCCTCGTTCCCAAAATCTTCAACCTTTACATCTAAATATCTCAGAATCATTTTAATACAACAATAGTTTACATTCGCAAAACAATATTACAATTACAACATTAATACATTTACCAAAACATTAGACATGGTTTACAAGAATAACAACTTAGCTAGGATATTAAATCTTCATACATCACTTTTGATCCATAACAATCAAGTAGCACATAGCGTTACCTTCAATTCTTGAATCTGCAAAAATGGTTATTTGCAAGAATGAGCTCGATTACCAAAGCCAAAATCTAACAGTTTTCATGCATCACGTAGCACACATAATAACATGCTCAACATACAAGAATAATCATAAACAAACATAGCATACATGTTGTAGTTCACATAACAACTATAAAGATTGATTTCCTTACTCAATCAACATTCATAGTTCAATCATCATAGTCATAGATTGACTTTCACATTTCACACTTTTGACATATATAATACATCATACACTAATATTTTAAAGCAGATCATCATCAAGTTCACATAGCAAAAAGGAACTGAAAGACTTGCCTTTACCGGTGTTTTACCAACACGCTAATACATCGCGTCCTTGCACAACCTACACTGTATGTGAGATTGATAATAAATAAAATCAATACTCAATCTTATGATCAAATTTATTCTAAGACCTTACTTTATCTTATTATCCTTTATAATGTCTTTATAGACATCTAACTATTTTATATGCAACTCGGATTTATTTTTCATTTTCATCACCACACATGCTAGACTATCACACTTGTAGTTTAATGTGCGTATATCACACCATTTTATTATACCACTTTGGCTTCAAAAATGCATATTCAACACATTGTTTACATGTTTAATTTTCCTTCATAAATCAAAAATTACCCTTTTCGATTTCTGTCCATTATTATTCTTGTATTATCATCTTTTCATACCTAGATATCCAATATTAGCCATTAGTTAGACACTTTGTATACCAAAGTTTAGAAAACACTATTACTTTTAGGCATTTTATCGAGCACGTTATGTGCACAGATTAACTTATTTCAACTCTTGATCTTAAATGGTTAATTATGCATAGAATATGATAACACATATCTATACTCATTACATATGTCAAAACATATTTTTATTCATCAAAAATATCATCACCCAAAATCTTAATTCAAACAAAATTATAAAACTCATCTTCACAATTTCTTTAACAAAACGTTGTTTTCGTTTTTAACGTAACTCGTTCGTTACATGTCCGTTTTTGTTCTTTCTTATATAGAATTAACCCTTACTCAGTGTACTATAACCTCATCTAGGACTTAAAGTCAGACCCTTATCCATCTAAACCAGATTCTGTAATTCATCAACTAGTCTAGAAAATTTCATTTTCTGGACACCCTTACTAAACAATTTATTTCGGACATGATCCGGTCCATAAAATGGCTCAATCTTGCGTGACTAGCTAGTAAACGTCCATATCTACAACTTTGCAATTTTAAGTTTCTTCAGATTCAAAACACACGAATTTATATGAATTTTTCAAAGTCAGAAACCGTAACAGTTTTGATTTTCTGGACAAATTATATTCCCTTCAAACCAGCCTTACTAAAACAGACAGTGCAAGAAATCTATAAAGAGTTTTCATGTGATTCTACTTTCCGAATATAGCTTACTTCCATATCTTCGATTTGATATAAGGCTCACTTTCTAACTCATTATACCTAAAGAGATATGAATTTCACAAGATATGTCCACAATTACTAAAAACCTACGAATTTTGTTATTCAAATTTTCTTTCCATTTCATTTTCTTTCTTGAATCCTCTTGTTTGAGTCTTGATAATCCAAGATTAAACCAATACAAACAGATTAAGCATGATCTACTACCCTAGAACATAAATCTATCCACAGAAATCAAGTATTAAATAAGAGTTTAGAAGTTACCTTCTTCTAGCTTTTTCTTCTTCTTCTTCTTCTTCTATCTCATCTCAATTCCTCTATTTCTCTCTATCTCTCTCAATTTCTCAATACAACTTCTACATAACAATTATCTACATTACGAAGAACATAAAAATATAATTAAAACAAGGAATTTAGATTATAACTTTATTAGTATGAATTTAAGAGAGAGATGAAGATGATGATGATGATGGGGCTTGTTTTGTCTTCTCAAAGCTTGCCCTTCTTCTTCTTTCTTTGGTTTGTTTTCTAAAACTAACATACTAACTTCTAGTATATACATATAATATACAATACTAGTAATATATAATATATGTAACTCCTAGTAATTATTAGATATACTAATTACTAGTTAATACATAGATTACACCAATTTGAACTTGAAAAGCCTAAGACCATGTTTGGCAAATACTCATTATTTTAATTAATCAATAGCTTAACATCAATCAATCTCATCAAATTGTCACATAATTATATTTACTTGTTAATTATAATTTTGTGTAACAATCATCATCATCACAACTCATCTAATTTAATTATCTCAATTAAATTAGAACTATAACATAAAATTATTATATTAATTAAATTAAATACTAAATATTCATTTAATTAATCTGCTACACTTAATTACATTACTCTATAATCAAAACAAAATTTATTTATTTAACTCAATAAATAATTCAATTAAATATTTATATATATTAAAATTAATATATAACATTCTCTTCACATCAATTCACATATTCTACAATATATGACATACATATGATACTCACATTCCAACATATGTCATAAATAATACTTTTATTTATAACATTCTTATTTATAATTTCTAAAATCTGGGATTTCCCATCCTTCCCTCCTTATAAGGATTAGCCTCTAATCATCGAAACCCTACCTTACTCGGGTTTTCCTCAAATCTATTCATTGAATAACTTCAACACATTACCTTAATATAGGTTTTATATTTTCTACTCTTACCATTCTTGATAATAAATTCTTATAAGTTTTATTTTATAACATTTACTTAGACTCAATTATATTTTAGTATTACATATTCTTTGACCCATTCATTATCTTTCTCTAAGGATTATTATCATATATTATATGATCAAACTCTCGGGACATTACAGTTGCCAATTCTAGGTCATGAGTAGGATAGACCTTCTCATAATCCTTTAACTGGCGAGACGCATACGCAATGACCTTGCCATGCTGCATGAGCACGCAACCGAGTCCTCTATGAGAAGCAACGCTATATACTACAAAATTTCCTGTATCATTCGGTAAGGATAATACAGGTGCCTCACTAAACCTCCTTTTTGGTTGTTGAAAACTATTTTCACACTTTTCCGTCCACACATACTTCACCGACTACCTTATCAGATTCGTCAACGGAGTAGCTATTTTAGAAAAGTCCTGAATGAACCTTCTATAGTATCTCGTTAACCCCAGAAAACTCTGAACCTCGGTCGGCATTTTTGGTTGCTCCCACTCATTTACTGCTTCTACCTTCGATGGATGTACGGATATGCCATCTTTATCTGTAACGTGTCCTAGAAACTGCACTCGTTCAAGCCAAAATTCACACTTAGTGAATTTCGCATACAACTTCTCTCTCCGTAGTGTTTCCAACACTATTCTTAAATGTTCAGCATAATCTTCTTTCGTCTTAGAATAGACTAGAAAATCATCAATGAACACTACAACGAACTTGTCCAAATACTGTTTGAACACTTTGTTCATCATATCCATAAATGCGGCTGGCGCATTTGTCAACCCAAACGACATAACCAAAAACTCATAATGACCATAACGAGTTCTGAACGCCGTTTTCAGTACATCCTCCCTCCTTACTTTCAGTTGATGATACCCCGTACGCAAATCTATCTTAGAGTAAATGCATATGTTGATTTGATGTTTCAAGTAAATGCTCATGATTATATGTAAAGTCTTTCAAGGAATATATGTACAAAGACTTAGTGATAGATCAAATTTGTTAGGTTGATCTAAGCTTTTAATGTTTATCATTCTATAAACGAATGTATAGATAAAGAGATCAAAGATGTTAGGTTGATCTATGTCTTAAAATGAATAGATAGGCTTCAACAAGAATCGCAGTCTATCGAGCTGATCAAGGAATTGCAGAAGCCAAGGCAGGATCGTAGAGCTTAGAAGAAAGTTGTGTATCTGCCTTGAAGGGTCTCTCCACAAATCGTAGAGTGGTCCAGACGTTTGCTGAAGCTAACTCAGAGATCGTAGTGTGCTCTCGAAAACGTAGAGTCTGCAAGACAAGCAAGTGAAGATCGTAGTGTGCAAGTCCTTGAGAGAAATTGTTGTATTCTCATCAGACCAAGCACCAAGATGACAAGACACCACGATCTGGATCGTAGAGCATAATCTGCCTTGTGTTAGAAGCATCGAGCCCTACCTTTTGTATTAAATGTGGAATGGGTTTTAAACGTTGAAGTCCTCACCAGTCCCAACAGCATAAAAGATATCCTCAGTATACAACAAAAGAAACGTATTCAAGAAGCTAAGAAAAGGACCATAGAGTAGAGGAAACCACCTTTTCAATTGTTAGGTGAGAAAGCAGTCTGCTGTGTTAGTGGGCCAGAATGCATTTCAGAAGGTGTGCTGAAAATTCTCCATCAAAGTTCAGAAATGTCAAACGCATTTAATGATTCAACGAAAGGCTTCAACGGATAGATTTCAAGGATCACATATATGCAAAACATATGCAGATGAGAAAAAAAAAAAAGCAAGCATTGAACAAAATGCAAAAGAACACTCAACGCTCAACTCTACGATCAGAGAAAAAGA
The DNA here is from genome assembly GCA_020205615.1 of Panax quinquefolius. Classification (NCBI taxonomy): domain Eukaryota; kingdom Viridiplantae; phylum Streptophyta; class Magnoliopsida; order Apiales; family Araliaceae; genus Panax; species Panax quinquefolius. The sequence continues at coordinate 50,214,083 of CM035162.1, forward strand.
GGAAAGCTTGCTCAGCTACTAAGTTCTTTTGAACAAGTGCTTAACGACAACTGAGTAGCACCAACCAAGAACTCAACAACTACCAATCAACTGAAGTAAGAGTTCCGAGTCAGATGGACTTGAAGAGTTCTAAGTGAACTGTGAAGAACCAAGTCTGCTTCAAGTTCAAGAGTGAACTAAGAAGTTCCTAGACTGCTGGTCTAGAAGGAATCTGTGAGATTCAGAAAGTGTAAAAGATATCCTTAGTGGATTTCCTAATCGAGGAGTAGAAGAGTTGACTAGGAGCTTTAAGTGCTCTGAACCACTTAAAACTGTTGTGTCTCTTACATTATTGCTATAACTACTATAACTATTATAGCTACTATAATTGCCTCACTCACACCAACTTACCATATCTAAAAGGGAGATTAAACAAACAATAATTCTGTAATATTTTAATCATTATCAAACTAACAAAGTAAAACGAAAAGAATTTTTAAATATCTATTCAACCCCCCCCCCCCCCTTCTAGATAACTATTGTGCCTCCGGGAACTAACAATTGGTATCAAAGAAAGTTCTGTTATATAGCCTACAAAGCTTAAGTAGATCCAATGGCACACTTACTAAGTGAATCAGGGACTGGAGGAGGCAGTAAGCCACCTATGTGCAACAAAGATAAATTCGCCAATTGGAAAGTTCGGATGCAAGCATACATGGACTCAATAGATGAAGATCTATTTGAAACTGTTCAGAATGGGCCCTACGTTCCTACAAAGCTTGCACCAACTACAGACAATCCAAACATAATACAGATCAAGGTTAAAGGAGAATGGACTGACAATGAGAAGAGAGATGTTCAACTCGACAAGAAGGCCAAGAACATTTTGTTTCAATCCTTAGAAGATGATCTTTTCGAAAATGTGGTCAACAGCAAAACAGCAAAGGAGGTTTGGGAAGCACTGCTCATCATGCATGAAGGAATGAAAGAAATCAGAGAAAACAAACAATCTCTCCTAACACAGCAATATGAAATGTTTGCACACGTTCAAGGAGAAAACGCCACTGCCACCTACGAGAGATTCAACGTTCTGCACAACTCTCTACGAGCCTATGGAAAGATCTATCCAAACAAAGATCTAATTATAAAGTTCATGAGAGCCTTACCAAGCAGGTGGGATGACAAAACCACAACTATTTGAGAGTCAAAGAATCTCCATGAGATTACTGTTGAACAGTTATATGGAAACCTTCTTACATACGATCTGGAGCTGACTCAACGAGCAGAAACTCTACCAGAAGGAAGAAAGAAGGATAAGGGTGTTTCTCTCAAAGCAACTGAAAGTACCTCCAAGGTCAACACTGAAATTGACTCTGACTATGATGAAGATGATGATGAGGACTTTGCAATGCTGGTAAAAAGACTCAAAAGATTCATGCGTCAAGGAAAAACCAGCAAGCCAAACAAAGTCAGCAACTACAGCAGCCAAGGAGCAAATGAATGATATATGCTACAATTGCAAGAAGCCTGGCCATTGGCCAACTGCAACAAACCTCTCAGAGAAGAACTAAAGAAGAAATCACATCCAAAGAAGGAATACAAAGGCAACAAAAGGCCTTAGAAGAAAGACAAAGGCCTTGTAGCTGGAGGATCGTGGAGTGACTCAGACAATGACTCAACTCCTGAATCTGGAGATGATGAAGATCCTCAAATGGCAAATCTTTGCCTAATGGCCAAGAATGCAAAAGACAAACAGAACTCCAACATACATGAAGTAAGTATAGATGAGGTATTTGACTTCAACTCTCCTGATGTAGACATTGATGATTTAAGAACTGCACTGCATGGCATAACATCTGATCTGCATCAATACATGAAAGGGTTTAGAGTTCTGTCTAAGGACTATTCACTTCTTCAAAAGGAGAAAGATAAAGTTCAAGAAGAACTGGAAACAGCTCTTCTAAGTACTAACTCTCTCTCGATGTTTGAAGCTAAGAATAAGCTCTTAAAACAAACCAATGAGCTCAATGCACAAAGAGAGTCAAGTCTAACCTCTAAAATTGAGGAACTAGAAAAGACAATCTCTACATGGAATAAATCCTCTTCATCCATGGACTCCCTGATCTCTAGCCAGAGAAGTGTCTCTGACAGAACAAGCTTAGTCTTTGGGAAATCTTTCTCAGAGCCATGTGTGGAAAAGGTAAAGGAAACTAGCATCAGTAATGCTTCAAGTTTTAGTAGAGGCATTATATTTGTGAAATCCTCACAGAAGGATGAGCCAGTCAAACCCTGCTCTACTGATTCAATCCATATTCCAAGGAGTAAGGGATCTCATGTTGGCTTGGGTTTCAGAAAAGAGAAGAGTAACCCAGCCACTACTCACCAAACTCGAAGGATCTTAGAGTCAAGTAAGACCAACTCTACGAACCAACTGGGAAGGTACAGTAGAGGTAAGCTACACTCCTCAAAAATCATGAAACACAAGGACACATGGAAGAAGGAAAACCAGCTTAACAGAAGGATGAGTAAAGATCCACAAAAGTCCAAATGAGGGAAGAATTTTCACACACACGCAAGCATGCATCATATTAGATGTTTTGTGTGCTATAAAGTTGGTCACAAGGCTGCAAAGTGTTATTATAATTCCATGCATGTGAGACCCAAAATCAAGCAGATTTGGGTTCCAAAGGGTACTAACAAAGTAGGACTCATGCAAGTATGGGTACCAAAATGAAGGTTTAATGTTACCATAGGAAAAGAGCTCCACGATCACAACCTGGTATCTGGACAGTGGATGCTCAAGGCACGTGACTGGGAACAAAGCCTTTTTTTCTAACTACATAGAGAAGGAAGGTCCCTCAGTCATCTTTGGAGACAACAGCTCTGGCAAGATAAGAGGATATGGCTCAGCTGGAAATGGTGCAGTGTCTTTCAGTAAAGTGGCCTATGTGGAAGGACTACAACACAATCTTCTGAGCATTAGCCAACTTTACGACAAGGGTCATCAAGTGACATTCCTCAACAATCAATGTCAAGTTAGAGACCTAAAGACATCTGTTGTAAAGTTAACCGGAACAAGAGAAGGAAATGTCTACACAGTAAATCTTGGACAACAAAGCTCAGGTGAGACAATATGTTTTCTGGCTAAAGCATCTGAAGAAATAAGCTGCTTATGGCATCGAAGACTGTCTCATCTAACCTTCAAGAGCATGTCCAACCTTTCCTCAAAAGATCTAGTTACAGGCTTACCCAAGTTCAGTTTCATTAAAGAAAAGCCGTGCAATGCATGTCAGCTTGGAAAGCAGACCAGAAGCTCATTCAAGAGCAAAACTGCCAACTCAATTGACAAGCCTCTGCAGGTGCTCCATATGGATCTATTTGGGCCAATTCCAACGACGAGCCATGGAGGGAAGAGATACTCACTGGTCATAATCGACGACTACACCAGATTCACTTGGGTGTTCTTTCTAACCTAAAAGGATGAAACAAGCTCCCACTTGATCAAGATGTTCAGGCTGGTGATGAACGAGAAAGGAGAGAAAATTAAGGATATAAGGAATGATCATGGACAAGAATTCAACTTCTCATAAATGGACCATTTCTGTACAGATAATGGCATCAGTCACAACTTCTCAGCTCCACGAACTCCTCAACAAAATGGAGTAGCTGAGAGAAAGAACAGGACACTGATAGAGGCTGGAAGAATTCTACTAGCAGCAGCCCATCTGCCTGAATACTTTTGGGCAGAAGCTGTCAACACTGCATGCTACACTTAGAACTGATCACTCATACACTCTATGATTAAAAAGAGTCCCTATGAACTGTGGAAAGGAACAAAGCCAAGTGTCAGCTACTTTCATGTATCCGGCTGTGCATGCTACATTCTCAACAATGGAAAGCAGTACTTGACAATGTTTCAACCCAAGTCAGACGAAGGAATCTTTCTTGGATATGCCACAGACAGTAAAGCCTACAGAGTGTTCAACAAGAAGACACTGAGTGTTGAAGTCTTGATTCACATCATCTTTGATGAGACAGACTTGGACAAAACAGTGCTTCAAGACACTACGACCGACAGTTCAAACACTATGAATGAGGTTGTCGAGCTCAACACTACGATCATAGTGCCAGATAGTGAAATCGTTAAGCAAGGAAATGAGATCGTAGAGAGGCCTATGCAAGACGACGAAACTCCACACCAAGAAGAAAGAATAAATCTTGAAGACCTAAGACAAGAAGGCATCAGGACAGATGTCCCAACAGGAAATAGATGGGAAAGAGATCACACTTAAGATTTAATCATTGGAGATCCAAGTGCAGGAGTCAAAACAAGAGCTGCCACCCAAAATGAATGTTTTTATCTAAGCTTCATGTCACAAATGAAACCTAAGAAGATAGAGGATGATATGGAAGACTCCAGCTGGACAGAAGCCATGCAGGAAGAACTTAATCAGTTTGAAAGAAGCAAAGTATAGAGATTGGTACCAAGACCAAAAAGTCATCCTGTCATTGGAACCAAGTGGGTCTTTAGAAATAAGATGGATAAAGATGGAGTGATAACCAGGAATAAGGCAAGACTAGTGGCCAAGGGCTACTCTCAGGAAGAAGGCATTGACTACGATTAGACATTTTCACCTGTTGCTAGACTAGAAGCCATTAGAATATTCCTTGCCTTTGCTGCTCACATGAAATTCAAGGTCTTTCAGATGGATGTCAAAAGTGAATTCCTGAATGGTGAACTTCAAGAAGAAGTCTACGTAGAGCAACCTCCAGGTTTCATCAATTCATCTCTTTCTAATTATGTTTATAGATTGGACAAAGCCGTATATGGTCTTAAACAAGCACTTAGAGCATGGTATAAAACACTGCCTAACTTTCTTATTGAAAATGGGTTCACTAGAGGTAGAGTAGATACCACGTTATTTCTTAGAAAGCATAAAGGTAAACTCTTATTGGTTCAAATATATGTTGATGAAATCATTTTTGGTTCTATTGACGAAAAGTTATGCAAGAGATTCTCCAAGCTTATGCAGAGAAAGTTTGAAATGAACATGATGGGTGAGCTGATCTTCTTCCTTGGACTGCAAGTAAAGAAGACTAATGAAGGAATCTTCATAAACCAAGCCAAGTACATTAAAGACATACTTAAGAAATATGGCATGGAATCAGCCGCTCCCATGAAAACCCCAATTGCTCCTGCAACCAAGCTTGACAAAGATGAAAAAGGTAAAAGTAATGATATAACTCAATACAGAGGTATGATAGGCTCTCTTTTATATCTAACTACCAGTAGACCAGATATAATGTTTGCAACATGCATTTGTGCTAGATTTCAGGCTAATCCTAAAGAATCACATTTAACTGCTGTAAAGAGGATTTTTAGGTATCTCAAGGGTACACCTCACTTGGGGCTGTTGTATCCCAAGGAGTCCTCATTTGAACTAACAGGATACACAGATGCTGATTTTGCAGACTGCAAATGTGAGACCCCAGATTTTATGAATAAAGATTTTATTTTTTCGAAATATTTTTTTTGAATATTATGGTGTAGATTTGATATAATGTTATAGTTGTGGGTAGTATTTATAAATTTTGCAACGTATGCAAGTTGTCATATTATATTCGATTGGTCGGGGAATATTTTATCAGGGAATATTCGTGCAACGACACAATCATTGGTGGACCCCGCAACAAGAATTATTGTCGGATTGAGAAAACGACAAAATTTTTTATGAAAATAACAGCGGAAGTTTTAATACTGTTGAACTACTCGGTAGTAAAAGTACAGTAATACGTGTGGTTGCATAGTAGCACACGGTATTGATTATTGATGCTTATGTGATAAGTCACTCAGTTTTGTTTTATTAGTATTATTAATGTAATAAAATAGAAAAACTTTTTATATAAACAGAATACTTTTATAAAGTTATTCTATAAATAGAATATATTATATTCTATTATGCATAGTGTTGCATAGTGTCTGCATAGTATTTTGCATAGTAAAATCTTTTTATATAAAACAGAATACTTTTATAAAGTTATATGTTTTATTAGAAAATAATTAGAATATATTATATTTTATTATACATAGTGTTTGCATAGTAAATGCATAGTGTTTGCATAGTAAAATCTTTTATAAAGTTATTCGTTTTAATAGATTATAAATAGAATATATTATATTTTATTTAAAAGATTTTGCTTTAAATATGGACTGTCAGATTAAAGTGAATCAATATGGACCGTTCATGAGTTAGTTACTATACAGTCCATTTTTCTATAAATAGAAGCTCATTCCTTCATTATTTCTTACGAATTCACTAAAACTATAGAGAGATAAACTATAGAGAGAAAGAAGAAAAGTATTCTGCTACTTCACTACTCATATATCCAATACTCTTCTTCTTAAGGTATGGAATATTATTTGTTGTACTCATAAGGAGTATTCTTTCTTTCTTATTCATGAAGAGAACTTCTGTTATACCATCCTTTATTATTCTGTTGGAATAACCTGTATACGCGGGATGCCCTATACTTGGTGAAATTATTCTGTTATTTCATTCTTTATTATTACATTTGGAATATCCACGTCATGCGTTTGGCGGACTGGTTCCATTATTTATTATTCTATCGGAATATCTTGTGTCATGCATGCGTTTTGTGGGACTCGGTTCCATTATTTATTTATTATTCGCCGGAATATCCTGTTTGTATTTTTGGCGGACTGGTTCCATTATTTATTATTACATTGAATATCCTATCTATACATGCGTTTCTGTGGGACCTAGTTTCGTTATTTATTATTCTGTTGGAAAAACCTGCCTGTGCGATCTATCGCATGCATGGTGATTTCTTTTGTTATTCCATTCTTTATTATACTCAGTTGGTTAAAACTTTAACTTCTAGACTCCATGAAATTAGTGGAATATCCTTAATATTTGCGCTTCATCCAGTATCTTTTAATGGAAATATTCTTCTGAGCATTCTTGAATTTTACTCTACAAAACAGTATCATGTTGACAATTTGGACGTTATCAGTTCGTAGATAAATTAATTCTTGAACTTGTTTTATTGAATTCTTATATCATTGTCATCATCCTCGTGTTTATATTTTGTTGAAAGTCATCTGTGGCCTGTAGTGCATAGATGGACTTGGTATGATTATGACCAGGGATTATTCGGTGTAATCATGACCGTAATGTTACAAATGATGTGGAAAAAGTCCTCATTGGCTCGTAGTGCATTGATGGACAGTTTTTGGTATGATTATGGCTATGGATTCTCTTTGGCCGTAGTTCAAAGATGAATTTTTTTATGGCATGATCAGGAGCGTTGATGAAAACATGATTATCTTTAGCCGTAGTGCATGGATAATTCGTGGTCATGATACTAAAGAATATCCTTGGCCTGTAGTGCAGGGATGATTTGATAATGTGGATTATTTATTAAGCTGAGTCTCAGCGATAAAAGTCATGAAAAACCTTTTAAAACAAAGAAGATAGTAGATTTTATTCTCTACTTGACTCTTCTAATGGATTGCTTGTTCCGCTGCAGTTAAATTTGATAGTTATTATATTTTATCAGTTTAACACTGTTGAAGGCTAACGATAAAATTATTCTGCATTATCTTAGTCATAATATTTCTTACTGGGCTAGTTGAGCTCACCCTTTCTTTCCTTTGTTCTCTTGTGAAATGAGAACGTAGCTGGGACTAGTTGGGGAACAGAGTGATGGTCCTAGATGGTACATTAGTAGTCCTCACTATTCTGTGAAATAGTGTGACAATAATTGTAATGATGACTCCTTTTGAGTTTGTATACTCTCTAGTAGACAAAATTTGTATTCAAACTCATAGTTTATGTTTTGTCGTATTGTACACGACAGTTGTATTATTAAGTTGTATTTGAATTCTGTACCATGTATCTGGCGACTCAAGATGGGTGATGTATACCTAATTTTGGGGGCGTCACAGCAAAATAGATAGAAAGAGTACCAGTGGCACCTGTCAATATCTAGGAAACAGACTTGTGTCCTGGTTTAACAAGAAGCAAAACTCAGTATCTACTTCATTGCGCAGAATGAATACATTATTCTTTGGCATTTCTTTGTGCTCAGATCTTATTGATGAAAAATCAGCTAGCAGATTATGTGTTTGAATTCAAATCCATACCTATTCACTGTGATAACACTAGTGCCATAGCAATAACTCATAATCATGTCATGTATTCTAGGACTAAGCATATAGAAATAAGGTATCACTTCATTAGGGATCATGTGCAAAATGGAACTATATCTTTACAATATATCCCTACTGAAAATCAACTTGTTGATGTCTTTACAAAGCCTCTAGATGAATCCATGTTTAACAAGTTAATAAGTGAGCTAGGCATGTTTAACTTACAACTATGAAAAATATGCTCTAGTTTGTGCTAACCATACATATATAAAGGCTATGTTCGAAATCATAGACATGATCAAAGGAAGTCCACGATCGTAGAGCTGAAGTGACATGAAAGACACTGATCGCAGTGCTGACTCAACGATCGCAGTGCAGACTCAACGATGGCAGAGCCCCATCAACAAAACAAAGGAGCATTATGTAGTGATAAAGTTCAAGAAAAAGTAATCTCTCTGATAAGCGCCTTAGGAACAAACCTAACCCTTGATTCACTCTATGAGGTTGGCCCTTCCTGAGTTACCTAAAACCAAGAAGAATGCTAAGTCAAAAGTTCATCACAAGAACTCGGTCAGACTCAACGATCGTAGTTCGATATCGCACGATTCTTGGCGAGACATGATGATTACGAAAGCGATATGAGCGATCGTAGTTTAGACACAGCGACGATTGGCGAGCGATACGACGATGTGCGATTCAGAACACGGCGATTCATCGAAAGGAACACGACGATTGTAATTCAGACTCAACGATCACTGCTGGGCGGACTCGTGATTTAACGAAATGTAATCAACAATCACAAAGGCTACCTCAACGATCGTAGTCCTTCCTAAGGACAAATTAGCTCAGAAGGAGCTAAGGGCAAATTAGTACAATCCTCCTCAGTCAAATTCATAGAGCCAAGCAAAATTTGACACCTGCCCACCAAACAAAATGGAAAGAGGGAAGCTACAAGTAAAGTTTGAAAATGCCTTTTTGAAATCAGAAGTTCAAAAATTTTATCTCTCTCTTTCTCTCTACAAGCAGAAATCCTAACTCACAAGAAAGCTCAAACAACCTTACTCCCTGCAAAGAAATCAATGGCAGGCTCCAACGTCATCTTTGGCTACAGACTCTATTTCGATGAGTTCAAAACAGCTAAACCAAATTTCACAAAACTATGTCATTGATAAAGAAGGTTGGTCTCGAAGAAGCCCTGGGTATGAGCACCTGGATCTACCCGAAGCTGATAAATGAGATTTATAGGAATGGGGCATTCGAGAATAACGTCATCACCACGAGGGTCAAGGACGTGGAAATCAAACTCAGAACTGAGGATATCAACCTAGCCCTAGGCTTCAAATCTGAAAGGTTCTCATTCATAGATGGCATTGACTTCCATGAAGTCCTAAAGAAGATGCATCACAAGAAATTCCCCACTGTCAAAGGATACAAGAAAAAGGATTTTCCTCAGAGGTACAAATTTTTGGCCGATATTATTGGGAAGTGTTTATGTTGTAAGAGTTATGGCCACGATTCTGTAAATGAGGTGCAACTCAAACTCATGACAGTCATAAGTTGTGAAATATAACTTAACTATGGAGCTCTACTGCTTGAATGGATTGGGAAGTGGATCACCAGCTCGAAGAAGATAAAGAGCTCTCAAAAGATGCTCTACAGGCGATTTATAAGCATCATCCTACAGTCTGCTCTAGGTGACAAAATTGGGGACAATGAAGGAAAGTCCATCAATCCAAACAGACAGATGACCCAGCAACTGTTTGAGAATTGGAAAAGGAATCCAGCAGAAAATGTTCGTATGATGTCTGAGTCCAGTGGAAGAACTGGTGATATGAAGGAATCAGGGATTCCAGGAAACATGTCAGCCGTCAAAGAGACAGAAGAAGAAGAGGAGGAGATCAACAAGGAAGAACCCACTGCTCTGGTCAGAAAAAGCAAGGGCAAGAGAAAGCTAAAGGCTAGAATGGCAGAAGAACCCCAGGGATCAACTTCTGATATATATGTAGAGTCTTCTGAAATTGAAGCTCTGAGGATCCTAAGAGAAAAGAACAGCAGGCTGAGGCAGATGAAGACAGAGCTACCACATCACAGCTGTTGAAGAAGAACAAAATCAGTCACAAGTCCAAGATGCAATCTGTCTCTTCGATCGTAGAGTCTACCGATCGTAGAGACCAGACTAAACACCTCGAGCAAGGAAGTTGTTGCACCAGATGTCCTGCCTGATCAACAGGATAGAGCTGAAGCCCAAGGAAGTCCTGAGGCTGTGGCTTAGCCTAAAAAACCAAGACGAAAATTGGTTAAGAAGTACATCTTTGTCAATGAAGGAGTACTCAAGGACGAACACAAAAAGATGGCAACTGAAAATGAACTATCCAAAGAAAGCCAAAAGGACAAAGCTCAAGCTGAGGGGGAGATACCTGAAGTTCTCACCCTAGAAAATGCTCCAGTTGAGGGGGAGCTACTAGCCCTACAGATGGATGATCATGTTGAGGGGGAGCCTCATGATATCCCCATGATAAAAGAAGCTGCTCCTACAGAAAATGAGGGAGAACCAGAGCAAGAACAAAATGAAGTCATTGATATAGTGGAATCCTTGAACGAAGACAGAGAACATGACGAAGATGATGAGGTCGAGATCATAGCTATGGGTAGTAATGGATATAGAAAAGCCAACTATGAGAAGTTGTTCTCCTATCTACTCATGATGCCTTTTCATCAAGCTCAAATTCTAAAGTCATGGAATCACATGTTTTGGAGCTTTAAAGAATATCCAGCCATCTCTGTACTAGCTCATGGATTCCCAGTAAACTTCAACTTTGCCAAACAGCTGATAACAAATGGTCCCTCCTCAAGGATAGTGCATGAGGTATTATATGTCCCAATCTTGTTCAGAGTTAATCACTATCCACTATCTTTCTTCAGTCAATTTTATGAATTTCCAAGCTGGTTGGAAGTGGTCCTAAAACCACCAAGTCAATTCCCAATTACAGAATCCCAAAATTTTGTAACTAATGAACCAAATGTGCCCAACTTCATATTAATCCCAACTCCCATCATCTCTAAGATTGCTAACTCTAGCCCCATCGTAGAGTCACAAGCTCAAATCGTAGAGCCACCCACTCCAAACACCCAAAAACAAGACCCTCCATCAGATATTCCCTCTTCCTCCACCAATGAATACTTCAACCTTGATCTTTCCCTTTACTCCTTGCAAGATCAAAACAAGGATACACCCCCTTCTCCACACATTCCATAACTCAGTGAACTCCTCTCAGATCTGCCCACAAAATCTGATTTATCCGAAGTGTCAAAGAAAGTGATTAAGGATATTGATGATAGCCTTGAAGCTCACACAGAGCTCATTCAACTAAGACTGACTAAAATGATCATGGCTGCCAATGCTCTCCCCAGCACCCTAAGCTTTGAGCTCTTAAAGAAGCTCATAGAGATCATAAAAAATATGGTGAATAACATAAATGATCGAGGTCAGATACACTTTCAAGCAGCTAAAAGACATCGGGATGTTGTTCTCGTCTTACAGACGACTCAAAATACTCAGAACAAGCTTATGTTGGAAAGCATCATCAATCTGCAAACTATCGTAAAAGAATTCCAAAAAATTTACGTAAACTAAGGGCATCATACTGAAAATGTTCTAGCCGTCCTCAAACACAGGGAAGCTCGATCTAATGCTATGATCAAAGAGAATCGAAAGGACATTGGCCAAACCCAAAGCCAACTCAACGAGCTCGTCCAAGGAGTGACTCGCTTATCCGAAGACATTCGAACCCTTAATGCTGACATAAAGGGAGAGAATAAAGGGAAAGGAGTTCAAGGCAAGGGCAAAGGCAGAGGACAATTCCAAACTCAATCTTCAAGGAGTCCTCCTGCAAGGAAATTCCACCAACAGACTCCACGATTTGGCCATCGGACTCAACGATCTAATCAACAAGAAGTTATAATGGCTCAACCAATTAGGAGTCTAGGACCAACTACCAGCTCACAAAATATGACCGCTACAGGCCTAAGAATGCCAATTGGAGATCATATATTCATGAACAGGCATGATCACAATCCTAGGCTAAGCCCAAGTGAGCTAGAAGATCTAGCCAGAAGAGAAGAAGCAAGCAGCAAAAGAAGAGCAGAGGAGTATGCAAATCCTCCACACAAAATTTCAAATAAATAGAGATAAGTTGGAACTCAAATTCTTATTGATGTAAAGCTTAACTGTAATATTTATTCTTCAAACATCAATAAATTCATGCTTATTCTCTAGAAATTTTAGCTGCTCACTGAAATATTAAGTCATGTTTACTTTACTGCAAATGCATCTAGAAACTAATAATCATGAGAACAAATCTCCTAGGTTATATCAACATCAAATAGGGGGAGATTATTGGGTAAGTGCATATATTGATTTGATGTTTAAAGAAAATGTTCATGATTATATGTAAAGTCCTTCAAGGAATATATGTACAAGGACTTAGTGATAGATCAAATTTGTTAGGTTGATCTAAGCTTTTAATGTTTATCATTCTATAAACGAATGTATAGATAAAGAGATCAAAGATGTTAGGTTGATATATGTCTTGAAATGAATAGATAGGCTTCAACAAGAATCGCAATCTATCGAGCTGATCAAGGAATTGCAGAAGCCAAGGCAGGATCGAAGAGCTTAGAAGATCGTTGTGTATCTGCCTTGAAGGGTCTCTCCACAAATCGTAGAGTGGTCCAGACATTTGCCGAAAAAAACTCAGAGATCGTAGTGTGCTCTCAGAAATGTAGAGTCTACAAGACAAGCAAGTGAAGATCACAGTGTGCAAGTCCTTGAGAGAAATCGTAGTGTTCTCATCAGACCAAGCACCAAGATGACAATACACCACGATCTGGATCGTATAGCATCGTCTGCCTTGTGTCAGAAGCATCGAGCCCTACCTTTTGTATTAAATGTGGAATGGGTTTTAAACGTTGAAGTCATCACCAGTCCCAACGGCATAAAAGATATCCTTAGTATATAACAAAAGAAACGTATTCAAGAAGCTAAGGAAAGGACCATAGGGCCGAGGAAAACACCTTTTTAGGTGTTAGGTGAGAAAGCAGTTTGTTGTGTCAGTGGGCCAGAATGCATTTCAAAAGGTGTGCAGAAAAGTCTCCATCAAAGTTCAGAAATGTCAAACGCATTTAATGCTTCAACGAAAGGCTTAAACGGATAGATTTCAAGGATCACATACATGCAAAACATATGCAGATGAGAAAAAAAAAGCAAGCATTGAACAAAACGCACAAGAACACTCAACGCTCAACTCTACGATTTGAGAAAAAGAGAAAAGCTTGTTCAGCTACTCAGTTCTTTCGAACAAGTGCTTAACAACAACTAAGTTGCATCAACCAAGAACTCAACAACTACCAATCAACTGAAGTAAGAGTTCCAAGTCAGAAGGACTTGAAGAGTTCTAAGTGAACTGTTAAGAACCAAGTCTGCTGGACATGAAGAGTTCAAGAGTGAACTAAGAAGTTCCTAGACTGTTGGTCTAGAAGGAATCTGCGAGATTAAGAAAGTGTAAAAGATATCCTTAGTGGATTTCCTACTCGAGGAGTAGAAGAGTGGACTAGGAGCTTTAAGTGTTTTGAACCACTTAAAATTGTTTTGTCTCTTAAATTATTGTTATAACTGCTATAACTGCTCCACTCAAACCAACTTACCATATCTAAAAGGGAGATTAAACAAACAATAATTTTGCTGTGTTTTAATCATTATCAAACTAACAAAGTAAAACGAAAAGAATTTTTAAATATCTATTCATCCCCCCCCCCCCTTCTAGATAACTATTGTGCCTCCGGGAACTAACATAATCGTTAACTTTTTCAACTCTCGATAGTCGATACAATGTCGTAACGACCCATACTTCTTCTTTACAAACAATACTGGTGCTCCCCACGGAGACACTCGATTGAATGTACTTTCTGTCTAATAGTTCTTGTAATTGAACCATTAACTCCTTCATCTCTACTGGCGCCATCCTATATGGTGCCTTTGAAACTGGTGTCGTACTCGGCAGCAAATCAATCACAAATTCTACATCCCTATCTAGCGGAATATCGGGTAATTCCTCCGGAAATACATCACCGAAATCTTGTACCACCGGTATCTGTTCCAATGTTGCTCCCACTCTTTAGGTATCCACAACATGACACAGGTAACCCTTACACCCCTTTTTTAACATCTTCCTAGCTTGTGTCATGGTTAGACAACAAGAGTGTCTCGGTGATTTATTACCATAAAACACCACCTCAGGTTTCTTAGAAAGCCTTAGGTTTATACTCTTTCTATGAAAATCTATTATCGCTCTATGGTTAATTAACCAATCCATACTGAGAATTACCTCGAATTCTCTCAACCTTATCGGTAAAAGATCTACTGATAATCTATTACCTCTAATATCTATGAAGTAATTCCTATGAATGTATTCAATGGGAATTATCTCTTCATTTGCTACCTTAACGTCTAAAGGTATTTCTAGCTTCTCAGGGTTTAATCCTAGTTGCTTAGCAAATCCACATACTATAAAAGAACAAGTAGCACCCGAGTCAAATAACACATAAGCATTTATTTCATTGACTGGAATGATACCTGTTACTACATCCGCTGATGCAACCGCATCTTGGACAGTCATATTAAAAGTTCGGGCTGAGGGTCTACCCAATGATGGTGTTGTTCCAGTAATGGCTAACTTACCACTACCAGAACCCTTATTACCTTCTGACCCCTTCTTCGAGAAATTTCTTGCCATGTGGTCCATCGACCCACAAACAAAACAGCCATGGTTTTTTTTAGGATTAGGACAGTTGGGTGATATGTGACCTTCCTGTCCACAATTATAATAACCTGATTTCCCTTCCAGACAGACTCCCGGATGAGTCTTGCTGCATGTCTTTCATGCCTCCATCCTACTTTTAGGATCACCTTGTTTCACCCCCAGTATTACCAGAGTTAAAAGTTTTCCTTTTCGGCACACTACTGCTACCACTGGCACCCTCTGCCTTGGTTCCTCCCTCTCCTTTACTCTTATTCTTTCTTTCTTTGTGGTATTAGGTCAACGTCTCACTACCACCCTTTGCTATTATGGCCTTTTCCAAAATGGTCCCATAGGAAGCACTCTGAAAAACCAAAATCCTACTATAAAGCCAGGGTTTTAGGCCCTGGTCAAACCTACGAGCCTTCATCTCCTCTGTGTCCACTTGGTGTGGAGCAAACCTTGCCAATTCATTGAATTTGGCTGCATATTGGGGAACCGTCATGTCTCCTTGCTTAAGTTTTAAGAACTTAATCTCCATTCTACCCTGTATGCTGGTAGGAAAGTTGTTCTGGAAGAATACCTTCTTGAACTATTCCCATGCAACAGCATCAATTCTAGCCCCACCCTGGTGAGCCTCCCACCAGTAGTTGGCTTCCCCCTTCATCATGTAAGTCGTAAAAGAGGTCTTTTGTTTCTCAGCTACGTTTGTAATAATAAACGCCTTTTCGATTTCATTGACCCATGTCTGGGCCTCCATTGGGTCCGTCGTTCCCTTAAACTCAGGCGAACCTACGCTTTTAAATTCCTTAAAGGTAGTCGTTCTGGCTACCCTAGGTCCCACAGGTGTTCTACCCCCGATTTGGTTAAATGCAGCTGTTAATAAATTAACGAACTCTTGCATAGGGTTATTTTGACCCCCCTGGTTATCGTTATGCGATTCCGCCTTTTGATTACGTTGTCTTCTTCTTGGCGGCATTTCTGATTATATAAATAAAGTTCTATTATTACTTATTTGCTTACTTAGTTATTTAGTCGCTGCACAACTGAACAATAATTCATAAACACAAAGCACATTAAATAAAAACTCCATTATATTAATATTCTTCTTTATAGTCCAAAAACTATTTACAATTTGCTTTCCATAGCCAAAAGTTATTACATTTATATCCCGCGATTTACTTTCACAAAAATTGGGATTTACAAAAAGACTACCATTTAATTACACAAAAGAGGGTTTTACGTCACTACACAAAAGTATTTACCGTTCTACTCTTAATACTGTCTAACAGCATTCTCATGCTTCTCGTTCGCTAGAATCGACACAATATCTCGACTTATAGTATGTCGAGTTTGTCCCGACTCAATGGAATAACAAGCTATTTTCATCTTGAAATCCTCGTGCGCATTGTCATTTATATATGACATCCGTGCTATTTTCTGGTCTTTCTCAACCAGTTTCTTACGAAGCTCTACGACCTCGTTCTTATAATTCTTGACCTTATCTGTCATGAGCACCTTCTCATCATGCTCTATCTCAAAGTCTGATTTTGCAGACTCCTTGGCCCCATAGAGATCACTGATCTACTCTTTCTGGTTCAGCACCATATTGTGCAGTTGCACATTACGGTCAAGCACCGAAAGGTACATTGCCCTCATCGTATCTATAGGTGTTGTCTCTAATGCAGGCATCACCGTATTAACCAATGTTACCTCCATATCATCCTCCACATCTATCATCATATTAAGATAAGATGTTAATCCCATAGTCTCCTCGGAATAGTCCTCCTCTGAAAAATACTCCTCTGGCTCTGATTCTTCTAGAATCACTAATGGTATTTCCGTTACAGGCATAGGTACTGGCTCTACTATGTTCACAGACTCCTCGCTCACCACATAATACATCAAGCTATCGATCGACATCTACAATAACACATAGCAAGTTGATTAGTACATAATACACAATATTATAAGCATAAATCACATTTAATTCATTTAGGGTTAATTTCCATCTTTTAACTCTTTCGGTACTAAGTTTCCTCAATACCTTATTGACTCATTTAGCTCAAGTTTACTTCCTTCAGACTTTTTCTTTCCTAACAAGATTATTAGCCTAAGGTTCTTCCCCCCTTAAGTTTTATAACATAATGCTTTGATACCAACCTGTGACGCCCCCAAATCTGGGTATCTTCCAACCCGACAGATGGTGCTACACGGTACTACAATTTATACAGTTATTCCATTGAGATAACAACAAAATGAGTGTACTTACTATATTCTTATTATAATAGTAATAAATCCTTTCCCATGTTCATAAACCGATTACATTCTTCATTATTCATAAGTAACATACTAATACTCTAGTCTATTACAGAATAGTGAGGACTACTAATGCTATCCTCTGGACCATTACTCCATTCCCCGACTCGTCCCAGCTATATTCTCATTTCCTGAAGAGAACAGTGAAAGAAAGGGTGAGTTCAACTAGCCTAGTAAGAAATATTATGACTAAGATAATGCAGAATAAATTATCATTAACCTTCAACAGTGTTAAACTGATAAAATATAATAAACATCAAGTTTAAGCTAAGACGGAACCAAAGAATCCATTAAAAGAGTCAAGTAGAAAATAAAATCTACTATCTTTTTTGATTTAAAAGGTTTTTCATCACTGTTATAGCTGAGACTCAGCTTAATAAAGATTCCACATCATCGAATCACCCCTGCACGACGGCCAAGGATATTCTTTAGTATCACAACCACAATAATCCATGCACTACGGGCCAAGAATATTTGTGTATTCATTAATGGTCATGATCATGCCAACAACTGTCCATCAATGCACTACGGGCCAATGAGGATTTTTACCACATCATTTGTAACATTACGATCATGATGATTACACCGAATAATCCCTGGTCATAACCATACCAAGTCCATCTATGCACTACAGGCCACAGATGACTTTCAACATAATATAAACATGAGGATGATGACAATGATATAAGAATTCAATAAAACAAGTTCAAGAATTAATTCATCCAGGAACCAATAACATCCAAACTATCAACATGATACTTCTTTATAGAGTAAAATTCAAGAATACTTAGAAGAATATTTTCATGAAAGGATACTGGATGAAGCGCAAATATCAAGGATATTCCACTAATTTCATGGAGTATAGAAGTCAATGTTTTAACCAACTGAGTATAATAAAGAATGGAATAACAAAAGAAATCACCATGCATGCGATAGACTGCATAGGCAGGTTATTCCAACAGAATAATAAATAACGGAACCAGGTCCGGCTTAAAATGCACAGACAGGATATTCCAACAGAATAATAAAGAATGGAACCAGGTCCGACGTAAAACACATAGACAGGATGTTCCAACAGAATAATAATAAAGACGGAACCAAGTACGATGTAAAACACACAGACAAGATGTTCCAACAGAATAATAATAAAGACGGAACCAGGTCCGGTGTAAAACACACAGATAGGATGTTCCAACAGAATAATAGAAGAATGTCACCAAGTATAAGGCAAACCGCGTATATAGGTTATTCCAACAGAATAATAAGCAATGGAATAACAACAGTTCTCTTCATGAATAAGAAAGAATAACACCCCTTACTTTAGTAGGAGATTGAATACTACAGTAGTGTAGTAACAGAATACTCTTCTTCTTTCTCTCTTATTCTCTCTATACTTTCTCTCTCTATAGCTTGAATGAATTTGTGAAAAATAATGAAGCACTAGGCCTCTATTTATAGAAGATTTCTAGCTTAGCACTTGCCATATGAAAAGGTAAGTGGCTTGACGACTGGTGATGTGAAAAGAAAAGTGGTTTGACGCCTGTAATGTGAAACGACTATTGGTTCGACGCCTGTAATGTGAAACGACAAGTGGTTCAACGCCTATAATATGAAACGGCAAGTGGTTTGACGACTGGTAAAGGTAATTACTATTGACGAAGGTAATTACTATTGACGAAGAGACTCTTAGATGATGACATATGGGCCCCCCATAAAATAACCAAACTTACCACAAACGCCTCATAATGAGACTCTTTATATACATCAAGGATTGAATAAATATTACCACAAATCATTTTATTTTTAATCAACACATATTTAATCTTTCAACAATTATTAATCATTTATAACTTGTCGTCTCAATTATTGATTTAATAATATAACATATTATATAGATGGTACTGTGACAATAATTGAATCAATAATATAAGAGATATGATGCAGCAATTACGGTAGCAATAATTGAGTATAGCTGAG
This sequence comes from Panax quinquefolius, assembly GCA_020205615.1. NCBI lineage: Eukaryota > Viridiplantae > Streptophyta > Magnoliopsida > Apiales > Araliaceae > Panax > Panax quinquefolius. The sequence continues at coordinate 50,233,325 of CM035162.1, forward strand.
TGACTTCTAACGTAAGCATCAATACTCAATACCGTGTGCTACTATGCAACCACAGCAGACATTGTACATTTTTACTAGGGTAGTTCAACAGTTTTAACGGTAAAACCTCCGCCGTTATTTTTATAGAAAGATAATTTTATCGTTTTCTAATTACGACAATACTTCCATTGTGGGGTCCACCAATGATTGAGCCGTCGTACGAATATTCCCCGACAAAAAGAATATTCCCCGACCAAACGAATATTTTATAACAACTTGCTTACTTTGCAAAATTTATAAATATTACCCAAAACTATAACATTATATCAAATTTATTCCATAATATTTAAAAATAATATTTATAGAAAATTCATCTTTATTTATAAAAGTTGGGGTCTTACAACCTCCCCTTCTTATGAAATTTCTCCCTCGAAATTAGGGTACGTACCTGGTATGTCAAAGAGGTAAGGATACCTTGATTTCATTTCAGATTCTAACTCCCAAGTCATTTCCTCAACATCGTGGTTTCTCCACAAAACCTTAACTTGAGGTATAACTTTTGAGCGTAGAATATGTTCCTTCTTATCCAAGATTTGAACAGGAACCTCTTCATACGTTAAATCTTCTGCTTTTTCATCCGGTTCTAACTCAATAATGTGGTTCGGGTCTTTCACATATTTACGTAACATGGATATGTGAAAAACGTTATGAACACGAGATATACTTGGCGGTAAAGCGAGTGTATAGGCCACACTTCCTACTCGATCGAGGATTAAAAATGGGCCGATGAATTGAGGATTGAGTTTTCCTCTCTTTCCAAATCTTGAAACTCCTTTCCATGGAGCAACACGTAACAACACATGATCTCCTATATCGAATTCCACGTCCTTTCGATGAAGATCAGAATAACTCTTTTGTCGATTTTGTGAGGTTTTTATACGTTGTCGGATCGTTTGAATCTTTTCCGTAGTCATACGTACCAACTCCGGTCCCAACAACGTTGCTTCACCCACCTCATCCCAAAGATATCTTTGGAGAAGCGACACTTTCTTCCATACAACGCTTCGAATGGAGCCATGCCAATACTTGCTTGATAACTATTGTTGTAGGAAAACTCCACCAATGGTAAGAACTTGTCCCAACTTCCCTTGAAATCAAGGACACGGAGTCTTAATAGATCTTCAAGAGTTTGAATAGTCCTCTCCGACTATCCGTCCGTCTGAGGATGAAGTGCCGAGTTAATCGTAAGTCTATGCCAATAGCTTTTTGCAAACTAACCCAAAATCGTGAAGTGAATCTTGGGTCTCGATCAGAAACTATGGATCTGCAAGCATACCATGCGATCTTACAATCTCGTTTATGTACATACTGAGCAAGACGTTCAAGTGTATAAGTTTCTCGTATCGGTAAGAAATGAGCAGACTTAGTCAATCTATCAACAATAACCCAAATCGCATCTATGCCTTGAGAAACCGTAGGAAGACCGGTAACGAAATCCATGGTAATGTGCTCCAACTTCCATTCTGGAATTTCAAGTGGTTGCAATGGACCTTTTGGTACTTGATGCTCCGCTTTAACTCGTTGACAAGTTAGACACCTTGAGATAAACAACGCTATCTCTCTCTTCATATTGCTCCACCAAAATGTATGACGAATATCATGATACATTTTGGTACTCCCATGATGGATTGCAAACGGTGTGTGTGCGCCTCCATCATGATTTTATACTTTAAATTAGGGTCGTTAGGAACACAAAGTCTGAAATTGACTCAAAGTATTCCTTCTTCATCGATTCTTCCTTCCGGCATAGCACCTTCTTGCACTTTCTTCCTAATACGCATCGGCTCTGTGTGCGTAGCTTAAAGCGACTTTAACTTTATCGATTAAAGTCGGTTCTACTCGTATATTCGCCATTGTCACATGCGTCCCTGGAGTCTTTAACTCTATCTCCATCCTTTGCAAGTCACACAAAATGGGCCCTTGCGTTGACAATATCGCACTCGTACTTGCATATGATCTTCTACTCAATGCGTCAGCTACCACTTTTGCTTTTCTAGGATGGTATTGGATGGTATGATCATAATCTTTCAACAGTTCAAGCCAACGTCGTTGTCGCGTGTTGAGTTCCTTTTGAGTGAAGAAATATTTGAGGCTTTTATGATCGTAAAGATCTCCACTTTCTCCCCATACAAGTAATGCCTCCAAATTTTAAGTGCAAAGACAAACAAATGCCGCTAACTCTAGATCATGAGTAGGATAATTCCTCTCATATTCTTTGAGTTGTCGCGAGGCATAGGCTATGACTTTTCCATGTCATGAGAACACATCCAACCCTTTGCAGAAGCATCTTTGAGATGACAAATCTCTCCGAGCCTGTGTGGTATTGCCGAGCAGTCTTTGAAATGAGTCTCCTCTTGAGTTCTTGAAAACTCTTCTCACATTCTTCGCTCCAACCGAACTTTGTATCTTTCCGAGTCAGCTGAGTCAATGGAGTAGCGATTCGAGAAAATCCTTCCACGAATCTTTGATAATAACAAGCTAAACCGAGAAAGCTGCGTACTTCGGTCACTGATTTAGGTTGCTCCCAACTTTGGATAGCTTCAATCTTTGCTGGGTCAACAGATATTCCATGACTTGATACCACGTGCCCAAGGAATGCTACTTCCTCAAGCCAGAACTCGCATTTCTTCAACTTGGCATAAAGCTTATATTCACGAAGCTTTTGGAGTGTCAGCCTCAAGTGTTGTTCATGATCTTCACGGCTTTTGGAATAAATATGGATGTCATCAATAAAGACGACCACAAAGTGATCCAAATATTCCTTGAATACTCGGTTCATCATATCCATGAAGGCAGCAGGAGCATTAGTCAATCTAAAGGACATGACTAGGTATTCATAATGCCCGTACCAAGTTCTAAAAGCTGTCTTTGGAATGTCATCGGTTCTAATCTTCAATTGGTGATATCTGGAACGAAGATCAATCTTTGAAAAGAATTTGGCTCCTTGCAACTGGTCAAATAGGTCATCAATACGTGGCAATGGATACCTATTTTGATGGTGACATGATTCAACTCCCGATAATCAATACAAAGTCGCATACTCCCATCTTTCTTCTTCACAAATAGAGCAGGAGCACCCCAAGGAGAAGTACTAGGACGAATAAATCCAATGTCTAACAATTCTCGTAGTTTGGTCTTTAACTCCACGAAGTTCAATAGGAGCCATTCGATATAGGGCTTTGGAAATGGGTTTTATACTGGGTTCAAGGTCAATACAAAATTCAATTTCACGCCTGCAGGGGTAGGCCAGGAAGTTCTTGAGAATACGTCAGAAATTTATTAACAATGTGAAATATCATTCAAAGGCGTATTTTTGTTTAGATCGTGACATGAGCTAAGAAAGCTTGACATCCATTTTTCAATAAACGAATAGCTTTATGGCTTGAGATGACCGTGATTGATTTTAATAGTTTGGTCGCTTGAATTCGCATAATAGGTTGATTAGGAATATGAAAGCTAACAACCTTACGAAAATAATAAATTTTTGCATGATGAGTAGTTAACCAATCAATCCCTAGAATCACGTCAAATGCAAGTATTTTCAATGAAATATGATTGACAGGTAATGTGAAGGTACTGATTTGAACCAAACAAGACTTATAAACAGTGGATGTAATGAAGTTTCTCCCAACGAAGTTTCCACAGATAAGTCAAAGTCTAATTTCTCCTTAGTCAAATTTAATCGATGAGCGCAAGTAGGAGAAATAAAAGAATGGGTAGAACCGGTATCAAATAAAGTATAGACTTCGTTAGAGTTTATGATAAGCTTACCCGTGATGACCTCATTCGGGTTCCTTGCTTTTTGGGAGGTCACAACAAACGCTCTCCCTTGCACTACCGGCTTTGACCTTTCTGGGATGGCCTTTGGTTCCTCCATCCTAGCTGAATTTGTCTTCGGTGAACGACAAAATCGGGCTAAGTGACCTTCTCTTCCACAATTATAACATGTTTTGGACGGCATCGCGCAATTTGGACTGATGTGTCCCTCCCCTCCGCATTTGAAGCATATGATAGGTGGTCTTTCTCCTTCCATAACAACGAGTGTTGGTGCTGACGTCTTTCCATCATTGTTGAATCTCCTCTTCTTGAAATGTTCATTCTTATTGTTTTGGCCCTGATTACCACCGAAGTGGTTACCATTTCGCACTGTTGATTCCTCCACGCTTGTTGTCACCACTTGATGACTACTCTCATTTGGTATTATAATTTTCTTAAATTTACGCTCTCTTTTAGTTCGTTAACTCGTTATCGCGCTCCACTAATCGAGCCCTATTTACAACATCATCCGAATACAAACACAAATTATGAGAAATAAGATGTTGACGTATCTCCCGCTTCAAACTTCTTAAAACATTCGCGCCATTCTCTCTTCATTATCCACCAAGTGGAATATAAACGGGATAACTCCGCAAATTTTGCCTCTCGTACACGACACGGTCATATTGTTTTGTTCCAACTTGATAAACTCCACCTCCTTCCTTGTGGCGAATACTTTTGGGAAAGTTTACGTCATTGAACCAGCTCTGGAACTTCTCCCAAGATATCTTCAAGACTGGCGGGTTTACGTTTACCGATTCCCACCGATGAATGCCTCTCGCCGCAACATAAAGCGTGAAAGGGAACCTTTGCTCCTCGGAGCATCCCAAGACATCAAATATCTTGGTGATCTCGCTTTATACATGCTTCCGCCATAAGTGGTTTTGGCTCTCCCTTAAACTCCGGTGGTCCCGGCTCCTTGAAGCTCATTTAGCGGTGGCCTGCCGAGAGTTTCAGTGTTTCCACCTACGTTTTGGGACAGGAGCCACTCTCGCTTCTTTGTTGCATGAATTGCATAAAGCCTCGAGCATTTGATCATTCAACATTTGGTCGGTGTTGTTGTTTGCATGATGAGGATTTGTCGCCTTCTTGGTGCACATTATCACGATTATTGATATGTGGTGAATCAACGTCGCTTTTGTGCTCCATTGCTATTCTCAACATTCTCGAGATGTCATTTTCGAGATCTTGCCACAAAACAAAAGGTTAATTGACATGTAATATATTATCCCTATATTACGATCGACCAATAAAATAGCACATAAACTTAGGTAGGTCATACTAGCGAAGGAATTCCCGTCTCTCCCCTCTAGTACTATTCTCACATCTTAGCAGGATCATATCCCTAAGCTTTGATACCAACTGTGACGCCCCAAAATTAGGTATACATCACCCATCTTGGATTGCCGGATACGTGATGCGTAATTCAAATATACTTACTAATACAATGCCGTGTACAATACGATAAAACATAAACCGTGAGTTTGAATACAAATATTGTCTACTAGAGATTATACAAACTCAAAAGGAGTCCTCATTACAATTATTATCACACTATTTCACGAATAGTGAGGACAACTAATGTTATCCTCTCGGACCATTACTCCGTTCCCCCAGGCTCGTCCCGGCTATATTCTCATTTCAAGAAGAAACAGTGAAAGAAATGGTTAGTTCAACTAGCCCAAAGAAGAAATATTATGACTAAGATAATGCGTAATAAATTATCATTAGCCTTCAACAAAGAGTTGTTAAAGCGATAAAATATAATAAACATCAAGTTTAAGCTGCGGTTTTAACCAATGAATTCATTAAAAGAGTCAAGTAGAAAATAAAATCTACTATCTTTTATGATTTAAAAGGTTTTTCATCACTATTATAATGAGACTCGACTTAATAAATATTTCACATCATCGAATCACCCCTTACACTACTTCTGACGAGGATATTCTTTAGTATCACGACCACAATTATCCATGCACTACTGGGCCAAGAATATTTATGTATTCATTAATGGTCATGATCATGCCAACAATCTGTCCATCAATGCACTACGGGCCAATGAGGATTTTTACCACATCATTTGTAACATTACGGTCATGATTACACAAGAATAATCCACAAGTCATAATCATACCAAGTCCATCTATGCACTACTGTGCCACAGATGACTTTCAACATAATATAAACATGAGGATGATGACAATGATATAAGAATTCAATAAAACAAGTTCAAGAATTAATTTATCCAGGAACCAATAACATCAAAATCATCGACATAATCTTGCTTTGTAGAGTAAAATTCAAGAATACTTAGAAGAATATTTCCATGAAAGGATCTTTGGATGAAGCACAAATATTAAGGATATTCCACTAATTTCATGGAGTATAGAAGTCAAAGTTTTAACCAAATGAGTATAATAAAGAATGGAATAACAAAAGAAATCACCATGCATGCGATAGGCCGCACAGGTGAGTTATTCCAATGAGAATAATAAATAACGGAACTAAATTAAAACAGAAACGCATACCAGACAGGATATTTCATAGAATAATAAAGAATGGAACCAGTCTCGGCGTAAAAACACGAGACAGGATGTTCCAGCGAGAATAATAATAAAGAGCGGAACGGTGTCGGTGTAAAACACATGCATAAGATGTTCCAGCAGAATAATAATAAAAAGCGGAACCAGGTCTGTGTAAAACACATGAGACAGGATGTTCCAACGAGAATAATAGAAGAATGTCACCAAGTATAGGGTAAATCAGCGTATCTGAGTTATTCCAATAGAATAATAAGCAATGGAATAATAACAGATTCTCTTAATGAATAAGAAAGAATAACACCCTTACTTTAGTAGGAGATTGAATACGATAGTGTAGTAGTAAGAATACTCTTCTTCTTCTCTCTTATTTCTCTATACTTTCTCTCTCTATAGCTTGAATGAATTCGTGAAAATAATGAAGCACTAGGCCTCTATTTATAGAAGATTTCTAGCTTAGCACTTGCCATATGAAAAGGCAAGTGGCTTGCAATGAGTGATGTGAAAAGAAAAGTGGTTTGACACCTGTAATGTGAAACGACAATTGGTTCGGCCTTTTGTAATGTGAAGCGACAAGTGGTTCGGCCTTTTGTAATATGAAACGGCAAGTGGTTTGACAACTAGTAAAGGTAATTACTATTGACGAAGGTAATTACTATTGACGAAGAGACTCTTAGATGATGACATATGGGCCCCCCATAAAATAACCAAACTTACCACAAACGTCTCATAACAGACTCTTTATATATATCAAGGATTGAATAAATATTACCACAAATCATTTTATTTTTAATCAACACATATTTAATATTTCAATAATTATTAATCATTTATAACTTGTCGTCTCAATTATTGATTTAATAATATAACATATTATACAGATGATACTGTGACAATAATTGAATCAATAATATAAGAGATATGATGCAGCAATTACTGTAGCAATAATTGAGTATAGCTGAGTGACTTCTCACGTAAGCATCAATAATCAATACTGCAGTGTACTACTTGCAACTAACGCCAGATTATTATTGTACTTTTACTACCGGGTAGTTCAACAGTTTTAACGGTAACACCTCCGCCATTATTTTTATAGAAAGATAATTTTGTCGTTTTCTAACTACGACAATACTTCCGTTGTGGGGTCCACCAATGATTGAGCCGTCGTACTAATATTCCCCGACAAAAAGAATATTCCCCGACCAAACGAATATTTTATAACAACTTGCTTACTTTGCAAAATTTATAAATATTACCCACAACTATAACATTATATCAAATTTATTCCATAATATTCAAAAATAATATTTATAGAAAATTCATCTTTATTTATAAAAGTTGGGGTCTTACAAGTACTCTATATTGATCAACACTCATTCGTTAAATGTATTTACGTTTAAGTTTTGGCAACCTCACGTGCCCATCGAATAATCGATGAAAATACTTTTGTTTGTTCTTAGACAAACTTACCTTTATATCCGTAACAAATATTTGGCATAGGATAGCGTTAACAGTTCTATATCGAAAGACTTGTAAACAAATCAATCTAACTCTTAAGAATAGTCTAGCCGAGTTAAAACTGACATCGACCCTTTCGTAAAACAATTCATACATTTCATAACATGAATCACAGAAAACTTGGCTAACACGGAGGTTAGACAAACGTTTAAGAAAACTTTCCTTCAAGCGTCTTCGAATATAATATTCAACAGTTCTCAGTCTTTACAGGATCTACATGATATATTCACATAGCACACTATAATTAGCTACCAAACAAACTCACTATATTACTTTAACCAACTTCTTTCTCTTCTATGTTCTTCGTTATAAGTCAAAATTTGACAATTCTCAAGTCCATGACTCTTGAATACCTCATCGCACATGTTGACATTGAAAACCAAAGTTTCCAAGTCACACGGCAACTTTTGACTACTAATCCAAGATTTCTACGTTTTTGACATTTAACATCTACTTTCGCAAAATTTGCCATAACTTTGTTACTCGTGTTCTATAAGCCAAATCAAATGGAAAACTCCATTGATTCATCTACATCCTAACCAAGCAAGATGCACATACCTTATCTAAGATGGTTTTCAATCTATCCATCAACAACCAAGTTCACATTCAATGATTTCTACGGTTTTAATTTACGTAAACCCTTATGATTTATATTTGATCATGACTTATCAATGTTTTCATCATTAATAGCCATCCTTATTCCTCCTCAAGAGACATGCTCCACCAATCTACGATTCTCTACGAGAAAGAAATTGAAAAAGATGAAGACTAATGTTTACGAACTATTACCTTTTTCGTTCTTCGCATTCGAGGCCAAACGTATATGGTTTGCTTGGAAGTAGCTTGATTACTTGTTTATAGCTTCTTCTCTCTCTCAATATGTATTGGACAAAGTATGTAAAATATAAAATGTCCAACACAAGCTTTCTATTTATAGGCAACCAAATGGAGGGCATATAGGTCAATTGGTGACCTCCTTACTATTCCACCTCCATAACAACATAGCCACCAAGTAATCACTTTACTTAGTGGCCGGCCCACACCTCCATGAGTCTTCCCATGGGTTGCCCCATGGGTTTTACCCATCCCGTGACCCGCCGGTTCGATCCGCGGTTTGGTTTCTTGGATTGGGCTTGTCTTAACTTAACATTGGGCCTTAACTTGGGATTGATTCCATAATTCATTGGGCTTGCTATTAATCCAAATCCCATTGGATTGTATAAAGTTCTTAACTCAAAATCCTATAAGAACTAATCGTATTCTACGCGTATAACTCACGTATTCTTTTCGTTTCGTATTTATACAATATTCGTATTATACGTCATACCGTTATTCATACCATATTCGTATATCATACGTTTAATAACCGAAATAATTATACGCATTTCATTTCCCTTTTGGAAATCTCTTTCACTAACCCTTAGGTTTTAAGTCCGCAAGTGAAAACTTCGTTTGCCATAACTGAAATATTTTTGGATATTCCATTATATCTTCATATTCTATCATTGCGCATTTCTCGAAATTTCAAACCTAATCTCCGAGCAAAATCGGATGAATATTGTTTTTAAGGAAAAATTCTCGAAAAACATTTATTTTCGTCTTGATAATTCCAAACAATTAATCCTAGCACATAGCTAGAATACTAACCACATCCACACCTTCTAGGTCATAGAATGACCTTCAAATATCTTATTCACATAATTAATCAATTTAATTCATTTAATCCGCATAATCAAATAACAATTTAATTCATTAAAGATCCGATTTTCTCGGGCGTTACATGCTCGGCTGCCCATATGGTGCTCAGCGGTACGGTGCTCAGCGAAGAGGTGCTCGGCTTTGGCACGGTGAGGTGCTTGTTACCCATATTTTTGCACAGAGATGAGGTGCTCAGCTTGGGCGAGGTGAGGTGCTCTCGACTGCCCATATGGTGCTCAGCGGTGAGGTGCTAGTTGCCCATATTGGTGCTCAAAGATGAGGTGCTCGGATTGGGCGAGGTGAGGTACTAGTTGCCCATATTGGTGCTCAGCAGTGAGGTGCTCGGCTTAGGTGCGGTGATGTGCTAGCTGCCCATTTTGGTGCCTGCTTAGTTGTGCGAGGTGGGGCTGAGCTCGCCACTTACTAGCAGCTACTGCTCGGTTGTGCTTGGTTGTTGGGCAGCTGCGGCCAGGGATGTGCTGGTTTGGGCTCGCCACTTGCTAGCAGCTGATGCGCGGCTACTGCTCGGATGTTCCCGGATGTGTTCGGTTGCTGGGTCTGGTGTTTTTTATGCATCGGTTCTCTTTCAAGGTGGCTGATGGTTGGGCAGGCATTGAGCTATCGGGTTGCTCTGTAGATTTCGACTTTGATAGTGCTTTTGAGTGTGCCTGCTTTTGATTTGGTGGGATGGGCTTATGGTTAGGCAGGTTCGCTGCTATTGTTTTTGGTTGGATGTTTGTTCTCTTTACTGTTGGTTGTTGCTGATGTGCAAACTTTGTTCTATTGGCGAGGGGTTCTGCTAAGGGTATTTGGTTTGCTTTGTTGTTGCTGCTTCAAAGGAAGTTGGGGTCTTGGGGCACCTCATGCTCTTAGCTGCTGCCGCTGGTTATATTTGGCCATGGACTAGTTTGGTTCTGTTAGCTGGGAGCAGCTGCTGACGTTTTTCTCGTGTTCTTAACTTCTATTTGATTAGGTCATTGGGTCATTGGGTATGCTGTGATGAGGGCCTCTATACTGATCAGTTGTACTGGATTCTTAGTTTAGCTATACTTCTGTATAGGATTTTGTGGTCTGTTCACTCTTTGTGGTGTATGTTATGACATATTACTTTTTAGCTTTGTTAGGCTTTGGGCCTACATTTTTATATAGTCATGACATCATAGGGCCTGTCCTATGATGTCTATGCTATATTCTTATTGGGTTTTCTAATGTCATCTGTAACTTCCTTTTTTTAATACAATCTAAATTTAGCAAAAAAAAAAAATTCAATAGTATCAAAGGAGAATGTTCTATTTATTTAAATATATGCTCTTGAACCATGCTTAGGTTCTAGGAGATGTACATGATAGTAGTTTACGATGTGTAATACATGTTAAGTTGTAAAGTTATACTATGGGATACATAGAGGAATTTGAATCGAGATGTAAAAATTTATACAGTAGTTCGAATAAAATGAATCATAATATAATTTGATCCAAGGTTATGTAATTGATTCAAGTTAAGACATCAATAAAAGAATTATTTTTAAAGGAGATTGAAAAAGTTTAAATTATTCCGTATATTTTATAACATCGAATATGATGTAAGACAGGGATGGTAAATGACCAATATTTGAAACTTATAAAAGTTTGGGGTTATTATACAGATCCTGGATATGGAAAGAATTTATATTCTAATTTGTAATAAGCAAAGTTATATTCATTGAGTTATGAATAAAAGATATAAATAGTTGGACGATAGTAGTATCGTGGCGGACCGGATCTGGGGGCGTCACAGTATTCTATATGTGCATGCTTATAGTGTGTGTATATATATATATATATATATATATATATATATATATATATATTATGCAAAAACATGATTAGCATGTTAATTAGTATGGCGTGTATTTTATATATATATGTGCATGTCTATATTTAAACAAGATGAGACATATTAATAACAAACCCTCAAAGATTTTATATTAAGTCCTAAGCGTTCAAAGATATTTGGAATATCGAGCGTCAGCCTTCTAGCGTGATAAAATAATAGAGTATTAAATATTTAATATAAAGTCATTTATTACATCAAGGCAAGTATTAAATATTTAAGATGTTGTTTTATCACATTTCATGCTTATAAATAGACTGAACAATATTGTTTTATTGTGCACACACAAGGACAGTGTTTTTCTTTCAAATATATGGAAGTGCTAGGTATGACTTAACTTAGATCATTTTAGTTCGAATGTGCACACACTTGACCATTATGATCTAAGAGGCAAAATACAAGGATTTTCATAATTGATGTAATTGACAAGAGTTGTCTACCTATTTATTTATATATAGTTTATTGTGCACACACATGGCTATATACATTTGAAATGAGATCCTTATTCTCACTAGTATATCTTTAATTAGATTTTGCCGAACTATATAAGTGAGGGTAATATATTTTAAAGAAAATAGTGGGAGATACCAATTTAAAACAAGACCTAAATTATTTTGGTAATTAATAATAGAATGTATGATATAATGTTGTTAAATTACAAATTCATTTACAGAATTTTACAATGTCTAAAATTACTATCATCGGCATATTAGATGCTACATTAATCGGACCGAATTAAATGGATTGGTTTAGGAATTTGAGAATAGTTATCATGGCTAAAAAGCTATCTTATGTCCTTAATATGCCTATCCCTGCAATGGTTCTAGACAATGCCTTGTTAGAGTTTATGCCCTAGAGACCAATTATTTGATATAATTGCTTAACATTTTCATATTATATTTGATTGAATAAATGAATGATTTTATTATAGTTTTATTTACTGTGTTATATAAATGTTAGCATAATAAAAGTCCTTAGAATAATGATACAAATTATATAGCTTCAATTTTTTGACTTGAACATTAGATTATATAATTACAATTAGTATCATTGCTCTTAAATATCCATAGTCAAGTATCATTGTTAATGGGACAACGATGATACATTGATACTAGTATGTGGATTGCCTGATGACCAAATCTCATTGGTCATAATATATGAGATATTGAGTCAATGCATAGGTACATGTTAGAGAACGATGTACTGGACAGACCCACCATGAGAATTCTACGTGGAGCATTATGCAAAGTGTCATTAGCGATTCTCATAGTGACAATGATGTAATGATCCTCTGACCTGAAATCACTATATTACTACACGGGAATTTATGTACTTTGATATAATCAAAAGTCACCTTTAATAGGGTGGACAATAAAGGTGATTATTGGGTATATCATGAATCGTGTGAGGAATATGAGTGATCTAGATGGAATTTAACCCTCCTATATATTAGGGGTGATATCCATAGGCCTCTTGATTGAGTAGGACTAAGAAATGCATGGTCATGCTCAAATAGTGATTTGTTTCATATAGTCTACTCATTGATCAAGAAAACTCAGATTAAATTATGAAGAGTATGACACATTCCATGACTCGAGTTTAATCTAGGATGTCAAGGTTAAAAGAATTAAATTACATTGAAACATTGGTCACGAACAAGGTTGCATCGAACCATCGACTTTATTATTACTTGGGTAGCAGTGATGCATTACTAAATGCCTCTCACTATTTATAATTTTATAATATGATTTTAAAATTATTTCCAACGTAATAATAACATTCAATTAATCAGCAGTGAAAAAATATGTTTCTCTCTCTAGTTATTTTCTCTCTTCCCTCTCTCCTAAATTTTCAAATCCTGCCGCCTTTTTACCCAACCTAATTTTTCTGGCATCCAGCTGCTTTCTCCTTTTTGACCCTTCTATATTTCTGCTCTTGCATCTTAATAATGGTCAGTCATAACCATTTATCACTCGGAAACTCAGTTAGTAGTGCTTCATAGGACCTTTTTGTTGATTATGGTGTTTAAAACCCAAATCCCCCTGGCCTTCCTCTTCTTGATGTTGAGGAGATGGGAGAATCAGATGCTCTTGGTACTCAGGTTAGCTCTGATGATTGCTCTTCACCGGTTCTTATTACGGAAGTTGATTTGGGACATCCCTTGTGTGACGCCCCCAAAATAGGTATACATCACCTATTCTGAGTCGCCAAATACATGGTACAGAATACAAATACAATCTTTAATATACAACAAGAGAGTTGTGAGTTTTAATACAAATACTGTCTTCTAGACAATATCCACTCTCAGAATGAGTCCTTATTACATTTATTGTTACACTATTTAACAAAATAGTGAGAACTACTAATACTATAATCTGGTCCATCACTCCGTTCCCCGACTCGGGTCAAATTTATATTCTCATTTCAAGAGAAGCGGTGAAAGAAAGGGTGAGCTTAACTAACCAAAGAAGAAATATTATGACTAAGATAATGCGAGAATAAATTATCATTAGCCTTGATAGTGTTAAACCGATAAAATATAACAAACATCAAGTTTAAGCTGCAGCTTAACAAGCGATCCATTAGAAGAGTCAGTAGAGAATAAAATCTACTATCTTCTATGATTTAAAAGGTTTTCATGACTTTTAATATTTGGGACTCGATTTTAATAAATAATCCACATCATCGAATCACCCCTACTACTACTACTGGCCAGGATATTCTTTAGTATCACGACTACAATTATCCACGCACTACTGGCCAAGAATATTTCACGTATTCATTAATGGTCGTGATCATGCCAAAAGCGTCCATCAATGCACTACGAGTCAATGAAGACTTTTACCATATCATTTGTAACATTACGATTATTATGATTAACCGAATAATCCCTGGTCATAATCATACCAAGTCCATCTACGCACTTCTAAGCCACGGATAACATTTAAAAATATAAACATGAGGATGATAACAATGATATAAGAATTCAATAAAAACAAGTTCAAGAATTAATTTATTCAGAACTAATAACGTCCAAATTGTCAACACGATCATTGCTTTGTGGAGTAAAAATTCAAGAATGCTCGGAAGAATATTTCCATGAAAAGATTTGGATGAAGCCTTGAAATACCAAGGATATTTCACTAATTTCATGGAGTATAAGTCAAAACTTTAACCAATTGAGTATAATAAAGAATGGAATAACAAAAGAAATCACCATGCATGCGGTAGTTCTCATAGAGCGGAGTTATTCCGATAGAATGATAATAACGGAACCAAAAGGTGAAATAAATTTAAGCTGAGGATGTTCCAATAGAATAATAAAAAGACGAAACCGAGGTTCGGCATAAAATGCATGTGACGAGGATATTCCAGAATAATAAAGAAGCGGAACCGGGTCATGCGTAAAGCGCAGACGATGGATGTTCCAACAAAATAATAAAGAACGGAATAATAATGAAATCACCATGCATGCAGATACATGTATAAAAGTTATTCCAACATAATGATAAAGAATGGAATAACGTAAAATTTCACCAAGTATAGGGTAATTGGCGTATCTGAGTTATTCCAACAGAATGATAAAGAATGGAATAATGGAAGTTCTCTTCATTGAATATAAAAGAAATAATACTCCCTACCTTAAGAAAGAAAAATCTTTGGATATAGAAGTAGTGAAGTAGTAGCAACTTTTCTTCTTTTTATCTATAGTTTCTTCTACAGAGTTTTCAAATTGAATTCGTAAGAAATAATGAAGGAATGAGCTTCTATTTATAGAAAAATGGAATGCATAAGAACTAACTCATGAGCGGTCCAGATTGATTTACTTTAATCGACGATCCATATTTAAAGCAAAATATTTTAACTAAAATATAATATATTCTATTTATAATCTAATAAAAGCGAATACCTTTATAAAAAGTATTTTGTTTTATATAAAAAGATTTCTTACGCAAAACACTACGCAAAGAATTCATCAGAAGTAATAATTAATTGAACAATCTTGGTGACTTATCACATAAGCATTAATCTGAGTGTCTTCTTGTCTTATTCTGGCGTATTCATGTACTTTTAAAACACGGGTGTTTCAACAGTTAACAGTAAAACTTACATCGTTATTTTCATAAAGTATTTTTGTTGTTTTTCAATTCGACAACAATTTCGTTGTGGTCCACCAATGATTGTCTTAGTTAGACAAATATTTCCCCCATTAAAAGCGAATATTTTAACCAATCGAATATTATATAACAACTTGCGTACTTTGCAAAATTTATATATATTACCCACAACTATAACATTATATCAATTTCACTCCATAATATTCAAAAATAATATTTATAGATAATTTATCTTTATTCAAAAAGTTGGGATCTTACACCTTGGGCGATAATACAAAGGAAATTTTCTCTGCTGCACATCATTTTTCTCAAAAAGATCTTGAAGAAGCTCTTTTTGAAAGGAAAAAGAATCTCCATATCATGTCCTTTCTCTCTGCTCATGGCATTTCATCAAATGATGTGCAAGCTTTTCTCTCGGAAGGAAAAACCATTAATTTTGGTAAAGCACCTGAGGTGACTGATAATAGTCCTATTAGACAAATCAAGACATCACCTAAGGCTATTTTTTTGGGAGGCACTCTTGTTCCGGCCACATGTGTTGGGGAATCTTTTGTGCTGGCGATTGGTGTTAACGCGTCTGGCCTCTCTCTTCCTGTCAAGTCTACCCCTGCTATTATGGCAAAAGGTTATTCCTTTTTCAAATCTGTCGCCCCTATTCTTGAGGAAGATGAAATTGCTACAGTTTCTGTCAAGGAGCCCACCAAGACTTGGAGTGATATTGTGGGCAAGCACTCTGGGAAATCTTCCCGAAATCTTTCGTACCACCCCCCCCCCCCCCCCCCCCACCTTGACCGATGGGACCATCACAGTTTTTCCTCCCAACGAGATGCTTAGCAGAGGTAACCAGCTTTGGGCCTCAAGTTTGGTTGGATATTTTCTGCAGTCTTCTCTTCCTTTTAAGGTTGTTGAACCAATAGCTAGGCGTTTATGGGGACATTTGGGCCTTTCAAATGTGTACCTCCATACCTCCATAATAAAGGGTATTATATCTTTAAATTTGATTCTATTTCTAACCGAGATAATGTCTTTACCTCTGGTCCCTGGCATTTTGAATCAAAAGGCATAGTTCTACAAAAATAGAAGGAGGGTGTTATTTTCTCCAAGTCAGAATATGATGTGTTCCCGGTATGGGTAAAGCTAACCAACATTCCCCTCTCTTACTGGTCGGATGAGGGAATCAGTTATATAGCTAGTGCTATTGGGAAACCGTTATTCATTGATGAAATGACCTCAAAAATGTTTTTCTACAATATGCTCGTGTATGCATTGAGGTTAAAGCTTCTTTTTCCTTTCCTCCCTCAATTCATGTGGGTGTTAAATTGGAGGATTCTTTGGATAACATATTTGTACCTGTTGAGGTTGAATATCAAAGTAAACCTCCCTCATGCCCCACATGTAATGTTTTTAGTCATTCTCCTGTTAAATGTCCTAAGGAAAATTATCAATGGATTCTGAAAGGTTTAAAAGCTCCTAAGGTTGGCACATTTGGTCCCACTTTTCCAAATCCTGCACCCATTAACACTTCATTTGAGCAACAGGTTACTGTTCCTTCTCATAACGATTGGGTGAATTTATCTCGTGGTGCAAAAACTGGTACATGTACTTCAGTCCCTAGTCTTGCCTTGTGCACTTCTAACACATTTGCCCCTATAGATGAGGAAGATCATCCGGATAATTCAAATTTTGAATCCCCTAATGTCCCAAACCCTTTAGTCTCTAAACTAAAGGTGATTGATGAAAAGGAAGGTAACGATCTTAAGAATAAGCAGAGTTATAGTAATGATAATCCTCAAGCTGCAAAGAAGAGGAAAGGGAAAGGCAAGGATGGTTCCTCCCCCACATAGTTCTTTATGTTAGCTATCTATAATATTAGAGGTCTAAATAAAATGCCTAAACAGGCTTTTGCTAAACAGCTTATAGCAGATAATAAAATCACTCTTTTGGGTCTTCTTGAAACTCGGGTCAAACAAGCAAAGGCTTCAAAAATTTCCAGAAACATTTGTCAATCTTGGAAATGGGCCTTTAATTATGATACTCATATCAATGGCAGAATCTAGGTTGGATGGAATTCAAATCTTTTGAATTTGGATGTTATTTTTGTTTCCTCCCAAGTTATTAATTGTAAAGTCCAATATGTTGACTTGTTTAGTACCACTTTACTAATTTCTTTTGTTCGAGTTAAATTCTTATATGGAAAGGAGGGACTTATGGCATGACTTACTTTCTATCTCTCCTACTATTAGTTGGTGCATGCTGGGTAATTTTAATGTTATGAAGGACCTCTCTGAAACCAATAATGAAAATAACTCATGGGACATTGAGATGGAAGAATTTAAATCCTGCACCACTTCGGTTGGAGTTGATGACATTAGAGGTATGGGTTCTATGTTTACTTGGTCTAACATGCAGCTTGATCTGTTGGTGCACAAAAAATTGGACCGTGTTATGGGGAACTCTGACTGGTTCTCTAATTTCAGCGTGTCTCATGTCACCTTTGCCCCACGTGGATTATCAGATCATTCTTTGGTTCTGCTTCGGACTGGTATCAAGCTCCCTCAATCTAAGCGACAGTTTCAATTGTTTAATCACATACTTCTTCTTGAGGGCTTCAACGAGGTGGTGGGCAATGCTTGGACTACTTACATTTCTGGGAATCCCTTCCATGCTTTTTTTGAGAAACTAAAATGTACCAGACATGCTCTGGTGTCTCTCAACCTTACCACTGGGAATATTGTTTCTCTAGTTTGCTCTGTCAAAGAGGAACTGCACTTGGTCCAAACTTTACTACATGACAATCCTTTAGATCATGACATTCTGGAGAGAGAAAAATCAAGCCATCATCAACTCTGGACTACTTTGGAAAGAGAGGAAATCTTTCTACAACAGAAATCCAGAGCAAACTGGTTGGCCTTGGGCGATCGTAACTCTAGCTATTTTGCCAACATAATGAAGAACCGTTGGAACTCAAAAAAAATCTTATCCATCCTAAACTCAGCAAGTTCTTTAGTGCATGGCCAAAGGAACATTGAAGATGTTGATGTTGGATATTTTGACACTCTTTTCAACACAATTGAGGAGCCTTATCCTGGGTTTAAAAATTTTGACATCACTCCTTCTAGTCTGGTCATTAATGCACAAGCCATTAAACTGGCAAGCCCTATCTCGGATATAGAAATCCTTGAGGTTCTTAAATCCATGAAGCGAAACAAAAGTCCCGAGCCAGATGCTTTTAATGTCAATTTTTTCCTTAGTTGTTGGGATATAGTGGGTGTGGATTTCCTAAAAGCTGTTCACTACTTCTTTGACAACAGTAGGTTGTCGAGGGATTTCAATTCGACTGCTCTTGCTCTCATTCCTAAAAGCTCCAATCCTACTTCCATGTCGGATTTTTTGACATATCTCTTGTTGCAACACGATATACAAATGTATTGCCAAAATTCTCTCTAACCGGCTAAAGGAGGTACTTCCTTCTCTTGCGGACAAAGCACAATCTACTTTTGTAAGAGGAAGACGTATTAGTGACAATATTCTTATTTCTCAAGAAATGTTCACAGGCTATCTTAGATCCACTGGTCCTTCTAGATGTGCTTTAAAATTTGATCTCATGAAAGCTTTTGACACGGTTAGATGGGATTTCCTATTTGACACATTACGAGCCTTCAAATTTCCCTCTTCTTTTATTGGTTAGATTAAAGCAAGTATCACAAGTGCCATGTTTTCTATAAAGGTTAATGGCTCTTTTACAGGATTTTTTGGGAGCTCCAGAGGTCTCATACAAGGAGACCCACTCTCTCCTTTCCTCTTTGTTTTGGTCATGGAAATGTTCTCCCTCAAACTGAACAAGGCTACCTCTGTTCCTAATTTCACATATCATTGGAAAGCCAAAGAATGCAATCTTACTCATCTTTTCTTTGTGGATGACATTCTGATTTTCTGTCATACATTTTTGCCATCTGTATCCTTCATAAACTCATACATTATTTCTTTCTCCTTGTACTCTGGACATATACCAAACTCTCACAAAAGTCATTTTTTCCTGTCAAATTCAAACACCTCTGCTATTAGGGAAATTTCCTCTCTTCTTAGTTTCCAGATTGGAACACTACCTTCTAAGTTTTTGGGAGTTCCCCATATGTCAAAAAAGCTTTCAAATGTTGATTACATTCCACTCATACATAGAATCACCAACCGAGTAAAATCATGGACATCTAAGGTACTTTCTTATTCTGGTAGGCTACAGCTTTTAAAAACTACTCTCTTTTCTATTCAAGTTTTTTAGAGCTCTCATTTCATATTTCCCAAAGAGGTTCTCAAAGAAATCCAATCCATCTTAACTCGGTTTCTATGGAAAGGGGCAACTCTTGAAAAACATGGTGCCAAAGTTGCTTGGGCCAATATTTATCTTCCCTTATCTGAAGGTGGTCTTGGCATTAAAAGCTTATCTGACTGGAACAAAGCTCTCATCCTACAGCATCTCATTGGCATTATCCAACCTAAATCGTCTTCTCTTTGGGCCAACTAGATCAAAAGCCACAACTATTAAACACAAATCATTCTGGCAGATCAAAATCACATCTGCAAGTTCATGGATATGGAAGCAAGTTTTAAAGCTCAGGCCACTTGCATTACAGCACCAACACTACCAGGTTGGAAATGGCCTGGACACAAACCTTTGGTTTGACCCTTGGCTCAATGACACAGCTATCAAACCCTCCATCTATCTTCTGTCCAATTCTGGGATCCCTCTATCGGCAACTGTTAGTCAATTTATTAGAGGTACCACTTGGATTCTTCCTCAAGGCAACCATCATGACATTATCATTTTGTGTAGGAAACTGGAAAGTCTCCCTCCTCCTACCCAGCAACGAGATAGGATTCTATGGGAATCTTGTGATACTAAACATATTAAAGCTAATCAAATTCGGGAGTCCATCTGATCAAGACAGCAGCCTATCCCTTGGTGCTCAATGGTGTGGAACAAATTTCATGTCCCACGATTCTCATTTATCTTTTGGCTTGGAATTCTTAAGAGGCTTCCCACCAATGACCGGACTTCGTGATATTCTGGGATAACATGGAATTTCCCTCTGTGCAACCTTTATCCTAAGACTTTTGAGCATTTATTCTTTAAATGTGCTTTCTTACAGACTGTTCTTATTACGGTTGCAAACCTTGGTAATTGGACTCCCTTTCCAATCTCTTGGGATGCTATTATGAGCTTCCTAACAAACTTTCAAGGTTCAAAGATTTCAAGGAATATACTTAGCCAAATAGTGGTTGTTTGCTTATACAAAGTCTGGGAGGCTAAAAATAAAAAGCTACACTCTGACACTATTCCTCCTATGACTAGTCTTGCGAAGGATGTCATTAATATCATTAAGTCTATGTTATCTACATGTAACTCTTTCATCAAAGCTACAAATAGTCAATATTTCTGTAATTGGTTTATTACCAACTAGTTGGGTTCTAGTATAGTTCCTTGTATAATTTCCTCATCTTGGGCCTGTCCATAGATGATGTAGCTATATTCTGGGGTATGCCCTTAGCCTTTGTAATTTGGTTCCTTTAATACAAACAAAATTTAGCAAAATAATAATAATAATAATAACATATAGGGTCACACACATAGAACATAATTAAAAAGTGAATTAATTTAAATTGTAAGGATTTAAATATATCAATATGATTGATAGTATTTAAATCATGAATTTAAATTAAAACGATAATTTGTATGTATATATATATATTAATTAAGTAAGACTTAATTAAGATATAATATATATATATATATATAATTCGAATTTTATTTATTTAGATTAGATTTTTGATTAATTCCTATTTACTGCTATATACGATATATCAGTGATTTAGGGAGGCTAATCATAACCTAAGAACCCTAGCCGCTCTTAGAGAGAGACTAGAGAGAAATTTCAAAAATCCTGATCCTTGGTGGCTAGTACCGCAGTTCTCCTCACTGCAGATCATGCGACGATTCACGGGGCGTTCGTGTGGATACCATAGAGACGCAGTTCGGTTGGATTGCGTTGGAGATTCAAAGCGGTTTCAGAGTTTTCAATAATCGATATAAATTCTAAACCACTGAATTATTTCTGTTTCGCATGGATCCTGTTGAAATTGCTTTGTAAATTATTATATTCCGCTGTGCATTTTTGTGTTGAAATTCCCTACAGTGGTATCAGAGCTACTTGTGAAACGTTTAATTCAGATTACGTGTTTTAATTACGATATATATGATATATGATGATGTAATTTTACCGATCTGAAATTGAATATATTTTGTATTTGATATATATGATATATGATGATGCAATTTTACCAATCTAAAATTGAATATATGATATCCTGCGTGTATGCATATTCTGGTGTTATGAATATTTGTAATAGATATGCATGTATATGATGTTCTGTTAAATGGATCTTAGAAGGTGTAATAACAATATACAACTTCTATTCTAATTGGATTAGAAGTATGAAGATTAGGTTTAATATGATTAACCAAAACTGGACATATATGATATGTTCTGGGTGTATTGTTATGGCGGTTTTGATATGATTCTGGAATTGTTTCAGAGATTCGTATGGAAAAATTCTACAATACAGATTGTAGTTCAAAAATTCTTTCAGAGGCCTTTGCTTCGACTACCTTTTCGTGACCAAGGCACCCTCGGATCGATCGATCGATCGGACCACTACTGTGGGAGACCCCCTTGGACCCCCCGGCGTAGTGCAGGATGGTCGTGACCCCAATATTTTTTATATATAGTTTTCTTTAATTATATATACACTATTATGTGCTTATTGTGATATGCATGGTGCACAGTTATGCCCTTTTGACCCATAGGTTAGTTGTTTTTGGTTTTGAAATACGGCTTGCATGTCGTGCCTTTCTATAAATTCTAATGTAATATTCTCTTCTCATCTAAATTCCCTCGAATGTAACTCGAGGTTTCTTTTTGTCATGTAATAATCTTTAATTGATGAAGATGACAAGATGGAGAACACGATGGTGAGATGATGATGGAGAGGAGGCACATGCATGAGGAAGATCCAAGAAAGCTACTATTTTGAGATCTTTTACCACCTTAGATTGACCATCAATCTTTCATTAGCTTGAAAAGATTGACAGTGGATTGGGCCATAACTGTGACACATTTAATATTGCACTTTATTTATGCTTGTATACGATAATAAAATCCCTCATTAAATTATTAAGTCTAAATCAGATGCCTTCCAATGAATAACATTCATCAAGACCTTGATCGATGGATGTAGGTTTGCCAAAGCAAAGTACCCTATTTATCATGGTAAGATGCGATAGGATAATTGTGATATCCAAACAGTTAAAATCATTGGGCCCGACTTAACTAAGTTATCTCAATAGGATTGTGAACTTAGAGGCATGTAGTTTGGTAGGTACCATTAGATGGACTAGAAACAAAGGTTGTTTACTAAACTATCCAAGAGTTATATATGATATAATTGACTTGGTTGTCTACCTAAATAATTGTGTTTTGAGAGAATAGCCAAAGCTAACTTAAGGCATAATGAAATATGGATCTTGGCACACTAGAAAGATTTAATAGAAAATGCTTTCCGAATTAATGGTGAGGGCTATTAATTTAAATTAAATATTGGGAGGTATATTTTGAATGTGCTATAATCAATTACATAATATCAAAAACTCTGCAATTTGACTTATTATTTTTGCACTTATAAATTGTAGATATCAATGATAGACAACAATAACACAAATAGTCTTTCACTACAATCAGTCCTTGGCAGGAAAAGCTGAGTGGAATTAATTTCCTAGACTGGCATAGAAACTTGAGGATTGTCCTCAAATAAGAGCGCAAGCTATATGTTCTTGATGGGCTCATTCCTGCAGCATCAGCTAACACTGCACCACGTACAGAGCATAATGCTTACAAGAAGCATCAAGAAGATGCTATGGATGTGAGTTGTCTCATGCTAGCAACTATAAACACTGATCTTCAGAAGCAACATGAGTTGATGGATGCTTATGAGGTGATCAAGCATCTCAAGAAATTGTTTGAAGGGCATGCTCGACAAGAGAGGTATGATACAAGCAAAGAGTTGTATCACAACAAGATGGGTGAACGTGATCCAGTTGGTCCATATGTGCTGAAAATGATTGGGTATATTGATTACCTTGATTGGTTGGGTTTTCTGATTACTCCAGAAGCCCAAACTGATCTTGTTTTGCAATCTTTGAACATCAACTACTCTTAATTTGTTATGAATTATCTCATGAATGAAATTGAGAAACCATTTACTGGGTTGTTAAGCATGTTAAGAACTACGGAGAACAACATGAAAAAGGCAGGACTCGCTCCCATAATGATGGTGCAAAAAGAGAATGCTAAGGGAAATTGGAAAGGCAAGAAGAAGATAGGATCTAAATCTTATGCCAAACCCAACTCCAAAACTAAACAGGCTTTAAAACCTAAAGGTGGGGTGGCTAAAGAAGGTGATTGTCACTTTTGAGGAAAACCTGGACACTGGAAGAGGAATTGTCATGCTTATTTAGAAGAAGTGAAGAAAAAGAAAGGAAGTGTGACTTCTGATTCAGGTATATATGTTATAGAAGTCAACTTGTCTACTTATACATCATGGGTATTGGATACTGGATGTGGTTCTCACATTTGTGTTAATGTACAGGAACTTCGAAGGAGTAGGACTTTGGCGAAAGGAGAGGTTGACCTACGAGTTGGGAATGGAGCAAAAGTTGTTGCACTAGCCGTAGAAACTTATCATTTATCATTTCCCACTGGGCTAGTATTAGAATTAGAGGATTGTTATTATGTGCCTGCTATAAGCAAAAACATTATTTCTGTTTCTTGTTTGGACAAGAAAGGTTTTTCATTTATAATAAAAAAACAACCGTTGTTTGTTTTACTTAAATGAAATATTCTATGGTGTTGCACAATTGTTTAATGGTATTTATATTCTTGATTTAGAAATGCCTATCTATAACATAAATACAAAACGATTTAAATCAAATGATTCAAATCCGACATATCTATGGCACTGTCGTTTAGGCCATATAAATGAGAAACGCATATCCAAACTCTATAAAGATGGGTTTTTGTATTCATTTGATTTTGAATCATATGAGAGATGTAAGTCTTGTTTATTAGGCAAGATGACTAAAGCCCCTTTCACTGAACATAGTGAACGGGCTAGCGATGTATTGGGACGTATACATAGTGATGTATGTGGACCCATGAGTTCGTTAGCAAGAGGTAGGTTTTATTACTTCATTACATTTATTGACGACTCCAGTAGATATGGATATGTGTATCTTATGAGACACAAATCCGAATCCTTTGAAAAGTTTAAAGAATTCAAGAATGAAGTTCAAAACCAATTTGGCAAAAGCATAAAAGCCCTTCGATCCGATCGAGGAGGGGAATACTTAAGCCAAGACTTTAATGACCTTCTAAAGGAGTGTGGTATTATATCACAACTCACTCCACCTGGAACACCACAATGGAATGGTGTATCTGAGAGGAGGAATCGCACCTTGTTGGACATGGTACGATCAATGAAGAGTCATGCAGATCTTCTAATAAGCTTTCGGGGTCATGCCCTAGAGACAGTTGCATTCACACTTAACCGTGTTCCTACAAAGACGGTTTAGATGACACCATATGAGATGTGGACTGGGAAACGTCCTAGTATGTCATTTATGAAGATTTGGGGTTACGAGGAGTTTGTAAAACGTCTGGATTCTGACAAGCTCGGACCCAAATCTGACAAATATAATTTTGTGGGATATCCAAAGGAAACAAAAGGGTATTATTTCTACAAACCTTCTGAGAATAAATGTTTGTTGCTCGAACTGGTATTTTTTTAGAAAAATAATTTGTCTCTAAGGAAAGTGGGAGGAAAGTAGAACTCGAAGAAATTCGAGAACCACAAAATATCATTGAACCTGAGTTGGAAAGTGAGCAGGAACCACAAGATATTATGGAAAGTGAACCTACACAAATTACAAAAAGTATTCGTAGATTTGGTAGGACATGCCAAGAGCCCGAGAGATATTATGGATATCTTGTGACTCAAAATGGCGATGTGATGCTCATAAATCAAGATAAGCCTCCTTCCTACCAAGAAGCTATGAATGGACCAGATTCTGAGAAATGGATTGAAGCTATGAAATATGAGATGGACTCCATGTATACTAACCAAGTATGGACTTTGGTTGATCCACACGAAGGGGTAAAACTAATCGGGTGCAAGTGGATTTTCAAAAAGAAAACTGACACGGATGGTAATGTACAAACCTATAAAGGGTGACTAGTAGAAAAAGGTTTCAAACAAGTTCAAGGTGTTGACTATGATGAAACCTTCTCTCCAGTGGCAATGGATAAATCCATCAGGATCTTACTTGTTGTTGCAGCCTTTTATGATTACAAAATTTGGCAGATGGATGTCAACACTGCTTTCCTTAACGAAAATCTCCTTGAGGATGTGTACATGACACAATCTAAGGGTTTTGTCACTCCAAAGGATGCTGGAAATGTATGTAAGCTGCAACGATCCATTTATGGATTGAAATAAGCCTCTCGGAGTTGGAATCTTCAATTTGATGAAGCAGTCAAAGAGTTTGGCTTTATAAAACATAAAGATGAACCTTGTGTATATAAGAAGGTTAGTGGGAGTCACATTGTATTCCTGGTATTATATGTTGACGACATATTAATTATTGGAAGGGAATTGTTAAATCCACAACACTTTTTGTTATTTCCACAACAAAAGTGTCATTGTAGATGTATAGCGACGGTGAAAACCGTCGCCATAGGATCTATAACTACACTTTTGTTGTGGAAATAACATTTTCAAGTGTGGATTTAAAAATTTTCTTATTGGAAATGACATTCCTTCATTACATGTTGTAAAAACATGGTTAGGAAAATGTTTCTCCATGAAAGATTTGGGCGATGCAACCTACATTTTAGGTATCAGGATATATCGAGATATATCGAGAAAAATGCTCGGCCTAAATCAAAGTACATATATTGATAAAGTGCTAAAATGGTTTAGCATGCAAGAGACAAAAAGAGGACACTTACCCATGACTCATGGTGTAAAGATCTCTATGGCCCCAATGTCCTAAATCACAAGATGATGAGGAGCGTATGAGAAAGATCCCTTATGCTTCGGCAATTGGATCTATCATGTATGCAATAATATGTACTCGCCCGGATATCTCGTATGATTTGAGCATATTTGAGCAGAGATACGGTTGAATCCGGTGAAGGTCATGGATAAAGTGATTAAGAATATCCTCAAGTACCTGAAAAGGACTAAGGATTCATTCTTGGTATATAGAGGTGAAGATGAACTGGTAGTAAAGGGTTACACAGATGCTAGTTTCCAGACTGACGATGATGACTATAAGTCTTAGTCAGGTTTTGTGTTTTGCCTTAATAATGGTGCTGTTAGCTTGAAGAGTTCGAAGCAAGAGACAGTAGCCGATTCTACAACACAGGCTGAGTATATTGCTGCTTCTAGTGCGGCCAAGGAGGCTATATTGATTAAAAAGTTCGTCATTGAACTTGGTGTTGTTCCAACCATTGTTAATCCGGTTGAGCTATATTGTGATAATAATGGAGCCATTGCACATGTTAAGGAACCCAGATCTCATCAACAATCCAAGCATATACGTAGGCGGTACCATCTCATACGTGAAATCATTGATATAGGAGATGTACATATAGGAAGAGTGCCAACAGATGATAGTGTTGCAGATCCACTGACCAAGGCTTTGTCGTAGCAGAAGCACAAAGGTCACACTAGTTCCATGAGTATTAGATACATGAGTGATTGCTCTAGTACAAGTGGGAGACTATTAGAGTTTATGCCCTAGAGGCCAATTATTTGATATAAGTGCTTAGCATTTTGATATTATATTTGATTGAATAAATTAATGATTTTATTATTGTTTTATTTACTGCATTATATAAATGTTAGCATAATAAAAGTATTTAGAATAATGATACAAATTATATAGCTTCAAGTATGTGACTTGAACATGAGATTATATAATTACAATTAGTATCATTGCTCTTAAATGTCCCTAGTCAAGTATCATTGTTAATGGGACAACAATGATACATTGAGACTAGTATGTGGATTGACTGCAGATCGTGTGACGATTTGTGGGGCGTTCGTGTGGATACTATAGAGACGCAGTTCGGTTGGATTGCGTTGGAGATTCGAAGCGGTTTCAGAGTTTTCAATAATCGGTATAAATTCTAAACCACTGAATTATTTCTATTTCGTATGGATCATGTTTTGGGTTTCAGAAATTGTTTTGTAAATTATTATATTCCGATGTGTGTTTTTGTGCCGAAATCCCTACATGCCTCTGAGGAAGAGATTGTTATTTTTAGAAAGTGGCAAGATGATGCACAGTTGGCTCAATGCATCATGCTCGCATCCATAAGTAACGAGCTTCAGCATCAGCATGAAACTACTACTATATTCCTGCACATCAAGAAGTTGATGGTGAGGAAAGTAGAACTGATAGATATAAGATATCTAAGGAGCTCTTCCGATCTAGAATGACCAACAACACTACAGTACAGACTTATGTCCTTTACATTATCAATTTGATTGAACAATTAGGATAACAAATTTTTTCATGGATGGAGAGTTGAGCCAAGATTTGATCGTGTAGTTACTCCCGAACTCCTTCTCATAATTGTTGTGAATTTTTCATATGAACAAGCTATATATCAGCCTCGCTGATTTGCTTAACATGTTGAAAAATGTTGAGAGTCACTTTCCAACCAAGAAAGACCAAGTCTTACTGGTAGGGGCCAAAGGATCTTCTGAAAAGAAGAACGATTCAAAGAAGGTAAATAGAAAGGCAAAAACAAAGGATAATAAGCCAAGGAGTTTGCTTCCACTATAATAAGCCAGGACACTGGAAAGAAGACTTCGAGAAACATCTTGTAGAGTCTAACCAGAAGAAGCTTAGTGAAGTTTCGGTTACAAATACAGTCTTGTTCATGATTAAAATAAATCTTTCTTTAAGTCAAGGTTCTATTTGGGTATTGGATACCGACTTTGGTTCTCATAAATATAGATTTATGAAGGGACCAAGCAGAAGTAGAAAGCTAAATAACAAATAAGTAATCCTATGTGTGGGAAATGAAGCAATGGTTGTTGCATTAGCCATACAAACTTATAGTTTAGCATAGCCTACGGGTAAGTCTATTAAGTCAATAAGTTGTTATTGTATTTCAGTTCTTGTTAAAACATTATTTCCAATTTATTGTTGGATAACAAAATTTTTGGTATTATATTTAAGAACAATTGTTATTCTATTTATAATAATAATGTATTTATAGAACTGGAATATTACTTAATGGATTTAGTATACTTGACTTACGTGAAAATAATTTTTCATATTGAATAAATTAGTATAAGAAAAGGAGATGATCATTCAAAGAGTTGAATGTGCGTATTTGTTGAAATACAAGTGTAAATTATTTGAAAGATTTAAAGAATTCAGAAGGGAAATAAATTGGCAAAGTATTAGGATTCTTTGATCTGATCAAGGAATGAATACTTGTGAATTGAGTTTCTAGATCATCTCAAATGTTTTCTCACAATGGACACCTCCTGATACACAATAATTGATTGATGTATCTGAAAGGAAAAATCATACCTTGTTGGACAAGGTGATGTCCATTTATTTCACCATTATTCCAGTATCTTTCTGGGGTCATGCCCTAGAAATGGTTCTATATCTACGAAAAGGTAATCTCCAAATCCGGGCCAAAGACTCAATAAGAGTTATGGACAGGGAGAATTCCTAATCTTAAGCATGTTAAGATAAGGGGTTGTCCAGCTTATGTGAAAAGGTTTCAAAAGAATAAGTTTGGGATAAAATTTGACAAGTGTCGATTTGTGGGACATCCTAAAGTAAGTTTAGGATATATGTTATATAATTCTACTAAGCAAAAGGTGTTTGTTGCGAAACACACTGCATTCTAAGATTTAGGTATTTATCATTGAAGGGGCTAGTGGGAGTATAATAGAATCTTGAAGAGTTCAAGAACCACAAAATACTATAAGTCAAATAAGAGGAACCTGTAGATAGACCTATTGTACCACAACTGAATCATAAATCTGGAATAGTACCGAAGATATTCGGGAGGTATGGATTCATCATAGATGATGATGATGAGGTACGCATCATAAAAGATGATGATCCAATTACATACGATGAGGTAAGAGTTGTAGAAACTCAGAGAAATGGATTGAAGCAAGCTTCTCAAAAATGGAATATTCGTTTTAATGAGATAATCAAAAGAGTTTGAATTTATCAAAAACAAGAATGAACCTAGTGTGTACAAAATGGTCAGTGGGAGCGCCATGACATTTCTAATATTATATGTTGATATACGATGGATAAGGAATGACATACCAATGCTACAATCAGTAATGATAAAGTTGTCTAAACATTCATCCATGAATGATTTGGGAAGAGTATCTTAATTGCGGATAAAAATCTATATAGATAGATTTAAAAGGATGCTTGGCTTAACCCAATGACCGTATATTCATTTGATGCTAAAAAAATTAGCAAAAAAAAAGGTGTTTAGCATGGCAAACTCCAAGAGATGTATCATGTTGATTAGCCTTGGAGTGTATCTCTCTTAATAATAATTCACATAGACTCCCAAAAGAGAGATCGCATGAGTAACTATCATGTATGCAATGAAATGTACGAGACCTGATGTTGATCAGTCATATTCTGAAGAAGATAATTATAAGACATTGAAAAATATCTGAAAGTACTTAACCAGTACTAAGGATTCATGGTGGATCTGAATTAAAACTAGAGGGTTTAACAGACTCAAGTTTTTTTTTAGACAGGCCAATATGACAGAAAATTCACTTAAGGTAAAGTGTTACCTTGAATGGTGGTGCAGTGAATTTGAAAGTTTCAAAATAGTAAAAAGTTGTTGGTTTAGTGATAAAGACAAAATGTATAGCTATAAATGAAGTTGCAAGTTGATTGTTTGGATGAAAAGTTCATTACAAAACTATGAATAGTTCCCAAGTCTCATCTTGGATCTAAACATGTGGTTGTGGCACTTTCATTTGATTAGAGGAATCATTAAAAGATGGGAATCACTATAGAGATAGTGGAATCTCAAGAACAACATTACATATCCATATACTGAAGCTTATCCAGCAGTAGGATGATCGTCACTTAGAGAATAAGGGTATAAGATACCATGACGATTGGCTTTAGTGCAAGTGGGAGATTGAAAGTAGTATGCACACAAGTCAATCATGTTGATGATAAAGCATATACTTTGTAACAATCTTATTTGTTTATTAATAAAAGTATTCATTTACTAAAGGCTTTAATTTATCTGCATGGTGTTAATTTAATAATATGTGATAAACTCATAGTTTTAAGCAATGCTTTTAGAATCATAATGAGATCATGCTAATGAGATCTAAATTCTTAGATAGCTTAAAACTAAAATGTTCCTAATCGATGGATTACTAAAAAAAGGATTAGTGAATCCGGATAGATTGGTACATACGTTGCTTGCTCATTAGATGAGGATGATTGATCTCATGATCATTTGTGTGGAGACACTAAAGCAAGTATGTAAGTGCTTATTGGAGAATAAGTTCACTGAACATGGCTTGCTAAGAAATACCTAATGGAGTTTTACTTACCTGTCAATACAAATTCCCGTAGTGATAGTAGTACAAGTGATCATTGGACTTGAGATCACCATAGTATCTTGTGTATGATGATTTATACTTTGACTTATTCCTTAAAACCCTTAGGGTATATCAAAGGGTATGTTTGGATATAATAAGTTGTATATGGAGATAATGTATGATCAATAAAGAATCTACCGCTTCTAGTAAAATAAGAGAAATGTCATGTGATTCGATAAATGACAACACAGTAATCCTTGGCCAAGGCAGAATGAAATTAGAAAGGAGTTTTTAATTTGCATTATATGGTGTTGTGCATTTAAGAATCGAAATACATATAATTAAATAAAATAAGACTTAACAGTAAATCCATGTCTTATATTTAATTGGAAAATTATATGGTGGAAGGATTGAATTGTACGGTAACTATTTACTCAAAGGTTCTTTTATGATTAATGTTGAAATCTATATTATCTAGAAATTCATTAATCGCTAGGGAAGCTTATCTCTATTGTAGAATAAATATTACTTATTTAAATGAATTAATAGTTTAATTTATTTATTTAAATAAGATTAGAATTGTTCTAATTGATTTATTCACAACCGGTTTAATATGGAGAACCTAAATGGTCACACCATAAAAGGAAGAATATTTATTTAAGAAGTTAATGGCATAATCATAATAATATGTTAAGTGTATTTAATTTAATCTATGATGATAGAATACATTAAATAGCTTAATGTTTATTATTTAAAATTTTGGAAATATTAAATATTAATTAATAAGAGAGTCTTATTAATATTATTACAATTATTATTATTTTAATTTATAAAGGAGTTTTGGAATTAATTTAATATAAGTACTCTCATATATTTCTAATAAGATTAGAAGGCTAATTAATTAAAAGTGTTTAATTAATTATTCCTAATAAGATTGGGAGCCTAATTAATTAAAGGAGTTTAATTAATTAAAATAAAACCCAATTCCTTAATTGTTAAGGAGGGTTGCCTACATCTATAAATAAGATGAGTCTTATTATGGGTGAGAGTTGACGTTTTTCACAATAGACGTGATTCCAATAGTTGGAGAGTACTCCCCTTTTTTTATAAAGATAGAAAAACTAGGGTTTGAGCCAAACACCTGTCTTCTTGAATATTTGTTCTTCCTTGGTGGATCACCTCTAGAGGCCAAACACTTGGGTGGGTAATGTTGATCAAAAGAAGGAATCAAACCAGGTGGACTCAAGTTGAACGCGAAAAGGATTGAAGGTGAACTCATATCTGAAGAAGCTAGTTTCTACAAGGGTGTGAATTTGTTCTCCATCTCTTTTCTATTGATTGATAATTATGCACATAGTATGATTTTAGTTATGGGTTTGTATGAAAATTTTAAATTCCTATTTTTCGCGCTTCCGCACCTTTTGTGTAATTTGATTGCATGATCATGCTATATACAAACTCAACATAAGTTTATTTGCAATGATTATAATCCTAGGATTATAATTATTATATCAAGACTATTAAGCCATTTTATAATCCTGAGACTAATAGTTTCAAGTCTAAATTTGAAAACAAACAATACTTGGGATTAATAGTTGTAAAATCCCTACTCTGATGAAATAAAAGTCTAATTTAATTTATGATTATTATTCTAAAACTTTAAAATGTTAAATTGATAAATGGTCAAACGGACAATTAAACGGATAAGTGAATTATTAAAAGAGGAAATAAATTTAATTATTATGGCATGGGCCCAAGTGGGCGGCTGAACTTGGAATTGGAGGAAATTATTTTTGGGACATAAGAAGGAGAAAAGAGGAAGAGAGAAAGAAAGAAAGGAAATATAAAAGAAAGAAGAAAGTGGAAGTACACCACCCATTTCCCATTCCACTCAACTAAAAATAGAAAATAGAGAGAAAAGGAAGATAAGAAGAAAGAAGAAGAAATGGAGACTTTAGAAAGGTAAATCGATCCTAAGCTAAATCTTTTTATTATGCATTATGGTTATTAAATTTTATGAAGTTTATGAATGGACATCATGTTTTTGTTTGTTTTTGATAGATTAAACTTTCATAAACATGAATCAAATGAGAGATGTAACGCCCGAGAATTTCAGATTTTGAATGAATTAAATTTTTATTTGATTATGTGGATTAAATGAATTTAATTGACTAATTATGTGAATAAGATATTTGAAGGTCGTTTTATGACCTAGAAGATGTGGATGTGGTTAATATTCTGGCTATGTGCTAGGATTAATTGTTTTGAATTATCCAGACGAAAATAAATGTTTTCTGAGAATTTTTCCGTAAAAACACTATTCATCCGATTTCGTTCGGAGCTTAGGTTTGAAATTCCAAGAAAAGCGTAATGATAGAATATGAAGATATAATAGAATATCCGATAATATTTCGGTTATGGCAAACGAAGTTTTCGCCTGTGGACTTAAAACCTAAGGGTTAATGAAAGAGATTTTTGAAAGGGAAAGGAAAGGCGTATAATCATTTCGGTTATTATATGTATGAGATACGAGTATTATACTAGTTCGAATACGAATATGGTATGAAGAATAGTACGACGTATAATACGAATATTGTATGAGAACTAGACGAAGAGAATACGAGAAGTTATTATAGGATTATAAGTTAAGGATTTTGTATAATCCAATGGTACTTGGATTAATAACAAGCCCAATGAATTATGGAATCAAGCCCAAGTTAAGGTCCAATGTTAAGTTATGTCAAGCCCAATCCAAGAAGTCAAACCGCGGATCGAACCAGCAGCTCACAGGATGGGTAAAAACCCATGGGGCAACCCATGGAATGATCCATGGAGGGTGGACCGGCCACTTGGCCACCAAGTAAAGTGAATACTTGGTGGCTAGGTTGTTGAGGAGGTGGAATAGTAAGGAGGTGTCCTTTTTGACCATTTTGCCCTCCATTTGAAATCCTATAAATAAGAAGCTTGGTGTTGGGTAAATTCTAGTTACGCACAACACGCAAGTATACGTGGTCAACAAGTAATAAAGAGTAAGTAAAGTATCGTTCCCACGGATAATTAACTAATAAAATTCACCAAGCATTAACCCATAACCATCTCAGTCTTATTTAAACGAATGGTATTATATTTTATATTTAAACTATTAATTAAATAAACCTAACTATTCCTAGAGTGAGACTAGATAATAAAGACTTGAGATTACAATTTCATATATTGACTCATTCAAATCCATACACTTCATGTTAGGCCAAACTAATTGTACCGGTTTGTTAGTCGAGAACACAAAAGTAAAGTACAACCATCTCTCAATGTACCATACCCATATCACATATAATCCACAATTGATAGAATACACATGAACACTCACATTACCTAAATCACTATATGTCTATGTGAGTTACAAATAATTAGGGTTTAAGCCCAAATTCTCAATTGACTATGAGCGATGCCTCGGTATATGTCTATCCTAAGCACGAATCATACATTTCATCACAATGTAGAACATACAAACACAAGCTATCAAGATCAAATCTAAACCCATACTTCGTCTTTCAAGTTCATATGAGTTATCACAATAATTGATGGCCAATCAACTAAGCAAATAAGCATAAATCTTAATAGACAATCGCACAACAATCAATAAGGTTAACAACGAAGTATATCAGATTAAACTAATCAATAGCATCCATTGTAATCTCAAAATAGAGTTTAGTTCATCATAGAATCAAAACCCACAATCCACAATTGATTATACATTGAGAAATAAAGATTGAAGTAAAGAGAAGTTAGGGATTTGGGAATGCAAATCTGATATCTCTTGCTCCAATTCTGAATTTCCTATGCTCTCCAATTGCTTCAATCTTCAACTCTAATCTAATCTAGGGTTCTAATCTAATCTAAAAAGAAAGAGAAGAAAAGAGAATATGTTATCTTCATTCAGCCCCCAAGGGGTGGTGTGTCTTACATAATGGAAATACATCTAATATATAAGCCCTAATTGAATCCCCCTCTCCGTTACGCTTCAATTACACTGTTTAATGAAAAGTTAGCTTTGGTCAACTTCCGAAGTCGCGCGGCCACGCAAGAATTGGCCTAATTTGGGCGCGGCCGCGCGCAAGTGTTAAATCGCGTCTTTTTGCTATTGTAAGTCGCGCGGCCGCGCAGGAATTCGCGTGCCCGCGAGGTTTATTTTTCTGCTGCAGTGTGCTCTGGTAAAATGGCCATAACGTTTGATCTGGGAAGAGTTACGGGGCCTGCTACCTATCAAATCGAAGATATCGACGAGTTCTACAACTTTCATTCTTTGACGATTGAGAAATTCGGGCCGGATGAAGGTTGAAATTGGGCTGGAAGGGACTACTATGAAAATGGCTAACCAAAACAGCGAAGTTTGACGTCCGTTGGTACAAAGACCATAATTCTTGCATTCGAACTCCGATTAGAACGATTCAAGATGTTCCAGAAAGCTACGAAGACACCTTACAATGTAAGCTAAGTTCCAAACCAAGCACATGAAGTAAACATGAAAGCCCAAATGATGTCCGGATTTCTTTTCTTTGCATTTTTCTTGTTTTTCCTTACCAATAGTCGCTCAGACCGCTCCCAAACGTATAACCTACAAAATGCATGAAAAGTAACTAAGACACATAAAATAAGCAACTAAATAAAGTAAAAGATACCGGATAAGTGTATATAAAATCCACTTATCACATACCCCAAACTTAAACCGTTGATTATCCGCAAGTAACACAATATAATGCAATCTACATGCTATGCAAGCTACGATACTATGACAATGATTCCCCAGATTTTCAGTCATGTTATGAATTCCAGTGATACATGCCTCAGAGAAATATCAAGATTCAAGAACAAAGCATCAAACTAAGCTAAAGGCGTAATGACATACAATCAGATAGTCCTAACCTGCTATAAAGATGTTGCGTGTGTGTGTGTGATGTGTTCACAGATAAGCTTGACATAGATGACGATACCACATGCTAAATTGCTTAAGACAGAAAATTGAAGTTTAAATCAAGAACTATGCATACAAATGAGACAAGAACTACTCCAACACATCAGTACAAACTAAGGTTTAGCAAAGGGTTTATTCTGCTTTTTTTTTACTCACAGGGCGATTTTCGTACTTTCCCGCGGTGTTTATTGATTTATTTTTTTATTTTTATTTTTTTATATATATTTCCCATGACTGTGCAATGTCTCATTCCATTAGGCTAACAGTGCTACCCTTAGCGAGCTTTCAACCAACGACTCCCAAACCATTAAGACCTTAGGGCGCTAGGTGTAGAGACAATCCCCTCGGGCGTACTTACTTAAGTAACAAAGGCCCCGAAACAAGACTAGCTACGGTAATTATTCAATTTTTTTTCTCTTTTTTTTTTATATAAAGCAAGCATACCCATGTGTTCCCAAAACTTGAGTTAAGTGTCTTAATAGTCATTACTCACTTCCTACACAATTCTATCATTAAAAACAATATTTTCCTCTCAGCAGACAAGCATGCTAATCTTAACCAACAAGCAAATAGGAACATTGTCGTGCTACCTGGTAACATCTAAACAGCAAGCATGAATTATATCTTGTATAAAATTATAACTAAGATCAAGATATCCACTAAATTCAAAAATCTATGAAATTTCTATGTCATCATTAGCCAAATTAGAATTCAACTAACTAAAAGCCTGGGATTATGCAATGTTATGCAACTAAACACATACTAAGTAATCAAGACAAAAGAAAACTAAAAAAAATCATACTAAAATACCCCTACTATGCAACTTAAACATGCAATCAAACTATATGCAACAACTACTCACTACAACCCAATACCCCCAAACTTAAAATAAACAATGCCCTCATTGTAATTAAAAGTGAAAGAATACTCCCCTAAGTGGCAATGTCATCTCCGTTCGCCTCCTCATGATCCGATGGTTTATCAGGCGATGACTAAGTTTGAGATATTCTATAGTTAGAGACTTAGTGTGGGCTTCTAACTGTCTGAATGCTTGAGTCAAAAATTCTAAAATTTTAGCATTTTTTCCACGATCGAGCTATAAGAAATGGCTGCATGTTTTGTTTTAACTTGTAGTTAGGCGGCAATATGACCAGACTCTGGCGACTTCAGGTTTTTGACTTTTGTGTGATCCTAAATGTTATACCAATTGGATTGAACCTGAGAGGAGAAACAATAAAACTATTATTAAGACTTACCACTATCTAACATCTACTAAATATGGAAATGTCAAAAAAGAATTAAACAAGGAGGGAGAAAGATTGGATGGGGTGCCTCCCATCGAGCGCTCGGTTTATAGTCTGTTAGTTGGACTCTTTTCTAGACACCGCTATCCAATTCCTCTACGATAGGAACCCTCCATCCATTAGAACTGCAATGTGCGTAGGTAGGTTCCCCATCTTGTGTGTCTGTGAATTGAAATAACCTGGCACATTTCCTGTACATGATGCCCCCAGTTCTATTGCATATCCAGGTACTCCTTCCGTTGTGTCTGTGAATAGATTTTTGCATTGAGGCATGACGGATACAACATGTTTCTCTTCTTCTATTATCTCTTCCTCAGCCCACCATGGTTTGTAAGAGGCCTCATAATCGCAGAAATTCTTGTTTTGGATGTGACTACCAAGGGGACATGGGTGTGCAAATTTCACTAAATTTTTCAACTCTATCTGAGAAGGCACTTGGGGTATTATACAAGTCAGCTCATGATCTTCATTTTCCACACCCCCAGTTGTCTCCTCAATGTCCACTCCTTTTAGTTCATTCAGTGGCATGAACACCTCTGGCTCTCCATCAGTTTCATCGTCCATGTCATAACACCAATTGTTTTGAGGGCGATTGTTCAAGGCTTAGAGTATTTGATCCATTTGATTCTGCAGATTCCGAATTGACCTCCCTTGCTCAATCATCTTCTCCTCAGTTGATGCTACAAACTTGAACCACAAATCCTCCACTCTTGAATTATCTTGTTCAGTTTCAAAATCTATGTATTGAGGACCATTCATTGAGGAGTTAATGAGTTGTTCCGTCTGTTTGTTAAGATTTTGGCTTGATAACTCCTGACTCATCATCATCCTGTCATGGTCTGCTATGCTTTTTGACATGAATTCCTTCAACCTTGAATTTTCCTCTTGTTGTGTTGAAGGTGGATATGAGAAATCTGATGGATGTGTTGAACTTGGGATGCAGTATTGGTTAAGATAGTTATAACTCCATTCATAATATGGGTGATACCCCCAACCTTGTTGATAATCAGGATAAACATCGTTGTTGAAGTAATCACCCCCAAACTGCACTTGTCCAACCTTGATGTTGCACTGATAACTTGGATGCTCGTCAGCACAGTATTCACATGTAACTACTATCTCACGAGTGCGTTGGGCTGCAAGAATATCCAACCTCTCCGAAAGTGTTGCAATTTGTGCTGACAATGTAGAAAATACATTGAGTCCCTCAGTACTCGTGTCCCTTGGTTGAATCATATTTGCATAAGGCCATTGATAAGCAAAGTCACCCATAGTACCTGAAAAGAGAGAAATATAAGAAGATAATTAAAACAACAACAAAAAAAATGTTTAAAATAAGACAAATTTGATTGAAATTAATGTTGACAAAAAATTATTAAGCTAATTCCCCGGCAACGGCGCCAAAAACTTGTTGGGTAAATTCTAGTTATGCACAACACGCAAGTATACGTGGTCAACAAGTAATAAAGAGTAAGTAAAGTATCATTCCCACGGATAATTAACTAATAAAATTCACTAAGCATTAACCCATAACCATCTCAATCTTATTTAAACGAATGGTATTATATTTTATATTTAAACTATTAATTAAATAAACCTAACTATTCCTAGAGTGAGACTAGATAATAAAGACCTGGGATTACAATTTCATCTATTGACTCATTCAAATCCATACACTTCATATTAGGCCAAACTAATTGTACCAGTTTGTTAGTCGAGAACACAAAAGTAAAGTACAGCCATCTCTCAATGTACCATACCCATATCACATATAATCCGCAATTGATAGAATACACATGAACACCCACATTACCTAAACCACTATATGTCTATGTGATTTACAAATAATTAGGGTTTAAGCCCAAATTCTCAATTGACTACGAGCGATGCCTCGGTATATGTCTATCCTAAGTACGAATCATACATTCCATCATAATATAGAACATACAAACACAAGCTATCAAGATCAAATCTAAACCCATACTTCGTCTTTCAAGTTCATATGAGTTATCACAGTAATTGATGGCCAATCAACTAAGCAAATAAGCATAAATCTTAATAGACAATCCCATAGCAATCAATAAGGTTAACAACGAAGTATATCAGATTAAACTAATCAATAGCATCCATTGTAATCTCAAAATAGAGTTTAGTTTATCATAGAATCAAAACCCACAATCCACAATTGATTATACATTGAGAAATAAAGATATAAGTTAAGAGAAGTTAGGGATTTGGGAATGCAAATCTGATATCTCTTGCTCCAATTCTGAATTTCCTATGCTCTCCAATTGCTTCAATCTTCAACTCTAATCTAATCTAGGGTTCTAATCTAATCTAAAAAAAAGAGAAGAAAAGAGCATATGTAATCTTCATTCAGTCCCCAAGGGGTGGTGTGTCTTACATAATGGAAATACATCTAATATATAAGCCCTAATTGAATCCCCCTCTCCGTTACGCTTCAATTACACTGTTTAATGAAAAGTCAGCTTTGGTCAATTTTCAAAGTCGCGCGACCGCGCAAGAATTGGCCTAAGTTGGGCGTGACCCTGCATGAAGTGTTAAATCGCGTTTTTTGCTAAGTCACAAGGAATCATGGAGGAATTGATGCACCATGCGAGGTTTATTTTTCTCTTCACGAATGTGCTCTGGTAAAATGGCCATAACTTTTGATCCGGGAAGATTTACAGGGCCTTCCACCTATCAAATCGAAGATATCGACGAGCTCTACAACTTTCATTCTTTGATGATTGAGAAATTCTGGCTGGATGAAGGTTGAAATTGGGCTGGAAGAGACTGCTATGAAAATGGCTAACCAAAACAGCGAAGTTTGACGTCCGTTGGTACAAAGACCATAATTCTTGCATCCGAACTCCGATTAGAACGATTCAAGATGTTCCGGAAAGCTACGAAGACGCTCTACAATGTAAGCTAAGTTCCAAACCAAGCACATGAAGTAAACATGAAAGCCCAAATGATGTCCAGATTGCTTTTTTTTGCATTTTCCTTTCTTTTCCTTACCAATAGTCGCTCACACCGCTCCCAAACGTATAACCTACAAAATAAACACAAAATACATGAAAAGTAACTAAGACACATAAAATAAGCAACTAAATCAAGTAAAAGATACCAGATAAGTGTATGTAAAATCCAATTATCACTTGGCTAGTGTATTTTGTGTTTTGAAAATCTTGTCCAATACATATTGAGAGAGAAAAAGAGCTAGAAACACATAATCAAGCTACTTCCAAGCAAAACATAAGACATTTACCAAAAACGCGAAGAACGACAAAGGTAATAGTTCGTAAACCTTAATCTTCATCTTTTTCGATTTCTTTCTCGTAGAGAATCGTAGATTGGTGGAGCATGTTTAGTGAGGTGGAATAAGGATGACTATTGATAATGAAAACAGTGATAAGTCATGATCGAATAGAAACTGTAAGTGTTTACGTAAGTTAAAACTGTAAAAAGTGATGGACGTTAACTTAGTTGTGAATGCCTGATTTGAAAACCACCATAGCTAGGGTATATGCATATTATTTGGTTAGGATGTAGATAATGAATCAATGGAATGTTCCATTTGATTTGGCTTATAGAACACGAGTAACAAAGTTATTGCAAATTTTGCGAAAATAGACGTTAAACGTCAAAATCGTAGAAATCTCGGATTAGGGGTCAAAAGTTGTCGTGAGACTTGGAAACTTCGGTTTTCAATGTCAACATGTGAGATAAGGTATTTAAGAATCGTGGGTGCAAGAATCGTTAAATTCTGACTTATAACGAAGAAAACGAGTATTGAACGCTCGTAAACGATAAACGAACGCTCAAAATGAAACAAAAGGTGAATTCCGAGTTAACGGATTTAAAAATGTAAAATTCTTATATGAACACCTAGAGTATGTAATTTGTGAGTTGTGGGCTTTCGAATGAGCCAATTCAGATGTAAAACGAATAAGTTATGAAGCTGGGAAGTTCGTTAGAAAAACCAACTGTCAAAACTAAGCTGGTAATTGCAGCGACGCCTTATAACGCCAACACACAAGTGTAATTTTTATTATACGCCATGGCGCCAAGCATGGCCGAGAGAAACCAAAATTGTCTGGAGACTCACGCCATGATGAGAGTTAGTGTGAGGACTCGCGCCACGTCACGAGTCCAGGTAAAACCACGAGAGAGTGATGTGGCCAGTCATACTACTATACTAAAGAGATGCCACATGCATGGCAAGAGTAGTGTATAATAGTTGACCAAGTCAGGTTTTTAATTCTGTTTGAATGTAAACCAATAGTAAGACATGAATGTACTGAATGTACATAATAAGGCTGACTTTAAATCACTTATAAGTGATAACGTTAGAAGATTAAGTATGGTTTAATAAGAATTAAACGAAGAACGCAAAAGTATAAGCAAGTAAACCGTGAAGGGTTTTCAAAGTTGGTATCTCACCAATGATGATCGAATGTCGGTTAATAACGTAAGAATGTTAAACAAACCGTAATGAAGTATAGTAAGTCAAATTGACTTTATTAATGAAATAGATTCAAGTAAGACATAGAAGAGAAAGAAGTTGGTTAAAACAAATAAAGTTAGTTGTTTGTAAACTAATTACAGTGTGCTATATGAATATATCATGTAGATCCTGTAAAGACTGAGAATTATTGAATAGTATATTCGAAGACGCTTGAAGGAAAGTTTTCTTAACGCTTGTGTAACCTAAGTGTTAGTCAGATTTTCTGTGATTCATGTTCTGAAATGCATGAATGGTTTTAAAGAAAGATTCGATGCTTGTTTTAACTCGGCTAGACTAGTCTTGAAGAACTGATTGATTTGCTTACAAGTTTTTCGATATAGAACTGTTAACGCTATCATATGCCAAGTATTTGGTACGGATGTAAAGGTAAGTTTGTCTATGAACAAACAAAGGTATTTTCATCGATTATTCGATGGGCACGCGAGGTTGACAAAACTTAAACGTAAATACGTTTAAGGGAAGAGTGTTGATCAACATAGAGTACAATAGGCTGATCACCTAGAAGTGCTCGTAAGTAATGCCGGATGGATGGCCTTAGTGTCGGATGTCCTTTTCAAGTATGAAAATGAAAAGAGTATGTTCATGGTCTTTTGACCGGTTCAGAATTCCTAAGCTATTATATATACTTTGGAATTATTATTATGAAATGAGAAGTACTAGTCAATGCTTCATGGTGATTTATATCTATTTGTTCAGTTATGGAAGATAATCATATAATTCTCGATGTGATAATCATATGATCCTTTGATAGACTTATTGAGCTATTTATGCTCACTTCTTGCTTGAATTATATGATTAT
Source organism: Panax quinquefolius (assembly GCA_020205615.1). NCBI lineage: Eukaryota > Viridiplantae > Streptophyta > Magnoliopsida > Apiales > Araliaceae > Panax > Panax quinquefolius. The sequence continues at coordinate 50,276,279 of CM035162.1, forward strand.
AGCTAAAGCCGAACAAACTGAGAGTTCTAAGAGAGATAAAGGCAAGGCTAAGATGGATAGTAATTATCCTGTAATAGACTAGAGTATTTGTATTTAATATACTCATGAATATCAAAGAATGTATTCGGTTTATGAACCTGGGAAAGGATTTATTACTATTGTAATAAGAATATAGTAAGTACACTCATTTTGTTGTTATCTCAATGGAATGACTGTATGAATTATAGTATCGTGTAGTACCATCTGTCGAGTTGCGAGACACCCGGATTAGGGGGCATCACAAGAGAAATCTAGAAATTAAAAGAAAAATGAAAAATCTAAATTTTCAAAAAAATTAGTTTAACTACTTGATTTTGTAAAATCTATAACTCTTTGTGTATAATGAGTTAGGAGATGAGTCATATATCAAAAGGAACCCCTAAAAGTAAGCTAACCATTGAATCAATAATTACTCAAAAATTCCTTGTGGTTTTTTCGTGGTGCTTGTTCGAATGAAACTGGTCTGAAGGACTCATAGTCCGAAAAATCAATTTTCTTAAGCTTTATTGCGTGAGTTATAATTCTTAATCCGACCGTAGACTCCTCGGTGCAAGATACTTAAGAAACTAAAAAGAAAGCATCCAGGGGATGGGCTAAACCCACGAGTTGAGATAAAAGAGTAAGGCAGCGAAACAGCGTTCCCTTACTCACAGACAGGGTAGGAAACCCCTTCTGTTTGTCCTAAAAAGGCGTTACCGCCGACTTTGCCCCTGTGAAACTCACTGTTGACATTGTTGTAATTTTTGGATACGTTATACATATATAAGTTGAGTATATGTCTACAAATTTTGAACCATTAAAGATTAACGTATGATTTGTTATAAATTTCGTGAGGTGGCTGGTTTGGAATTTTTCAAGCATAATTTTTAGCAACAAGCTTTCAGTTTTAAAAATGTATAACTTAATGATTTTAAATTCGATTTGGGTGATTTTTGATGCTGAATTGGAGAATTTGAAGTCTAATTTCTGTTAAAATTAATTAAATTAATAGTTAAGTTTTGGTTAATGTTAATAATATCATAACAGTGGACTGATGTTTTTAAAATAAATTATCATATATTGGTTTCTTAAGTTTTGTTATTCATTTATAAGTTTTGGAATATAATACGATAAATAAAGACAACTTGAATGAATAATGAATTATAAGTTGATTTATATGTTATTCGAGGTAAGTATATTTTTGTGTTGACCGCGAATTTTAAAAGAATTTAAATTTTTTATAGTAAGGTGTTGATTTAATAAATATTTATATATTTAGATTGTTGTATTTTATCATCGTTTGAGGTGGTGGCTTAGTTTTGGGAAGCCGGACATAAGTCCTCATGAACGTGGGTTCGAGTCCTGGTAAACTCTTGTATGCTCAAGTGGTCTCACACCCTGAATTTATTCGGGGGTAAATTGAGCCCTGGATTTATTCGGGGAAAGCTGAGTTGTGTCGATGAAGACACCACTGAGGCCTCCAAAAATTTTGGTTATCGTGCACTTATTTTCTCCATATCATGCATGTAATTATTTATTACGAATATTCGTTTGGTCAGGGAATATTCATATGACGGCACCAAAATAAGCAATCATCGATGGCCCCACAACAGAATAACTATCAGATATAAAAAGCGACTAAAATAACCTTTTTAAAAATTGATGGCAAAATTTTTACTATTAACTGTTGAAATACCGGTGATAAAAGTACAGTAATACGCGGTATTCCACAGTAGCACACGGTATTGCATAGTAATTCATATTATTGATTCTTACGTAAGAAGTCACTCAGTATTTCATTCAATAATTGTCATAGTAGTTATTGCACAGTGATTCATATCATTGATTCTTACGTAAGAAGTCACTCATTATTTCATTCAATAATTATCACAGTAGTTATTGCACAGTGATTCATATTATTGATTCTTACAAAAGAAGTCACTCAATATTTCATTCGATAATTGTCACAGTAGTTATTGCACAGTAACTCATATTATTCGATATGATATAATTAGATCAGTTGGCAGTATTGTGAGTCTATGTTAATACTTATGAATAATGGTTCAAAGATTGAAAAAAGTGTTAATTAAAGATAAGTATGATATGCATATGTTTGTTCAATTATTTTCTTTTTAGAAAACTAAGTTTGGCAGGACTTACCGACACTACTTTTCCTAAAGTAGTCTGGACCACTCAATTATTGTTAAAACGTGTATAAGTTGGTTTAATTTTTTCTGTGAGACCACAAATTCCACTACCAGCATTATTATATACCTCATTTGGTTATTTTGTTAAAAGGGGTGTGCTAGTTGTCTCCTCAATTTTTAGTATAAATAGATTGCTCAGATGAGAAAGAAAACACACCATTACTACACTAAAAATATAAAATTATTTTACTACAATATTGTGAGTATTTTCTGTTGAGTGTAAGGTTACTCCAAGTGTAGATAAAGAATACAAACATTGTTTAAGTTGATCAATTTCATAGAAAACGGAATCAAGTCACATGCTAAGGTAAGGGATATCATTTTTTTATGGTAAAGGGATATCATTTTCTTTCGTACTTCATATTATGGTAAGATATTATTATTCGTTTCTTCAGCTTATCATTAAATGGTGAAAAGTCCCGAAATGATTAGAATATCCTTAATAGTTTGTGCTTCATATAATATCTTTACCTGAATCTTTCTATACAGATTTTTATTATTTTTAAGTCAGGAACTTTACATTACTTGAACTTTATATTCAATCAAGAATTCTAATCGATTTTCTAGATATCATGTTGGTAATTTGGACTCTGGATAATTAAGTTAAAAATCACTAAGACCTATTTTATCTTATTATTCTGATTATTTATGTCCATTCATTATATATAGCATTATCATCATTCTCAAACTTAAATTTGTGTTGGAAAGTTATCTTTGGCTCGTAGTGCAAAGATGAATTGTTGATTGGTATGATTATGACAAAGAATTGTGTATTGTTATAATCATGATCGAAATGGTGTATTACAATCATGACCATTGGTGTTACAATTGTATGTCTTTGGTCCGTAGTGCAAAGATGGACTGTTGATGATTGGTTTTATAGTTGTATGTCTTTGGCTCATAGTTCAAAGATGGACTGTTGATTATTGATTTTACAGTTGTATGTCTTTGGCTCGTAGTGCAGAGAAGGATTGTTAATTAGCACGACTATTGGTGTTACAATTGAATATCTTTGGCCTAGAATGCAAAGATGAATTTAATGGCATAATTATAAATATGAACTGTGAATTGGTATAACCATAATCTTTGTATTTTAGGTAAAGACAGGTGGTTAAAGTTCTCTTTGTCTTGGGTACAACAAAGAACTGTGGATTGGTGTTACGGGAATAAAATATTGATGATAGATTTTTAATTTGGAGAAGATATTAGGCATTATGTTCTACTTGACTCTTTTAATGGATTGTGGATTCCGCCTGCAATTATGGTTAAAAACTTTTATCATCTACCATATATTCTAAATATCTGGTTTATTACTGATGAATACTATTGATAATTTAATTATTTTTAGTCATAATATTCTTTACTGGGCTATTTGTGCTCACCATTTTACTTCACAATTCCTTTTAGGAAATAAAAGTGTAGTTGAGCCTAGCAGAGAGAACATGTGTATAAAGTGGTGTTTCGAATTAGTCACAGTCATTATCAAGTTATGGAGTAGTGTTGTGATGCCCCCAAAATAGGTATACATCACCCATCTTGAGTCGCCAAATACATGGTACAGAAATCAAATACAAACTTCTTTTATACAATACGACAAAACGTAGTTGAGAGTTTTTACACGAATATTATCAAAAAGGATTCCTCATTACAATTATTATCACACTATTTTATAAAATAGTGATGACTACTATAGCCACCATCTCGGACCATCACTCCTTTCCCCGACTAGTCCCGGATACGTTCTCATTTCCTGAAGAGAACAATGAAAGCAAAAGGCTGATCTCAACTAGTCCAGTAAGAAATATTATGACTAAGATAATGCAGAATAAATAATCGTTAGCCTTCAACAATGTTAAACTAAAAATAAACAAAAAGTTTAACTGCAACGGAACAAGCAATCCATTAGAAGAGTCAAGTAGAGCATGATATCTATTATCTTCTATGATTTAAAAAGTATATCATCAATTTTATCGCTAAAACTCAGCTTAATAAATAATCCACATCATCGAATCTTCCCTGCACTATAGGCCAAGGATATTCATTAGTATCACGACCACAAATTATCCATGCACTACGGGCTAATGATATTTATGTTTTCACCAATGGTCATGATCATACCATCAACTGTCCATCAATGCACTACGGGCCAATGAGGACTTTTACCACATCATTTGTAACATTTTGGGTCATGATTATACCGAATGATCCCTAGTTATAATCATACCAATCAACAGTCCATCTATGCACTACGGCCAAAGATGACTTTCATCACAATATATTCATGAGGATGATGACAATGATATAAGAATTCAATTAAATGAAAGCAAATAATAAATTTTAAAGATTTATGATTTAATTTATCCAGAAATTTAATAATGTCCAAATTGTCAACATAATACTACTGTAACGCCCCGAAATCCGGTCTATCTTCACACCCGGATTCCGTACGTCACGAGTACATCATTCATCCAACATACATCATTATATATTGAAATATAACGACATACATTCTCAAATCCCAGGTTCTGAAAACCTTATAACCTTTTTCATTACAAATAATAATAAATACATTATTTATTTCATCTTATAAGAGTGACTTTTATCCGCCACCAAGGATACATAACAGTTCATTAAACTAGTCTATAATTCAATTTTATCTTTTTACATTACAAGTCTTCACTTGATCTTCTCGCTACCTTCACACTCTGAATGACAATTCATCTGGAGACCGTCAGCTTGATCTTTACGGGATCCTTAAGTTCTTCTAACCTTGTTCGCTGAAAATTGTTTTTCATTTAAAGCAAGTGTGAGCATTCAAATGCCAAGCAAGTTATAACAGTTGAACAAACAACTTCAGAATTAAAACATTTCTTTAGAACTTCTATAACCGAACAAAGGTTATGAAGTAGCTTGAATAATAGGAATAGTTTCGATTCCTATCATCTTAAAACATCAGTCATTTTCACTTTGAAATACTTTTATGCTTCTACCTTTTTCATACACATCCTATCTGGCTAGAATCATTAGCACAGACTTAACAATAACGGTTCATGTATAAACAGAATATACTTGTATTGAACAGCTCAATTACAGAACAATGCATATCATAGAAACACTGAAGTGTTCAAATTATGGCTCAAGGCCTTATACATTCTACCACCTTGTACATACATCGCATATATGCACATAGACAAGACTTCTCAAGTACAACATCTGAGAAGTTTAAGAAACTAACATTCATATAATATGAATGAATTTAGGAAACTTGCGTTACGCCCAGCTACAACTTACGCTGAACTGCTCATTTCAATTCCTATATAACACATAAAGAGAAAACATAAACATCAATTAGTCATATATTGAACTTACGCATTGGTTTACTTAACTTTACTTCTTAGGGTTCGCGTTCTTTCAATATAAGTTTACGCGACTAATTTCCTTTACCAGTTTACGGCTTTATGACATACGGAGATGTCTTACTCAAAACGTTCATCATCTTGGATGATTTATGTTCTTATCTTATCCGAACCATTAAACTTAATGTTCGTTAAAACAATTTCTTATTCTTTACGGCTTTTTGGCAACTAAATGCCATACCTCAGGATTCATTCCTTATCGACTTATATTCGGCTTTTATTAATCTTATTACTATTCGTTACGGCTTTCTTGATAAATCATATCTTATTAATACTTTCGTTATCCATTACATGAACCTCATGTTCATTACCCTTGTCGCTCAACCTCTAAGGAATCACAACCATAGCAATCCCTTACTTCCATTCATCGCAACTACGGTCCCCGGATATCGGTTACGTAACCCGTGATTATATTCTTTATCATTTAATCTTGTTTAATCTTTACGATCAACCTTTAATAATGGTTTACATCACTTGATTAAGTGTTACATTAGTTGAATATTATATTCTCTATCTTCCCTTACATTTCCCCTAAGAGCTGAGCAGTTAAAAGCTCATCTCTGGCTTTTTCCCAACATTGGCACTGCGGCGCCACTCCCTTCTTTATCTCTCACGCTGCAGTGCCACTCTCCAGAAGTTTATGGCCGAGCTTTCATACCGAGGCGCTCACCTCCCAAGGCTCAAATAATGACTGCAATGTCACAGAGCCTAAACCCTAGAAAAATTCTTTGAGTGTTAAATCTAATTTGAGACGCTTACTTCCCCATCTCATAAATTCTTCGTTATAACTCGGAACGAGGTCGTTCCAAAGCCATTCTCTTCCTTATCTTACGTACTTTAATACCCCTTGAGTAGAAATTCATTCTAAATCCATTAACGTGACATTCAATTGGCTTGATCTTCACCCTTTGTTCATTATACATTTTTAACGTTCTTCGTTCGTTTGTCCGTAATTCGGTCATCCGAACTCGGAACTCGTTCGTTCTTGAGTCCACGACTCACATTTTCTATGTTCTCTTACTTTCTTATGAAACCCTACCCATTCGAGTTCATTTACTAACTTTCTAATTCTCGTTCGCCTTTTATGAAATTTCGCCATAACTTCGTTATAGCTAAGTTTTAATTCGTTCTTCATGAACGTTTCTACCGTTCCTAACCAAGAAAGACACATCTAACTTATACGCGATGGTTTTAAACTTGTCCATCAACAACAATTATCTTACGGTGGTTTTAAATTTGTCCATCAACAACGTTCTTCGTGTTCTTCGCGTGTTCTTCATTCGTTCTTCATTTTAATCGATATTTTGGATTATGATTTCACTTATTATTGGAATTTGATGTTATAGAACATCATTCCTTACTTAATTCACCTACTTATTCATATAATCCACTCGGATCGTTCAAATTCACTATGAATCTTATACTTCCTTAAGAAATTTATAAACTAATTTTCTAAGTTCTTATTTCTTCTTTTCTCATGATTTCAACCATATGAAATCAATCCAATCTTCTTTTCCTCCTTAATCTCATTAAGCTATGTTTTTGACATAGAAATCATAAAGAAAAATATTAGAAGAAACTAGGGTTCGGATTACCGTTCTTCTTTAATCTTCTCTCGTCGGACAAAGTTTGTACGCGGGCAATCTATTCCTCCTCCTTCTCCTTCCCATCTGAGCTCTCTCTCTCTCTCTCTCTCTCAAGTGTGAGAGGATTTTTCAAAATTCAAAAAAAATGAAATTAAGCTTCCTATTTATAGATTTTCAAAGTTAGGGGCAAAATAGTCATTTCGCCCCTAAAGTTACTATTCACACCTCCTCCAACACTTAGCTACCAAGTAAACTTGGCCTCCACCCTTACTTGGTGGCCAAGTGGCCGCCCCTCTTGCCCCATGGGTTGCCCCATTGGTTATTACCCATCCGTTTACCCATCGGTTTGATCCGCGGTTTCTTTTCTTGGTTTGAGCCTTAACCCTAATTCTTATTGGGCCTATCTTGGGCTTGATTTCACAAAACGTTGGGCTTGACATAATCCAAGTCCAATTAGATTCTACAAAATCCATGAACTCAAAGTCCATTAAGACTAATCGTATACTACGCATCTCACTCTTGTATTCTCGTATTTTCTTCGTATATAGCTCGTATGATATTCGTAATATACGTCGTATTAATCTTCTTACTATACTCATATAATAACTAGTATTATCCTCGTATTTCTCACGCATAATAACCCTAATGATTATACGTGATCATAAAATTCTTGGAACTCACTTTACCTAACCCTTAGGTTTTGAGTCCGCGGGCGAAAACTTCGTTTTTGCCATAACTAAAATATTATTGAATATTCCATCACGTCTCAGAATTATACGTAATCAATAACTTCTCAGAATTTCAAAATAAATCTCCGAGCAGAAACGGATGAATAGTTCCTATTTCGTCTTTTTCCCCGAAAAATATTTTGTTCCCAGAAAACTTCTATTTTCATCTTGAAAATTCTTATTCACTCAAACTAGCTCTTAGCCAGAATACTCCCGATTTATAATCATCCTAGGTTATAGAACGATTAATAAACACATAACACATAATAGTATTAATAAGAATTCATTTTATTAATAACTAATTCTTTAAACCTAAACTCTGGACGATCCGAATTTCCGGGTTGTCACATTCTTCCCTCCTTATAAAAATTCCGTCCTCGGAATTTCTTAAAACCACACCCTTACCCGGGTCATCACATTCACCCCTTCTTCACAGAATTTCGTCCTCAAAATTTTAGCTTACCTTTCTTCTCAACTTCACTTCAACGGAGTTCTTATCTTTCCCTCATTCCTAACCACCATAACCTATCAAGAATCATAAAGCAGAAGGAATAACGAGGAATATATAATTTCCTCTTAAAACGTTTCATATTTTTTGCTGAGGGGTCAAATCAACCATGAACTCTTACTCGGTTATACAGCATTTCGCCGTAAGCCCTTCTTTAACGGTCAGTTTACAATCACCAAGAAAGTAAACTACGTCTTCCATGTTTTCCTCAGACTTGATCATTAGATTCCGCACCACAATTTTGTTTGGCACAAGTTCTCAAAGAAAGCTCGATGACATACCATTTGTCTAGCCGAATCAAGTAGCTTAGACCATACCAATAAATTGGATATAAACGTGAAACATTCGTCTAGCCAACTTAGTTGACATTGACTATTTTTGTAAATTCTTTATGCAATACATCAAAACGTTTTATGACTTCATGATACAGTACTTTTCACAGTACATTGAGGACTTCGTCAGTTTGTAACTTCGTCATTATACATCATACCATAGCGGGTTGTTGATCCTAAGATCACATCCAACACTAGGTTCAATTGCATTAATAACTCCATCGTTTTACCACCCTTGCATCGAATGCACAGATGATATAAAATTCCTTTTGATATTTTAAATCAATTTCTGTCTAGCCAAAGCAATTAGCATAGACATATGAAGAATAGCTCTTTTAAAAATTCTATTGATTCCAAAAGTTGAACCAATTCTTTTGTTTTTTAAAAAAATGTACATATCAGCACGATTTCAATAAAGTTCAAAATCTAGCATAGCTAGATGACTTGGAATATCCTATTTCTCCCTTCATTGTCTTACTACGACAATACTTAATCTTCTCTAGCACCTTCAATACTAAGCCTACTGAAAACAACTCATTTTCAGTCTAAACATTCCTATATCTTAATACAGTCCATCAACTTACCACACATTATGAGTTCAGGAACTTTCCACAGTAATATGAGTTTAAGAACATCCAGACAGACCATAGGCGTTCCTTCGCTGAGAAGTTCGAAACATACCATATTATTATGAGTTACGAACTTACCATAAGTATGAGTTTCAAGAACTCGCACCTACCTTATCGTTCTCTACCTATCAAGTATATACATAAGAAAAGATTCACCTTCTCGTCATATACATCTTGATAGCGCGACCAATCCCAATGATTATCACTACCAGAAGCTAAGTGATTGTAGAACCAAACACAATTCCCTGCCCATACAGAAAATTGGTCAACTCAGCTTCTGACCGATATAAGAAGCTAAGCGGTTGTTACACCAAGAACAATTCTCCGCCCATACAAAGAATTGTTCAACTTAACCACTATATCGCATAAGAAGCTAAGTGGTTCTGAAACCATGTATAATTTCCCAGCCCATACAAGGAATCATACAACTCAGCTGCTGATATGAGTCTTCAATTGAAATTTTACAACTCCTAAATCTCTCTCTACTTAATACGAATTTTCTTTAATTCGTATACTATCCTTCACAACTCAATCTAAGTTCTTCTTCCCGTACTACTTCATAGTACCATTCATTTATAGCCATAGCTATAAATCATTCAACGTTTAACAACTAATCTGTTACTATGAGTCACTATGATCACGTGGTGATCTTCTTATCCTTCTCTCTATGATTATAGTCTTAGGTACTCCTACCTAAGGTTTATAACCTATCAGCTCTGATACCAACTTGTAACGCCCCGAAATCCGATCTATCTTCACCCCCGGATTCCATACGTCACGAGTACATCATTCATCCAACATACATCATTATATACTAAAATATAATCACATACACTCTCAAATCCCAGGTTCTGGAAACCTTATAACCTTTTTCATTACAAATAATAATAAATACATTATTCATTTCATCTTACAAGAGTGACTTTTATCCACCACCAAGGATACATAACAGTTCATTAAACTAGTCTATAATTCAATTTTATCTTTTTACATTACAAGTCTTCACTAATCTTCTCGCTACCTTCACACTCTGAATGACAATTCATCTGGAGACCGTCAGCTTGATCTTTACGGGATCCTTAAGTTCTTCTAACCTTGTTCGCTGAAAATTGTTTTTCATTTAAAGCAAGTGTGAGCATTCAATTGCCCAAAGAAGTCATAACATTGAACAAACAACTTTAATTAAAACATTTCTTTAGAACTTCTATAACCGAACAAAGGTTATGAAGCAGCTTGAATAATAGGAATAGTCTTGATTCCTATCATCTTAAAACATCAGTCATTTTCACTTTGAAATACTTTCATGCTTCTACCTTTTTCATACACATCCTATCTTGCTAGAATCATTAGCACAGACTTAACAATAACGGTTCATGTATAAACAGAACACACCCGGATTCCGTACGTCACGAGTACATCATTCATCCAACATACATCATTATATACTGAAATATAACGACATACACTCTCAAATCCCTGGTTCTGAAAACCTTATAACCTTTTTCATTACAAATAATAATAAATACATTATTCATTTCATCTTACAAGAGTGACTTTTATCCGCCACCAAGGATACATAACAGTTCATTAAACTAGTCTATAATTCAATTTTATCTTTTTACATTACAAGTCTTCACTTGATCTTCTCGCTACCTTCACACTCTGAATGACAATTCATCTGGAGACCGTCAGCTTGATCTTTACGGGATCCTTAAGTTCTTCTAACCTTGTTCGCTGAAAATTGTTTTTCATTTAAAGCAAGTGTGAGCATTCAATTGCCCAGCAAGTCATAACAGTTGAACAAACAACTTCAGAATTAAAACATTTCTTTAGAACTTCTATAACCGAACAAAGGTTATGAAGCAGCTTGAATAATAGGAATAGTCTCGATTCCTATCATCTTAAATATCAGTCATTTTCTTTTTTTTTTCTTTTTTTTTTGCTAACTAGATGTTTCCCAACCCGCGGGTCAGACTAATCACCCGGGTCGGACACCACCCTTTGGGCTTGCGCACCAGCTTGCACTGGCAGTCCGTGGCCACGCGAATATAAATTCATACTTGTTCCAGGCGGGAATCGATCCCAGGATGTCCGAGTTTACGGCTCACCCCAAGTCGAAGCTTACCGCTACGCCAAGTGTTGTGGTTAATTCAATTACATAATTTATTAACCTTGAAATACTTTCATGCTTCTACTTTTTTCATACACATCCTATCTGGCTAGAATCATTAGCATAGACTTAACAATAACGGTTCATGTATAAATAGAACATACTTGTATTGAACAGCTCAATTACAAAACAATGCATATCATACAAACACCGAAGTGTTCAAATTGTGGCTTAAGGCCTTATACATTCTACCACCTTGTACATACATCCTACATATGCACATAGACAAGACTTCTCAAGTACAACATCTGACAAGTTTAAAAAACTAACATTCATGTAATATGAATGAAGTTAGGAAACTTGCCTTACGCCTAAATTTACAACTTACATTTGAATCGCTCATTTCAATTCCTATATAACACATAAAGAGAAAACATAAACATCAATTAGTCATATATTGAACTTACGCATTGGTTTACTTAACTTTACTTCTTAGGGTTCGCGTTCTTGCAATATAAGTTTATGCGACTAATTTCCTTTACCAGTTTACGGCTTTATGACATACGAAGATGTCTTACTCAAAACGTTCATCATCTTGGATGATTTATGTTCTTATCTTATCCGAACCATTAAACTTAATGTTCGTTAAATCAATTACTTATTCTTTACGGCTTTTTGGCAACTAAATGCCATACCTCATGATTCATTCCTTTTCGACTCATATTCGGCTTTTATTAATCTTATTACTATTCGTTACGGCTTTCTTGATAAATCATATCTTATTAATACTTTCGTTATCCATTACATGAACCTCATGTTCATTACCCTCGTCGCTCAACCTCTAAGGAATCACAACCATAGCAATCCCTCACGTCCATTCATCGCGACTACGGTCCCCGGATATTGGTTACGTAACCCGTGATTATATTCTTTGTCATTTAATCTTTTTTAATCTTTACGATCAACCTTTAATAAAGGTTTACATCACTTGATTAAGTGTTACATTAGTTGAATATTATATTCTTTATCTTCCCTTATATTTCCCCTAAGAGCTGAGCAATTAAAAGCACATCTCTGGCTTTTTCCCAACATTAGCGCTGCGGCGCCACTCCCTTCTTTATCTCTCGTGCTGCGGTGCCACTCTCTAGAAGTTTATGGCCGAGCTCGCGCTGCGGCGCCGCCTCCCAAGGCTCAGCTAGCGCTGCAGTACCAAGTGTTAAATCCAATTTGAGACGCCTACTTCCCCATCTCATAACTCCTTCGTTATAACTCGGAAGAAGGTCGTTCCAAAGCCATTCTCTTCCTTATCTTACGTACTTTAATACCCCTCGAGTAGAAATTCATTCTAAATCCGTTAATGTGCCATTCGATTGGCTTGATCTTCACCCTTTGTTCAATTTACGTTTTTAACGCTCTTCGTTCGTTTGTCCGTAATTCGATCATCCGAACTCGGAACTCATTCGTTCTTAAGTCCACGACTCACGTTTTCTATGTTCTCTTACTTTCTTATGAAACCCTACCCATACGGGTTCATTTACTAACTTTCTAATTCTCGTTCGTCTTTTACGAAATTTTGCCATAACTTCGTTATAGCTAAGTTTTAATCCGTTCTTCATGAACGTTTGTACCGTTCCTAACCAAGAAATACACATCTAACTTATACGCAATGGTTTTAAACTTGTCCATCAACAAAAATTATCTTACGGTGGTTTTAAATTTGTCCATCAACAACGTTCTTCGTGTTCTTCGCATGTTCTTCATTCGTTCTTCATTTTAATCGATATTTTGGATTATGATTTCACTTATTATTGGAATTTGATGTTATAGAACATCATTCCTTACTTAATTCACCTACTTATTCATATAATCCACTCGGATCGTTCAAATTCACTACGAATCTTATACTTCCTTGAGAAATTTATAAACTAATTTTCTAAGTTCTTATTTCTTCTTTTCTCATGATTTCAACCATATGAAATAAATCCAATCTTCTTTTCTTCCTTAATCTCATTAAGCTATGTTTTTGACATAGAAATCATAAAGAAAAATATTAGAAGAAACTAGGGTTCGGATTACCGTTCTTCTTTAATCTTCTCCCGTCGGACAAAGTTTGTACGCGGGCAATCTATTCCTCCTCCTTCTCATTCCCATCTAAGCTCTCTCTCTCTCTCTCTCTCTCAAGTGTGAGAGGATTTTTCAAAATTCAAAAAAAAATGAAATTAAGCTTCCTATTTATAGATTTTCAAAGTTAGGGGCAAAATAGTCATTTCGCCCCTAAAGTTACTATTCACACCTCCTCCAACACTTAGCCACCAAGTAAACTTGGCCTCCACCCTTACTTGGTGGCCAAGTGGCCGCCCCTCTTGCCCCATGGGTCACCCCATGGGTTGCCCCATTGGTTATTACCCATCCGTTTACCCATCGGTTTGATCCGCGGTTTCTTTTCTTGGTTTGGGCCTTAACCCTAATTCTTATTGGGCCTATCTTGGGCTTGATTTCACAAAACGTTGGGCTTGACATAATCCAAGTCCAATTAGATTCTACAAAGTCCATGAACTCAAAGTCCATTAAGACTAATCGTATTCTACGCATCTCATTCTTGTATTCTCGTATTTTCTTCTTATATAGCTCGTATGATATTCGCAATATACGTCGTACTAATCTTCTTACTATACTCATATAATAACTAGTATTATCCTCGTATTTCTCACGCATAATAACCCTAATTAATATATGTGATTATAAAATTCTCGGAACTCACTTTACCTAACCCTTAGGTTTTGAGTCTGCAGGCGAAAACTTCGTTTTTGCCATAACTGAAATATTATTGAATATTCCATCATGTCTTAGAATTATACGTAATCAATAACTTCTCAGAATTTTAAAATAAATCTCCGAGCAGAAACGGATGAATAGTGCCTATTTCGTCTTTTTCCCCGAAAAATATTTTATTCCCGGAAAACTTCTATTTTCATCTTTAAAATTCTTATTCACTCAGACTAGCTCTTAGCCAGAATACTCCCGGTTTATAATCATCCTAGGTTATAGAACGATTAATAAACACATAACACAGAATAGTATTAATAAGAATTCATTTTATTAATAACTAATTCTTTAAACCTAAACTCTGGACGATCCGAATTTTCGGGTCGTCACATTCTTTCCTCCTTATAAAAATTCCGTCCTCGGAATTTCTTAAAACCACACCCTTACCCGGGTCATCACAACTGCTTTGTGGAGTAAAATTCATGAATAATATTGTATCAAAATTGATTTGGACCGAAAAGAAATTAATTTTTGTCATGAATAGTACTTCGGGCGAATTGTACCCGACTGAATAGTACTCCGTGAATAGTACTTCGGGAATAGTATCCCGTGAATAGTACTCGTTAATAGTACTCGTGAATAGTACTTTGTGAATAGTACTCCGTGAATAGTACTTTATGAATAGTACCGTATAAATGAATAGTACTCATGGACAGTACTCCAACATGAAAAGCTTAAAATTTAACAAGAATGTGCAGAAAATATCCTTGTAAAACGATACTAGAAGAAGCGCAAATTTCAAGGATATTCTACTAATTTCACAGAGTATAGAAGCAATACTTTAACAAAATGAGGGTATAATCAGGAATACGAGATGAAATAATATTACTCACATACTGTAGAGTGTGGAAGAAAATATTATTCCTTATAAATACTGAACAAAAATAATATATCATACCTTAGAAGAAGACTGGATACTGAAATAGTGAAGTAGCAGAATACTCTTCTTCTTCCTCTCTATAGCTTCTCTCTCTATAGCTTCTCTCTCTATAATTGCTCTTGTGAGTCTTAGTGAATTGGTAAGAATGAAAGAAGAATGAGCTCTATTTATTGGAAAACATAGTTTCGATAATTGCACGTTTTGGGGCTCGAATTATTACAGTATAATACCTTCATCTTTTCCTCCATTTTTAATATAGTCATGCAAATATTATCAATCTTGCACCACCTCCCCTAATAGTAATGCATGTGAACTAATAGTTCCATTCATGTGAGCAAATAGTTATATGCATGTGAACTAATAGCAATTAATTGCTCATTTATCCGATTAATTACCCGATTGGTCAATTTAACATCCAGAAATCAATTATTATCAAAATAAATGTTGATTTCCACTAACACAAATAATCACAACACAATGGAAATATTTTTATCAAAAAATTCATCTTTAATCAACACGAACTTATTCATCATTAATACTATAACTCACAATATTTAACAACCAGATCATTCACAGGAAAGAGGAGGCTTTCCGATAAGGATTTCTCCTTACTGACGTGCAATTAGGTGACCAAACCCCTTTCCTCGACAGAACTTTCTAGACATCGTCAATATTGAAAATAATAATATGAATAACTTTGTAGTCTCAATTATTGATTTAAAAATATAAAATATTATACAGATGATACTATGACAATAATTGAATCAATAATATGAGAGATATTATGCATCAATTACTGTAGCAATAATTGAGTATAATTGAGTGACTTCTCACGTAAGTATCAATAATCAATACCATGTGCTACTATGTAACCACGCGTATTACTGTACTTTTACCACCGGTTAGTTCAACAGTTTAACGGTAAAACTTTCGTCGTTATTTTTATAAAAAGACATTTTCGTCGTTTTCTAACTTCGACAATACTTTTGTTGTGGGGTCCACCAATGATCGTGCCAACGTACAAATATTCCTTGTTAAAACGAATATTCCCCGACCAATCGAATATTTTATAACAAATTGCTTACTTTGCAAATTTTATAAATATTACCCACAACTATAACATTATATCAAATCCACACCATAATATTGAAAAATATATTTCGAGAAAAAATAATTTTTATTCATAAAAGTTGGGGTCATACAACCTCCCCTTCTTATGAAATTTCATCCTCGAAATTAGGGTACGTATCTGGTATGTCGAAGAGGTGAGGATACCTTGACTTCATTTCAGATTCTAACTCCCAGGTGCCTCAATATCGTGGTTTCTCCACAAAACTTTGACTTAAGGTATAACCTTGGAGCGTAGAATATGATCCTTCTTATCCAAGATTTTAATAGGTACATCTTCATACGTTAAATCTTCCGCTATCTCGTCCGGTTCTAATTCAATAATGTGGTTCGGATCTTTCACATATTTACGTAACATAGATATGTGAAAAACGTTATGAACACGAGACATACTTAGCGGTAAGGCGAGTCTATATGCCACAGTTCATACTCGATCGAGGATTTTGAATGGCCCAATGAATCGAGGATTGAGCTTTCCTCTCTTTCCAAATCTTGAAACTCCTTTCCATGGAGCAACACGTAACAACACATGATCTCCAACATTGAATTTCACGTTTTTTCGATGAATATCAGCATAACTCTTTGGTCGATCTTGTGAGGTCTTTATATGTTGTCGGATCATTTGAATCTTTTCTGTTGTCATGCGTACCAAATATGGTCCCAACAACGTTCCTTCACCCACCTCATCCCAGCATACTGGAGAACGACATTTGTGTCCATATAACACCTCGAATGGAGCCATGCCAATACTTGCTTGATTATTATTGTTATAGGAGAATTCCACTAATAGCAAGAACTTGTCCCAACTTCCTTTGAAGTCAAGGACACAAAGTCTTAATAGATATTCAAGAGTTTGAATAGTCCTCTCTGACTGCCCATCCGTTTGAGGATGATATGCCGAACTAAATTATAAATCCGTGCTCATAGCTTTTTACAAACTAACCCAAAATTGTGAAGTAAATCTTGGGTATCGATCAGAAACTATGGATATTGGCATACCATACAGTCTGAAAATCTCATTTATGTAAATACGAGCAAGACGTTCAAGTGGATAAGTTTCTCGTATAGGTAAGAAATGAGCAGACTTTGTCAATCTATCAATAATGACCCAAATTACATATATGCCTTGAGAAACCATGGGAAGACCAGTAACGAAGTCCATGGTAATGTGCTCCCACTTCCATTCTGGAATTTCAAGTGGTTGCAATAGACCTTTTGGCACTTGGTGCTCCGCCTTGACTCGTTGACAAGTTAGACGCCTTGAGATAAACTCTGTTATCTCTCTCTTCATATTGTTCCACCAAAATGTATGTTAAAGATCACGATACATTTTGGTACTCCCAGGATGGATTACAAACGGTGTGTTGTGCGCCTCCATCATGATTTTATACTTCAAGTCAGATTCGTTAGGAACACAAAGTCTGGAGTTGACTCGAAGTATTCCTTCTTCATCGATTCTTGCTTCCGGGATAGCACCTTCTTGTACTTTCTTCTTCGTACGCATCAGCTCCAAGTCTATAGCTTGAGCATCTTTAACTTTATCAATTAAAATCGGTTATACTCGTATATTTGTCATCATCACATGGGTCCCTGGAGTCTTTAACTCTATTTCCATCCTTTGTAAGTCGTACAAAATGGGCCTTTGCGTTGACAATATCGCACTCGTACCCGCATATGATCTTCTACTCAATGTGTTAGCTACTACGTTTTATTCTCCAAGATGGTATTGAATGGTATAATCGTAATCTTTCAACAGCTCAAGCCAACATTGTTGTCACATGTTGACTTCCTTTTGGGTGAAGAAATATTTGAGGCTTTTATTATCCGTATAGATTTCCACTTTCTCCCCATACAGGTATCGCCTCTAGATTTTAAGCGCAAAAACAACAGCTGCCAACTCTAGATCATGAGTAGGATAATTCCTCTCATATTCTTTGAGTTATCGTGAGGCATAGGATATGACTTTACCATGTTGCATGAGAACACATCCTAAACCTTTGCCTGAAGCATCGCTGTATATGACAAATCCTTCTGAACCAGATGGTATTGTCAGAATATGTGCTGAAATAAGTCTCCTCTTCAGTTCTTGATAACTCTTCTAATATTCCTCGCTCCAACCGAATTTTGAATCTTTCCGATTCAGCTGAGTTAATTGAGTAGCGATTCGAGAAAAACCTTCTATGAATCTCCGATAGTAACCAGCTAAGCTGAGAAAGCTACGTACTTTGGTCACTGACTTAGGTTGCTCCCAGCTTTGAATTACTTCAATCTTTACCGGGTCAACAGATATTCCGTGATTTGACATCATGTGCCCAAGGAATGCTACTTCATCAAGCTAGAACTCGCATTTCTTCAACTTGGCGTACAACTTGTTTTCACGAAGCTTTTGGAGTATCAGCCTCAAGTGATGCTCATGATCTTCACAGCTTTTGGAATATATGAGGATGTCATAAATAAAGACAACCACAAAGTGATCCAAATATTCCTTGAATACTCGGTTCATCATATCCATAAAGGCAGCAGGAGCATTAGTCAATCCAAAACACATGACTAGGAATTCGTAATTCCCGTACCGAGTTCTGAAAGCAGTCTTTGGAATGTCATCAGTTTTAATCTTCAACTGATGATATCCGTAATCTAAGATCAATCTTTGAAAAAGAATTTGGGCGCCAGAATCGGGTCAAACAGGTCATCAATGTGAGGCAATGGGTACCTATTTTTGATGGTGACATGATTCAACTCCCGATAATCAATACAAAGTCGCACACTTCCATCTTTCTTCTTTATGAATAGAACAAGAGCGTCCCAAGGAGATGTACTAGGACGAATGAAACCGATGTCTAACAATTCCTGCAGTTGGGTCTTTAACTCCTGAAGTTCAATAGGAGCCATTCGATATGGGGCTTTGGAAATGGGTTTTGTATTGGGTTCAAGGTCGATACCAAACTCGATTTCACGCTCCGGGGGTAGGCCAGGAAGTTCTTCTGGAAATACGTCAGGAATTTTTTTAACAATAGAAATATCATTCAAATCTGACGTATTTTTGTTTAAATCTGTGACATGGGCTAAGAAAGCTTGACATCCATTTTTCAATAAACGAATAGCTTTATGGCTTGATATGACAGTGATTGACTGTAGTGGTTTGGTTGCTTGAATTCGCATAATAGGTTGGTTTGGAATATGAATGTAATGCCCCCAAATTCAGGCACTTGAAACCCGAATTCAGTGCTTTACGATACCATTTCTATGAGCGGAATAATACTAATAATAATAACAATAATATAAATATCAAACTTAACTTACATTTATCAGAGTCTAATCCAAAGTACGTAACCCTTACTATATTCTTTACATGATATATATACATATCATTGTCTATATATTGTCTAACTATTACAAAAGATACCATTAAACATGTTCTGTTTGCTTTCCTTTTCACTTGTTCTTGTCTGAACCTTCGGGTTGAGCATTTGGGTGCCCAGCAAGTAATAACAATTATAAATATAAGTAGCTGAAAGAAATAAATGTTTTCTTTGTACATCACTTCTACAACGAATTTATAGTTGTGAAGTAAACTGAACCGATAATAACAACATAACAATTCTATCTCAAATTTTTTAAACAACGTATAGACTATATATATAGTTTAGTTGACATATTATGAACATTGTTTTTCGTTTTAGATAAGGTTTAGCAGAACTTCATCTACAAACCGTCATAACTTACGGGCTTTAGGTTGTACTTCCCATTGGCCTAGAACGATATTATCTTTCATCCTTTGTCCGCCTTAGCGTAATAAAATTTTCCCGTGATCGGGATGTTCATACTTAGTCTGGAATCCGAACCAAAACAATTTGATTGGATACAAAAAGATTTTTATCATATTCAATGACATTTCGAAACTTGTGTCTAGCTGATCAAATAGCTTAGACGGCTTTATATATATATATATATATATATATATATATATATATATATATATATCGACATGTGATTAAATACAATGATTATCCAAGTGGGGACACTTGTATAACCATATATAGAAATTAACAAATAGAATATATCCGAATTACCATATACTAACATGTTGATAAACAATGATTGGATATAGAATATATCACAATAGGTTTAATAATATAGCATAATAATAATAATATAATTCTGAAACTTCTTACTCATATCCATTGCATAAAGGAAATACAAAGGTAAGATATCACTCGATGCTACCGCTATAGTTTGTAACTTAGTTCTATCTTTATATAATACCTATCAGTAATAAGATCATTTGATCGATTAGAATAACATACTATAACACATAGCACTGCTTATTGTAGTCAGCACATAACCTAATCACATTGTCACACACGTTCCACAACCATTGAATCACACATAATCACATATCTAATCAAATTATCTAAGCCCAAATCAATTTCTGAAATATATCGGTGTACCGACAGCTTTATCGTGTAATTATCGAGTCTAAGACTTTATCGTGTAGTTCAATATCTGTAAGTACCAGTTATATTATTTTTAAATAACTTATAATAATTTTTAAACAGTTATTATCTTTTATCACGCATTTTCAAACACCGGAATCATTATTAAATGATTTAAATATCGAATAATTCTATTATCATTAATATTTAATTAATATTAATCTATTAATGAAACCATTTCTAAAATGTTAAAGTTATTTATAATAACTCAAAGTATTTTTAAAGTATTAATATTACCCTTAAATGATTTTTAAAAGAATTAAAATCATTTTTAAATAATGATCATTAATATTAAAGTATTATCGCATTTTCTATAAAAATATTAAAAGTCATTAATTTATAACTTAAAATATTTTTAATTCATTTATATCCTTTTTAAATGATTTTCAAATAAATAAAACCATTTTTAAACTATTTATTTAATATAATTATTAAATAAACTTAATATCATTTATTATTAAATTAATATCATTTATTAATGAAATTATCCTTTAAATATTAAAAGTTATAATTTATAACTTAAAATATCTTTAAACGCTTTATTTTTATTTAAAATGATTATTATAATACTAAAATTATTTTTAAACTAATTTATTTAATATAATTATTAAATAATTCTAATATCATTAATAGTAAATAATTAATGAAATTTACCTTTAAATATTAAAAGTTATATTTTATAACTTAAAATATTTTTAAACTATATTTATTTTCATTGAAAATAATTTTTCTAATATTAAAATTATTTTTGAACTAATTTATTTAATATAATTATTAAATAAATTTAATATCATTTAATATTAAAATATTAATATTTTCATGATAAAATATCAAAATTTATATTTATAACTTAAAATATTTTTATAATCTTTAAATCATTTTCTATAATTTTTAAATCATTAATTTATTTTTTATAATTTATTTAATATATTAAATAAATAACTTAATTATCATTAATATTAATTAATTAATGAAATTTATCACAAAATATTAAAAGTTATCAAAAATAACTTAAATTATTTTCTCATACCATAATATAATTTTAAATGATTTTTCATGTATTAAAATTATTTTTAAATAATTTATTTAATATTATAATTAAATAAATTAAATACTTTTAATATTCCAAAAATATTAAATATTTATGAAATATATTCAAAATAATTAAAAACTAATTTTTGGATTTTAAAATAATTTTTAGAAATTTATTTTGTATTTTCAATAATTAAAAATGAATTTTTCTATTTATTTAATAAAAATAATTAATTTTATAAATAAGCTGTCGTTAAAAGGGCCCTATAGCGACAGAACCGTCGCTATAGGTGTTCTTGGTGTTCTTCATGAAAACCCAGAAATGCAAAGTCAGTTAACAAGGGTCCTACTTTGACCACGCGTAACAATCAAATAAGGATGTTTCTAGTCTATCTATTGATCACAGTTTGTAGTACTAATGTAATTCTATAAGATTCAACAACAAACATGAGCAAACACCATAAAATGAAATAGATCTGAGCCTTCAAAAAGTATGTCAGGCGTGTTCTTGAGTTTCTGGGCTGCCCAGAAACTCAAGCAGTGTCAAGGGTCTCGTTTGGAGCCTTGATTAATCCGGTCTCTGTTCATGTTTTAAGTGATTCCAATATATTAGATTGTAGTACTTATGTCATAGAACAATTTAGTATCACAAAATCATCCAAACAACATTACATTTACAAGATTAAGGCTGGTCAAAGTTCATTCAAAACTGTGTTCTTAAACTTTCTGGGTTTTCCAGAAATGGAACCTAGGCAGTTGGTCAACGTATGTTTGACCGTGATTAGTTTTTATTCTGGTCATGATCTGAGTAATACAAAAGCATGGATCTGTAGTTCTAATGTCAGGTTACAATAACCAAACAACAACTTGGCCAAAACATTAAAACGCGGCGAGATCAGAAGCTTTGAAAACCTTGTCAGAGACACTTGAGAAATCTGGGCTGCCCAGATTTCCAGTTTCCATGGTCGGTCAACTAACTTTGACCACGATTATCTTACAACCTATGCATGCGCTGGTCCTACTAAAGGTTCCAGAACACAGAGCTCACATCATATAATAAGATCCAACATTTAAACAACAAAACAACTTAACAACCAAAGATTCATGGGTCCGACATTCGATCGCCGCAAATCAAAAACAACATTTTCCAGATTTCAAAAATTTTCAAATTCGTGCACTTTGATGTTATTGATCCAGCAACTACCAACCCAGATCAACTATATGGACTCCAAACAACATGTTTAACATACAAAAACTAACATCTAACATGGAATCAAA